>CAMXCT020002197.1:86440-110478 GCA_947184155.2 Cladocopium goreaui
AATTATTAACCATGTTTAACCACTATTAACCATTTTTGACCATTATTAACAATTATTAACAATTATTAATCACTATTAACCATTATTAACAATTATTAACCACTATTAACAATTATTAACTATTATTAATCATTATTAACCATTATTAACCATTATTAACCACTATTAACAGTTATTAATCATTATTAACAATAATTGACCACTATTAACCACTATTAACAATTATTAACAATTATTAATCACTATTAACCATTATTAACCATTATTAATCATTATTGACCATTATTAACCATTATAAAACACTATTAACAATTATTAACCATTATTAACCATTATTAATCATTATTGACCATTATTGACCACTATTAACCATTATTAACCACTATTAACAATTATTAACTATTATTAATCATTATTAATCACTATTAACCATTATTAACAATTATTAACCACTATTAACAATTATTAATCATTATTGACCATTATTAACCATTATAAAACACTATTAACAATTATTAACCATTATTAACCATTATTAACCATTATTAACCATTATTAACCACTATTAACAATTATTAAAAATTATTAATCATTATTAACCATTCTTAACCATTATTAACCACTATTAACAGTTATTAATCATTATTGACCATTATTGACCACTATTAACCACTATTAACAATTATTAACAATTATTAATCACTATTAACCATTATTAACCATTATTAACCACTATTAACCATTATTAACCATTATTAACCATTATTAACCACTATTAACAATTATTAAAAATTATTAATCATTATTAACCATTCTTAACCATTTTTAACCACTATTAACAGTTATTAATCATTATTGACCATTATTGACCACTATTAACCACTATTAACAATTATTAACAATTATTAATCACTATTAACCATTATTAACCATTATTAACCACTATTAACCATTATTAACCATTATTAACCATTATTAACCACTATTAACAATTATTAAAAATTATTAATCATTATTAACCATTCTTAACCATTTTTAACCACTATTAACAGTTATTAATCATTATTGACCATTATTGACCACTATTAACCACTATTAACAATTATTAACAATTATTAATCACTATTAACCATTATTAACCATTATTAACCACTATTAACAATTATTAACAATTATTAACCATTATTAACCATTATTAACCATTATTAATCGTTAAACATGATGGCTGTTCAATCTGGAAGCCATGACCTTCGGCATGCTAAAAATCTAAACGCTCCGTCCAAGCGACCCATCGAGGCCAGAAGAAAATCGAAGGACTGGCGCAGCACGTGCACTTCGGTGGGAGACCTTGGGCTGAGAAAACATGGGGATGCGGCAATGGCGGACAAATGGAGATTTAAGTCACAACAAATGGGAATATATTTATGGCAAAGGTGGTGAAAAACTCTAGTATAACTATACCGATACCCATATGCTCCATGATGCTGGTATATTTACCTACATGACTGGGTGATTTTTAGGGCACATGTTGGTAAATATTCCATACATGGAGCATATTGATGCATATGGGATATCCAAATATGTTTGGAAAGCCAAGTGCAATACCAATATACCACATATTTAAGGAATAAAGAAGAATTTGAGAAACGCGATAGAAAATAAATAGATAGGAAAACATTACAAAAAATGAAAGAAATTATAAAACTAAAACTACTATGTTGTTCCCGCCTTGCCAAAATTGTCGACCTACAAGAATACACGGCATCTTGAAAGAACAGTACCTGGATAAATAGCCAAGGACTGTGATGGCCGTGACTCCCTTTTCTCTTGCATTTCCATATTTATGTTACATATACACTTAGACCATCCAAGTAGCCATTAAAACTAGTGAATATTCCAAAATCACTCGTGTATTAATACATTGCTCCATTTTGCTAGGTTCTTGGAGGGTTTAGGTATTTCTACTAACACGTATTCCAAATGAATTTCCTTAAAAACACGTAGGAGAACATGCCGCCCACATCCCCTCGCCCATCTTCACAACATTCCCGCAAAGTTTGCTATAGGATTTCAGGTCAAAAACAACCCGCCGGACCGGAAACCGTGCCCATAAAACGCACGTTTTTTTTTAAGGTGATTTTACCACAGTGCCGTGCTGATTTGATGATTGGAAATCCTGGAAAAACTTGGGGCGCGTTTTTTTGGCTTTTCAGCGTCATCGCTGCAACGCATGCACCGTTATCAGCTGGCAGTCAGCATTCTTGTGAATGCATCTCCATTGCCAAGCTCTAGCATACACCATCAAGAGGTCACTTTTGGCACTCAAGTTGCTGGGAATTGACTTTTTCATCAGATTCCACTTTCAGCAGCGTCGCAACATGTAACGTAGTAAACGATCCCGGAGATCTCAGCAGCGTAGCAATATTTCATGTACGAAGTACAAGGAACATTAACATGCCGCTCCGCCATCCCACCCCACCCCAGCAGCCGCGTAGCAACATGTAACGTAGTAAACGATCCCAGAGATCTCAGCAGCATGCCAATATATCATGTACGAAGTACAAGGAACGTTAACATGCCCCCCCACCCCACCCCACAATCGCGACATTCAAAAACGTGCGTTTTACGGGCACGGTTTTCGGTCCGCAGGCAAAAACAACTATATATATATATATATGTGTGTGTGTGTCTAGCCTACAGGTTTTCACAGTTTTCACCACCATGTCATGTCCAGGTTGTTGGTCAATTCCCACGGTATGATTGAAACATTGTGGAAGAAAAATCCATCTGCAGCAAGTGGCAAAGTTAGCACAACCATGGACTCACCAAAGTTCGAGGAAGCCGCAACGGATTTCACTGAGCGCGGGCAAGGGCGGTCCAGGACCGATGGGGGATGAAAAAAAATGGCGGGCTTTGATGGTGATTTTGATGGGCTTCGTAAGAATTGAAACTAGTTTTTTGTTAATGGGATTCAGTGGGTTTTATGATTTAATTATGGGATATAAGTGGACTTATGAACTACTGGGGTGAGTATCCACCGGTACTTTCAACAATGGAACATAGCCGCCTATGAAACAAGGGTGATTTTCCATATTATTACCCGAGATTAGATTTTAAAAAAATCTTACAATTGTAGTGAAAAAGAAGGTTTCCAAAGATTTGAAAGGCAGGCCATTTCAGTTACCCTAACTTCATCAGGAACCATCCATAGTTCGACACTACGTTGGAGGCCGTGGGATTTCTCAGGCTGTGCCGAAATCGGACAATGTCACGGTCTATCATGTTGTCGTTCTCCCAAAAACGATATAAAACATGGTGTTTAGAGATTGGCATACCACATTATCCACGTTTCTTATTTGAGCCTCCGTGATCAAAGATGGTTTGCTGGAAAATTCCCGATTTAGTTCGGTGTTTTGTTCCATTGAAATCTCCATGGCTAGTCGGGGACTTCACAGCGGCCTGCTATGTTTGATGACAGAATTTTGGGCAAACCACCTCCACATAGTATCTTGGACTTAAGTAACCACCAACAGCAAAAAAACACAAACTCAGAATAGTTCAGAATCATATTCCATATATTTCTATACAGATTCAGCAGTGGATATTCCAGTGGTAAACTAACAGTTCGCTGGAAAATCACAATGTTTAAATATGTTTAATGTGTAAATCAACGAACTACATGGTCATTTTCAGTAGCAAACTGTTAGTCATTACCAGAGGGTATTGATATCATTATTAACCCATCATTAGCCATTATATGATTATTCACGGGAAGATCCTGACCGGAAACCAATGGTGTTTTGACCATTTAAATATGGGTGATAAAATAAACTGGGAACATCCACAAGAAAAGCCATGGTTTTGACCATTGTTTATATGGGAAAAAAACAGATTCCGCAAGAAAAACCATTGTTTTTACCATGGAAAAACAATGGCTTCCCGTACAATGTCCATTGGCATCTCCAAAAATCCTCCGCTGCTGCCTTCAGAGTCCAAGCCCAAGGCCTTTTCAAAGTCATCCTCAGGCCTCGGTGTCAGTCTTGTTAACATCCCTCACATGGAAAAAACATATCAACCATCCATATATCTGGTTGGTGGTTGAGGCACCCCTCTGAAAAATATGAGTTCGTCAGTTGGGATTATTATTCCCAATATATGGAAAAATGGTTCCAAACCACAAACCAGTCATGGAACCCATTTCATGCCATATTGCATCCAACAAAAAAACATATTAATCATCCATATATAACCCATATTTCATCCCATATGATAAGTGGGGATATGCCATTAATCTAATTGTTGTTCTTTTTGAACTATTTACTAAGAAGGATGCACCCCCAAGTGAGAAAAACATCATGTTTTATAACTAGCGATAGATTGTCAATCTAGGATTTTCCCAGCTGTGAAGATGTTTGAAGGGAATATCTTAGGACAAAAAAACGTTTATTTGGCAGGCAAATGTTTGATGACGATCTCGGAGACTCATTGAATTTCATTGAGCTTCACATCAGTATAGGCAGTAGGTCAAACATTAAGACCCGGCCAGAAAAATTCACCACAATATAATGAGTTTGTCAAAAACAACAGCATAAACCTCGATTTCTTGAGTAACTAGATAGCTGTCGTTTAAAATCATCAAAACTCAATAGAGTCATTAGAGAAACTAGAGCAACATTTTTTCAGCCGCCTTTGCTTCCCGCGAAAAAACACAAATTAATTCAGATTCACTATTAATTAAACGTTGCTGGTTGAAATTCATTGGAATATATTGCAATGTTTCTAAGTTTCTCATGAGTAATCTAACCATATATAACAATATATATAACCATACATAACCACATATAAAACAACTATAACACCATCTATCAATGAACCATCCATGAAGATCACCTGTGCTCACCGAGGCACTGCTCCTCTGTAGGTTCCTGATCCTCGGGGATAACGTTGACGACATTCACGACCTCGCCCACATCGGACTCCATATCCAATTGCTGCATCTGTTCCGTCTCCTGCGTGGATCGAAAAACAACACTCTTTGGGGATAGAGGCCCTTCTGAACCAAGACAATGGCAATTTGGGATTTCTGACCTGGAAACTACTGATCCAGTTTCGGTGGCTGTTGTTCTGGGCCTTGCGATCTCAACAGCAAAATACTCCACGTGATGTGAAGTTTGTTTGAGGTACTTGCTGCACAATTGTACTGTATTTGGAAACGATATCAAAAAAATGACTGCTTGTGATGGGGTAGCAGCTACCAGGTAGCAACTTTATCCAACTCAAGATGCCCTTCACCAGTCTTCTTCGCCCTGGTCCCTCTGGCAATGACTTTGTTTTGGAGGGCCCTGCGCGTGGCTACCGAACTACTCTTAATCTATCTAGCTGTCTAGATGGATTTGTATAAATACAACATATACACAAAGAGGCACAAATTTATGCATTACTGTATCAAAAATAAACACGGACACATATTTACATGTACATTTATATGCGCATATATACATATATAATTATATATATATATGTATATATATGTATAAACAAAAGAAAGACGCATATAATCATATATAGAAACATGTATAATCATGAAAGATATATATATATATCTGGCATATATATATAATATATAGTATAGACTGGTATGAAACATCATATATGATCAATTAATTTCATCACATATGATATCCTTCTGGCTCCAGCCTCGGCTGCGGATCCCACTGTGCAGGGGGACCGGATCAAGGATGGTGACATTACCACGGGGGACATCATGGTGTCAGGTGCCTCAGACGACTCAAGCGATGATGAGCTGTGGAGTGATTTCTGGAGTTTATGGAGGATTGTGGAGATATGAAATCTGATGTTTCCTATGAAAAACAAAACAGTAAATTTGGGGAGATCATCAGCAATCATCAGATATACATCAGCTATACTTTCGGCACTATTGCTGTTGACAAAAGGACTATGAATCGGCAATCCATGGACCATGGACCGAAGGATTTGGTGTCTGGAAGATATCCACCAGTTGGACAAAACTGGGCGCCTGGAAAGTATCACATATAGTATACCCTCCGGTTATTTAACATAGCCATGGGAAATGGCCCATTTATAGATGGTTTACCTATTAAGAATGGTGATTTTCCATGGCTATATGTTAAATAACCAGATGGTAATCTAATTTATCTGCATTATAAAAGTTGCGCTACTAGTTATCATATCAAATAATTACAAAGTTCATGATATTAAAAATGTATTATTACATATTGATTATGGCAAATCTGATCATATCCAAAAAGTAAAGCAAATCTATCATCTATATACTTGAAATCAATTATGAGAAACTAATATTTATATGTTATTTATTGAAGTTACCACACTGGATACTATTTAAATCTATTTAATATCATCAACTTGTATTAGATATTTTATCATACTCTAAGCGGTGGAGCTCTGGGTCCCCTGGGGTCCCCTGGTGGCTTGGCATCTGAGTCTCTATGATTAGTTCATCCGTTCAGTCGCGTTTTCACTCACAATTACACTACACTTTATTAAACATTAAATATGGATTGTCAAATTTACATTTATGTTCTTTTATGTTATATATTATGCGTTAAACATATCTTAGATCATATACGATATAAAATTACATTATAATATCTATATCGTTCTACATTCAGATTCGTAGATCCACCCCGGCAAGAAATGCATTAGTCATCCCGGAAAGTAGCCGCCCATCTCTTTGAGAAGCCATGGTTAACATGTTTTTTTGGGTGGCGGCCGTCGTCCGATACGTCCGCGTCTGCAAGATACGTCTACCAACCTATGGTGCCCTGATGGTTCATAGACTTCTACTGTAGCAGCTGTAGCACTGGCTGTAGAAGCCTTGAGTCCCATGAATCTTGCAGGCCACGTGCAAGTGGATACGGAACAATCAAATAACCAGGAACAACCCAAAAAATGCATGCGGAAACATATATTAGAAAAGGTCACACTGGAATCCAAACGGATTCTCACGAGTATTGTTGTGTTGCTCGATAATCCCCAAAGTTTAAAGTCTCCGTTGGCATGGGACTGCCGCACGTGCAGCATACACTGCATACCACTGTCCAGGTTGTAAGGGCCCTAATCAATGAGTTTTCCCCACAAACTTCGGAGATTGTCACAGCTAAAATTCAGATACTCCCAGTAGCCCCCCGATCTGCTCTGATCCTAGCCACAAGTTTTTCTGCGCACGGTGCACAGCAGATTTTCTCACAAGTTGAGCCAGTTAAAAGAAACTCTGCAGCGACCGCGCAAAGAAATGGGATAGTAGGTACAGAGTGTAAATACCTATACAGGAAGAGCTGACACAAAATCTAGATACCCCCAGCTGACAGTTGGAGCTAAAACCAAGTTATATTCCAGTGGATAGGAAGGGTTCAAGACCGGCCCAACCATCAACCCTTGTGGAATCATTTCAAATTGAAACCATCACTCACGCAAGATATATTTTGGGAAGAACAAGCGGGTCTCTTTTGGTTTCCTTTCCATGGGGAATGCTTCTAAGTCCTTCATGTGAACGGCGTGTAAGAAGCGGGGCTTGTGGGAAAGGAGAGAGCGAGGCCAAGGTCGGGAAAACATCCACCATCATCAAACTATCAGTCAAAAACAAACACACACACATATATATATATATATTTATACATATATATTTATATATACATTGGTATCATATACATATCTAATATTCATATTTTGTCGTATCATATATATAGAATCAAATAGATATATCTATACATATATATATGTATATATATATATATAGATAAATACATTCAGTATACATCAACAACGTAACCCTTCCACCAAGGCCCAACAATTTCTTCAGGTGATCGATGCGACCGTATTTCAACACGAAGCGCGAACATCCTCTGCACACCAGAAACCTGTGCCAAATCATATGCTGTGCATTGCCCATCTTAGATAGGCAAAATTTCATAAATTCTTAGTTGGCTACTAGACATTCCCATTTAATTATATCAATATCCATTTATAACAAAAAAAATGATTGAACTACCCATCCGAGATTAACCTAGTGTGGTACAGGAAACTAAAGAAAAAAACAGTAACAAACCACAACCGGGTATGGTTTTGAAAGCATCACCGAGTCCGCCGACTGGGAACATAATGGAAAAACTGGTCAGGTCTGGCTTACTCTTGGTTAAACCAGTCACCTTGAAAAAAATCCTTGTCCCGCCACGATTCTTAATTAAGCAGAACGCCTTGCCAAACCGGTAATGATTATTGCGCAAACCATCATAGAGGATAAGAATAGCGACGATACCCATCATAGAATCATACTGTAGCGGCCTAAACCATAGTACCTTGACACTCAACCATTGTTTCATTGAATCCTCTTTCCTGTATGTGGACATCACCATTTTTCAAGATGGCTGAAGATGGCTGAACTATCACTCACCACAGCGAAGTCTGAAATGGCACATGTTTGCGACGTGGCTTTCAAATTTTCGGGCCACACGACCACGGCATTTACACCGTATGCACCATCAATAGCAGCATTTCACGTTCCTGAACGAAACCTTCGCAACTATCAAGGAGCACATGTTGCAAGGAACGAATTACAGCTGAGATTGATCGCAACAACTTCGCGATAAGATGTTGCACCATCAAACTTAGGGAAGAAAACATGAAGCAAACAAACAAATTCATGAAGTTTGAAAAGTACCCCTCCTTTTCATCGCATGATAGTGATTGGTACTGTAAATGTTCCCATATTGGGACATTTTGGGACACAATCATTCCCAACAACAAAGTTTAGTGGCTCAAATGGCTCAAATCGAAATTGTTGGTGTGGTCCCCACTGGATGCTGGGCCATGATGGGTAAATGCCAATTTTCAGGTGACGTCGCGGGCCCTCAGGTGATACCTGTGATGCCTGGTGATTCAAACCCGGAAAAACAAATCCCAGAACTGTTGGGTACACCCAAGTATTGACCACAAATGCAGATGAAAGTACTCAACAAGCTTAACCAGAAAATAATCGTACACACTCAGTTTTCTGAAAAAAAAACTTTGGCAAGAGACCCCAAACAGTGCGCTGTTAAGATTCCAAAGGGAAAGGTGGACAGTACCCAAAATCATCAGTGGCTCCAAGCTAGCAGGACAAGAGTGACCCTATAGTAGCCAAAGCATGGTGTTCATTCAAAGGTGGCCTCTGGAAGAAGGGATGCCAGGTTACGGTTAGATTCTGCAAGTTCCCAATGTGAAGATCTCTGTAGAAGATCGTGCGCAATATCTCCTTGACAGGTTCTCTGTAGAAGCTGCTGTGCAGGATCCCTTTGTAAGGCTACCTGCACAAGGTCTCTACAAGAGATCTCCACAGAAGATCTCTGTTCAAGTTCTCTGTAATATATTTCTGAGCAAGATCTTTGTTCTCTTCCACCAGGTCTCCGTACAAGATCTCTAAAAAAAGACTCCTGGCAAGATCCCTGCAAGAGACCTCTTGACAAGATCTTTGAACATGTTTTTTCTTGGCAAGATCTCTGTACAAGCTCCATATAAGGGATCTCTTGGCAAGGTCTCTTTATGAGATCTCTGTACAAGCTTTCTATAAGAGCTCTCTTGGCAAGATCTCTGTAAGGGACCTCTTGGCAAGATCTCAGCACATCTCTATGGAATGCCTCTGTACAAGATCTCTATAAGAGGTCTGTTGGCAAGCTCTCTGTACAAACTCCCTATAAGAGTTCTCTTGCCAAGATCTGTTTCAGAGACCTCTGCACAAGCTCCCTATGCGAGCTCTCCTGGCAAGATCTCAACAAATCTCTATGCAATGCCTCCGTACTAGTTTTTTACAAGAGGTCTCTTGGCAAGATCTCTTGAGGAAATCTCTGCACAAGCTCTCTGTAAGAGCTTTGTTGGCAAGATCGCTGTAAGAGACCTCTTGGCAAAATCTCTGGAAAAAAATCTCTATAAGAGCTCTCTGTACAACATCTTTATAGGAGGTCTCTCTTGCAAGATCTCTGTGCAAGCTCTCTATGGCCGACCTCCTTGCCAAGATCTCTGCCTTGACTATCAAAATGAGCACTGCGCCACAAACCCAAAGTGCCGAAAGGGTTGTGCGAGCGAGCTCAAAAGTCACACCGCACCACAACGAGAGCGACCAAAGTGATACGAGCGTTGCGCGAGAACACGTTTGATTTTCACAAAACATTGCGCGCACCCTGACAAACGAACAATATTGAACACATGTCAAAAACGACGTTCTACCTAGGTCTCAGCCATTTTTTTGAGAGGTCTACAAAGTACCACGTCTGCAAATAAAATGAGCCCGAGGCATCCGAAGTGGTGCACCTGCCACACGGAATCATCATCATGTCCAAAATGACGACAGTTTCACAAAACGAGACTTTCAAATACTTTCAACCCTTTCAAAACGTCGTTCAAGTTCATCAAGTACTGCGCCTGCCACGAAACATGACCCCCAAAGCCACCTCTCATTTTGACGTGCAAAAAGTGCCACAACTGCCACGCGGATGAAAAAGTGTCCGATGTCATGCACCTGTCCCGCAAAACGACGTGTTAGACTGCCACATGTCCCGAAAGTGTAGTTCAAAAAACGAGCACGGCGCGCTAGTAAAACGAGACCTTCAGAAGAGAAGTCTCCGCGACATCAGGTTTGTGCGAGCCTGCGCATTCGAAATGCACATGGACATCTCACAAGGGAACTTTTCAGCTGTAAAGGCAAAAACGGCGCACACGTATGAGACCACCTCGAATGAACACCGGACCAAGCCTATAATTAACTATCTATAACTCTTACCGTAAGAACCCCAAGTGTGGCCACACTGTTATACACTGTCTGGGGGAATAATCTGGGGTGTAAGATTGACTCCAACTCGCCATTTTCGGCTGGCAATCTCAGCCACGGGGTGGGTACCCCCGCATGAAACAATGGGAAGCTTCATCAAGCCTCACCAGGCGGTCGCCAGGCATTTGTGCCGCATAAGAGACCAACTGCGTAACATTGTAGATGTTTTTTTTGGGTGTTATTAAACAAAAAAAACCGTCCATAGTAATACAAGCCAATTTGCGGGTAAATCGCTTTTCAAGGGGAAAATCAGATCAAAAAAAAGCGCTGAATTTGCCAGTGCCAAGTGGGATTTCTGAGGGTTGAGGGCTGATTTTGAGCAAGCTGAAGTCCATCCCCAACATCAGAACATTGTTAGGGGCTCGCTCATAAGTACAATGAACAATACATCATACCTAGCTTTTATAAGATTGGTTGTGTATATATATATATATATTTTAAAAAAACATATGATATAAAATAATGGTATATGATATATATATATATATACACATACATACACTGTTTAATATGTTTTATCACTAATGAAATTGGGCCAGCCACAGTTGGTCCACCTCGTTTCAAACCAACAACACCCAAGAACATCACTTGGTCATGGCTGCAGATACAGAACATACATGAAGATACATGGTTTATGGCGGGCATACCGATGGTTATGGGCTATGAAGGGCCTCACCTTGACTACCAAAAACTACAGCGACCCGAAAAGCAACTCTTTCTCACGGCTTGTGCAATCCAGAGTTTGCGTGATATACATCATTAATTCATTAGTTCACCATTATACTATACGAGTACATCTAGATATTTCTGATGGAGGTACCCAGCCTCAGCTTTTTCTCAATACTTACGGCTTGTTGTCTATGAGTTAGGTAAACGGATATGTGTCAATTGCGCTGTTGGGCCATTGGAGTTCACCCTTCCATCTGTAGCGGCAGCAAATCCCTGCACACCACTGCGAACAAAGACCTGCAGACGCCGCCGGAGTTGGCGGTGGCACGTGGTAGTGAACTGGCTTACTCTCCGGCAATCAACCATGCTGCAAAAGACCAGCAGCAATAGTTCGAAGATTTCCTAGCGGCCCGCCATGTTTGATGACACCGGAGATAATCAGATTATTCTCAAGTGTGTAGGTATATACACGTGCTATACATGGGCGATCCACGACACGTTGTGTACATAATGTAGCAACACAACGTACCAATCCTGAGGGCCTCCCATCTGGATTTCTTCGAAAATCCGAAATAAAGACAATTTGAATTGTGCCCCCCCTCTCTCTATGATAGCTTTCTTTGATTTACGGTGACGTTGAAAGGTCACAACGAAAGTGAGTCAGCCCTCGGTGGATCACCGTGAAATTGCCGGGTGCCCCCCAAAAAATCCGATGGTTACTATTGTAATCATGTTCCCTCTCAATTTGTGAACCAGCCGAAAATCACCGAGTCCTATAGATGTTCATTTCAATTCATAGCCAATTTTCAATGAAACCTGACTGTTGGATACCGTCTGGTTGTACCTGCCATCAAAAAACAATGAACTGCATGATGTTATACTACTATACAATCATGTTTACTGGTTAAAACATGTTTAGCGCAATACACGCCAGTCCCTGTAGCAAATTCGTTGGCCAACACCAAGCAACATCCAGCAAAGAAGCGATCTCTCACCTAGGACCTGGAAATCAAGAATCTACAAGAATCTACCTATCCATCAAATTCTTCTGCTTGTTGTTGCAGTTGTTTACCCTTTTTGTCTGAGTTTTTTTCCCGGGTGTTGTGGTAGAGTCGTAGTCTTCTTTGCTGTGCACCGTTTGCTCATGTTGTGTATTTCTTCTTGTGCTGGGCACAGGAAGTAATGTATTGTCAATACGGGCCTCGCTCTGCCTGCGTAATGGTTGCCTTCAAAATTTGCAGCTGACGGAGAGGTCACACTGACCCTGCTGGTAAAGTTGACGCAGTGGAGCCTCTCAACCATTAATACTGGCAAATGCCAAACATATACACCAAATCCCACATCACACATACCAACAGGGGATCTTTCCATTCAAATGCAACTTGAAGACTTAAACACAGCTGGCCTCCCAACAGAATACCCAGATTTCAAATTCTCAAGCTTCAACAAAGTGAAGCCGGATGTCCGAATGACTCGAACGAGGCACTCTGCAAAAGGATATATACCCTCCTGTAAACAAACATGGTAAAGGAAAATCTCTTATGAATGGAGATAATGGGAAAATCATGTATAAATTATGGTGGATTTTTGTTGGCCATGTTTGATGTCCAGAGGGTAATGATAATGTGTTCTTCGTTCGTGATTCAACCAAGAGTGCCGTTTTTGGGTTTCAGGGGAAGCCTGACCACATTAATTCCGCGTTGAAACAGCAAGGCCACGGTTTCAAATTCAAACTGCACAAACAATCTGCAACCAACAAAACGTTTTCCCATCATGTTCAATTTTTCCGCACAGAAAACACACAAACACAAAAAGAAACCCAAACACGTGGCCTCACAAGAAAAAAATTCGATCCCCAACTGCCGCCCCGGCCGGAAGAATGCATGGTTCTTGCTGTTTGGTTTCTGTGGGGCAGTCTTTGTGCTTGGCCGCTTCCGTTTGGCCCACCATGGGCTCTGCTGGCAGATGCGGTTCCAACTGCAGCACCAGCTTCGTGCCCAGCGTTTTGGTCATGCCCACCGAGTGGGGAAATGCGACAGGATGGCCCATGGAATAGGCGCGGGGTGCGCCTGGGAGGAGCCCTGTGAAGCTTTGAAGGTGACGCCCCCTGTTTGGGCTTGGAGCTTACCACGACCAACCACTAAGGGATCATTGATCGTTCGGTAGAAAGGGCATCTTTTGGAAGATGGATTAAATCAGGTTAAAATCCCCTTGAAAGCGGTGGAAGAAGCATGAAACACATGTAAACAATATATAATATACTGTTACTTCTACTGTTCCGGAGACCAACTCATTATCTGCTTCCCTTTGGTAATCCCAGCCGGCTCTGGCAAATCCATCAGTTCAAAAAAAAAAAATATATATATAATATAATATAATTGTATATAATTGTTCTATTCAAAAACAGTGCTTTTCCATTGACAGCTTTGAGCTGTCAGAGGGTGCATGTCATGGTGTAGTGTAGTGACTACAGTGCGTTTTTTCCAAGGAAACAAAACAAAGATAAACAAAGCAAATCCAAAACAGGTTGCATCCATAGATTCCAAATTGATTTCTCAATACCCAGATCTCATGGTCCGTTGATGTCCGTTGCACCCAGCCCGATTCCTCCTGGGTGGGCCGCCTGGACGCAACAGCGATTCATAGCCAAACTTGGCGAGAAAAACGCCGAGATTCTCAGCCTGGCCTGAAGCAATGGGTCAAATATACCTAGGCCCTCCAAGTTCACCCATCTATTTTAATATGTTTTAGTACTTGGACCCATTCTTATGGCTGCATGGAGGGCCTAGGTGTTGTTTTTACATATTTTTAATACGTTTATGAATGATTTGATACTAAAATGGAGCATACTACATGCCAAGGTGAAGAGAATAAATTCATCAATAATGTCATGTGCTGCACATTAAACTGGTAGTCAACAGGGTTGTATTTCCTGAAAAATTACCTTTTTGAAGACTAACTACTATTTTGCCACCAAGTCGATTGATGTTTGTTGATTCAGCAATGTTGATCAATCCGGATTGCCAAAAGGGTTGTGACAGCCCCCCAAATTTTGGACAGTATACCATACAAGTAACCCATTACAACCCCAGAATCAATCCAGTGGTGGGGTTTGAACACTGCTCAATTAAGCTGCTACCACCAGGTTTGGTATTGTGCTGTGAATTCCGAGCGAATGTGCGCTGATGGAGCGGTGCCAAGTGGTCCAGCGTTGTCACAGAGGCCATGGGGTAGACCCAATGCCATTTTTACCCATCCCCAATGGCTCAATGTCACCAGAAATGGGTTCCATGAATTTAATCTACACACATGGGAGTACAGGGGCCTATTGGGGCTGGCCAGCTTGACCAGGCAGTGACCCCACCGTGCTGCACGACGCAAAGGCAGGGGCAAATCAGTCACCAATCCTTGCACGTGTGTATACTGCAACATGTTGACCACGCCAGGCCAGTGTTTTTGTCCGTCTAGATCATGGTGAAACTGTTGAGAAGTCACAACCGCATGGGTTTGCCTGAAAGAAAACATTTTAACTATGAAACCCAAATGAAAAACCAATAAATTTTGGAACGTGTTTTTCCCGAATGGGTAGCGAAGGGTTCTTGTTTTCCTTCGGGGTCTGGGGTGGAGACGTGTTCGCTCGACGTTGGTTTTGTATTTGCAACCGTCGGCCGCACGAGCGTGTGAATGCCCTGTGGCCGTGTTTTTAGGAACCGCTGCAAAAGCAGAACGTTTTCTACCGTCGCTTCGTGTGGCACGCGTGGCACTTTGTGATATTCCAACATGTTGCATAATTAATGTGTTGAAAGTCGTTTTGTGTGACAAACAGAATACTTTGCGAGGTTGTCTGGAGATGACTCTGATTTTTCGTGGCCGGCGCAGCTCGTGTTCCGTGCTTTCATTGTCAAGCCTGCGTCAAGTGGCGGCAACGTGCAAATTCCGTGGCAGACGTGGCATTTTGTGAGATGTGATGAAATTGACAGAAACCTCGCACGAGACAAAGATTTTCAGGTATAACTAGTTTTGAGGTTCATGAGAAAGACTCGTAGGAAAACGTCGATGTTGCTTCTGTTGTAGCTACAGACTCTGAAAATTTGAGGAAGCTTCGCACAAAATGCTTGTTTTGAAGCTCCAACATGTGTCGTCTCGATTTTCTGATTTTCATGTGGCGTCGCCCCATGGGGGAAGCTGCAAAACCTTTCATCTTCGAAGGTTTCAAAACTGTGTTTAATATTGTTTAATGTGGTTTTGCGTGACAAGCGTGGCGCTTCCTGATATTCTCGTGTCTGAAAAAGTGTCGACTTAAAATCGTTTTGTGTGACAGGCACAATACTTTAATTTGCGCCTCGTTTCCAGAAAATGATTTGCATTTTTCGTGGCAGTCCCAGCACTTTGGATGTGTCCATCTTCATTTGTGTGGCAGGCGCAGCACTTCAGACATGCCGTGCGATGTGTTTTTGCAAATCGCATTGTCAGGCTGCGAGAAGTGCAATGGTGACAGCGGCGCAAATTGCGTGGCGTGGGACATTGTGAGACTCTCATTTTGCCCGGCACGCGCAGCATTTGGTGGTTCGCAGTCTAGAGTGCACAGTGTGAAGTGTGAAGTGTAGAGTGTAGATTGCAGGGTGCGGAGTCTAAAGTGTAAAGTGCAGAGCGCGGCGTGCAACTCGTGGAGTGTGGAGTGTGAAGCGCGAAGTGTGGAGTGTAAAGTGTGGAGTGTGGAGTGCAGAGTGTGGAGTGAAAGGTGTGGAGTATAAAGTGTAGTGTGTAGAGTCTACACTGTGGGCTGTGATGTGTGGAGTGTAGACTGTGGAGTGTAGAGTGTGGAGTGTAGAGTCTGGAGTCTGGAGTGTAATGTATCATGTGTAGAGTGCGGAGTGTCAAGTGAAAGGTGTCGAATGCAGAAAAAAGTGCGTGACGCAAGCTGCTCTGAGATGATTTTCTTGTGACCTTCCAAGATCCCTTTTCCTTATATACGGTTCCTTTGCGTGATCTGCATTCGGGTTCGTTGGTGAGCCTTAAACTATAAAATTACAAGTAAACAAATATAAAACAAAAAAAATATATATATATATATATATATGTATATATATATATATATGTGTGTGTGTGTGTATGTATGTATGTATGTCTGTCTGTATGTCTGTCTGTCCGTCCGTCTGTCTGTCTGTCTGTATGTGTGTGTATGTATGTATGTATGTCTGTATGTCTGTATGTCTGTATGTCTGTATGTCTGTATGTCTGTATGTCTGTATGTCTGTATGTCTGTATGTCTGTATGTCTGTATGTCTGTATGTACGTATGTACGTATGTACGTATGTACGTATGTACGTATGTACGTATGTACGTATGTACGTATGTACGTATGTACGTATGTACGTATGTACGTATGTACGTATGTACGTATGTACGTATGTATGTATGTATGTATGTATGTATGTAATGTCCACATGGCGTTAATAAACCACCCCACAATAAAGTACGCCAACTCCCGGGAAAAATTAATAACCACCCCCCGTAATAAAGTACGCCAACTTGTTTTTCCCGTTTTTTTCCGTTTTTTTCCCTTTAGTATTCGTTTTCAATCAGGCCATTCATTTGTGAATACTAAAGTTTTTTTCCGTTTTTTTTTTTCCCTGTATGTATTCGTTTTCAATTAGGCAATTCATTTGTGAATACTAAAGTTTTTTTTCCGTTGGTTTTCCCTTCGTTTTCAATTAGGCAATTCATTTGTGAATACTAATTTTTTTTGTTCCGTTTTTTTCCCTCAAATGGTCGATTTCTTTACTAAACCCTCTCGAAAAATGCAAAAAACAATCGTGCAAAGGGGGTGGCTCTGGAGACCCCTGACATCAAAATAATAATGTATGTTTACACACCCCTAAATAAAGTATTTGGATTTCAGGGGTCTAATCAAATTTTTGGTGGTTGAACTTGTTTCTCAATTCCTTTCCTCTTTGAACCCTCTCTCAAACCCCTTCTGACACTCCGTACACTCCAAACTCCAAAATCTTGCCTGAAAAGTTCTGGAGTTGAAAAAAAACAACAAGGCTCAAATGGTCGATTTCCTTACTAAACCCTCTCGAAAAATGCAAAAAAACAATCGTGCAAAGGGGGTGGCCCTGGAGACCCCTGACATCAAAATAATCAAAGGAAGTTTAGGGGGAGAAACTTCCGTGTTACGGACTTTTAGAATGTCAGGGAAAGAGTTAGTCAAAGAAAGAGTTAGCAAAGAAAGAGTTCGTCAGGGAAAGAGTTAGTCAAAGAAAGAGTTAGTGAGGGAAAGAGTTAGTCGTCAAAGAAAGAGTTAGTGAGGGAAAGAGTTAGTCAAAGAAAGAGTTAGCAAAGAAACAGTTAGTCAGGGAAAGAGTTAGTCAAAGAAAGAGTTAGTGAGGGAAAGAGTTAGTCAAAGAAAGAGTTAGTGAGTTAGGAAAGAGTGAGTCAGAGTTAGAAAGAGTTAGTGAGGTCAACGAAAGAGTTAGTCAAAGAAAGAGTTAGTCAGGATATATGAGGTAGTCAAAGAAAGAGTTAGCAACGAAACAAGTTAGTCAAAGAAAGAGTTAGTGAGGGAAAGAGTTAGTCAAAGAAAGAGTTAGCAAAGAAACAGTTAGTCAGGGAAAGAGTTAGTTAAAGAAAGAGTTAGTCAAAGAAACAGTTAGTCACAGAAAGAGTTAGCAAAGAAAGAGTTCGTCAGGGAAAGAGTGAGTCAAAGAAGGAGTTAGTCAAAGAAACAGTTAGTCAGGGAAAGAGTTAGTCAAAGAAAGAGTTAGTGAGGGAAAGAGTTAGTCAAAGAAAGAGTTAGTGAGGGAAAGAGTCAGTCAAAGAAAGAGTTAGTGAGGGAAAGAGTTAGTCAAAGAAAGAGTTAGTCAGGATTTATGAGGTAGTCAAAGAAAGAGTTAGCAAAGAAACAGTTAGTCAGGGAAAGAGTTAGTCAAAGAAAGAGTTAGTGAGGGAAAGAGTTAGTCACAGAAAGAGTTAGCAAAGAAATTGTTCCCTCACTGTAAATGGGATTGCAAGTGGTGCTGGTGGAGGAGTTGCCGATGGAGTTTTGGAGGAAGTCTCGCACGAAATGCGTTTTGGAGAGATAGCAGATGCACGAAAGCCTATGTTTTTCCATACAAAGTCCGTCCCCGAACCTCGATGATCTACCTCTGCGGTGCGACGGGTGCGAGACGGTCTCGTGTGTGGTCGGAACGGTCTCGGATCATGTTCGGATCGGTTCCGCATTGTAAATGGGGTTTCAACTGTTTTTCGTGCATTTGCGGTCGACAGAATTCCATTGTGATTTGCAACTGTAGGATCGTTCCCGCAATGTAAATGGGATTGCAAGTGGTGCTGGTGGATGAGTCGCCGATGGAGTTTTGAAGGAAGTCTCGCACGAAATGCGTTTTTGGCGCTAGTGATTTTCCTTCTAAAAATCCTTTTAAAAAGTGCTTCAAAATCGTCTTGTTTTCGCTCTGGCGTCGAGATCCGGTTTTGGAGCTACAATTTCTGACGCCGTTGCGCGTAGTTCTATTGTGCTTTGCAACTCAGTCTCTGCAGATCGCATTGTAATGGCTGCGTCAAGGTTGCTTCGTGCTGTGGCTGCATTCGTAATACTATTGTCTTTTGCAGCTGGATCTCGTACATCGTCTTGGAGTGGCTGCATGAAGGCTGCGACATGGATTTGTTAGCAGATTTTCTCCATTTTGGCGCTAGTGTTTTTTTGTTGCACGTAGGTTTAGAGCAGTGTGAAGTGTGGGGCGTGAAGAGTGCAGTGTGAAGTGTGCAGTGTGAAGGAAGCAGTGGGAAGTGGGAAGTGTGAAGTGTGGAGTGTGAAGTTTAAGTTTGGAGTGCGAAGAGCGCAGTGTGAAGTGTGAAGTGTGAAGTGTGAGGTTTGGAGTGTGAAGGAAGCAGTGAGAAATGTGAAGTGTGGACTGTGAAGTGTGAAGTGTGAGTGAAGTGTGGAGTGTGAAGTGCGAAGTGAGAAGTGTGAAGTGTGAAGTTTGGAGTGTGAAGTTTGGAGTGGGAAGGCAGCAGTGAGAAGTGAGAAGTGTGAAGTGAGAAGTGTGAAGTGTGGACTGTGAAGTGTGGAGTGTGAAGTGCGAAGTGAGAAGTGTGAAGTTTGGAGTGTGAAGGAAGCAGTGAGAAGTGAGAAGTGTGAAGTGAGAAGTGTGAAGGGTGGACTGTGAAGTGTGGAGTGCGAAGAGCGCAGTGTGAAGTGTGAAGTGTGAGGTTTGGAGTGTGAAGGAAGCAGTGAGAAGTGTGAAGTGTGGACTGTGAAGTGTGAAGTGGGAGTGAAGTGTGGAGTGTGAAGTGCGAAGTGAGAAGTGTGAAGTGTGAAGTTTGGAGTGTGAAGTTTGGAGTGGGAAGGAAGCAGTGAGAAGTGAGAAGTGTGAAGTGTGGACTGTGAAGTGTGGAGTGTGAAGTGCGAAGTGAGAAGTGTGAAGTTTGGAGTGTGAAGGAAGCAGTGAGAAGTGAGAAGTGTGAAGTGTGAAATGTGGAGTGTGAAGTGTGAAGTGGGAAGTGAGAAGTGTGGACTGTGAAGTGTGAAGTGTGAAGTGTGGACTGTGAAGTGCGAAGTGTGAAGTGTGGACTGTGAAGTGTGAAGTGTGCAGTGTGAAGTGTGAAGTGTGAAGTGGTCGAAATTGTTTCTCAATTCCTTTCCTATTTGAACCCTCTCTCAAACCCTTTCTGAAGCCCTCAAGACTCTTTGAGCTGGAAGCAGTACACTCCGTACACTCCAAACTCCAAATCTTGCCTGAAAAGTTCTGGAGTTGAAAAAAAAACAACAAGGCTCAAATGGTCGATTTCCTTACTAAACCCTCTCGAAAAAGGCAAAAAAACAATCGTGCAAAGGGGGTGACCCTGAAGACCCCAGACATCAAAATAATAATGTATGTTTGCACACCCCTAAAAAAAGTATTTGGATTTCAGGGTTCTAATAAAAATTTTTGATGGTTGAATACTAAAGTTCCAAGAAAGTTCACTTTATGTGTTCGTTTTCAATTAGGCAATTCATTTGTGAATGCTAAAGTTCCAAGAAAGTTCACTTTATGTATTCGTTTTCAATTAGGCAATTCATTTGTGAATACTAAAGTTCCAAGAAAGTTCACTTTATGTATTCGTTTTCAATTACGCAAGTCATTTGTGAATACTAAAGTTCCAAGAAATTTCACTTTTTGTATTCGTTTTCAATTAGGCAATTCATTTGTGAATACTAAAGTTCCAAGAAAGTTCACTTTATGCATTCGTTTTCAATTAGGCAATTCATTTTTGAATACTAAAGTTCCAAGAAATTTCAATTTATGTATTCGTTTTCAATTAGGCAATTCATTTGTGAATACTAAAGTTCCAAGAAAGTTCACTTTATGTATTCGTTTTCAATTAGGCAATTCATTTGTGAATACTAAAGTTCCAAGAAAGTTCACTTTATGTATTCGTTTTCAATTAGGCAATTCATTTGTGAATACTAAAGTTCCAAGAAAGTTCACTTTATGTATTCGTTTTCAATTAGGCAATTCATTTGTGAATACTAAAATTCCAAGAAAGTTCACTTTATGTATTCGTTTTCAATTAGGCAATTCATTTGTGAATACTAAAGTTCCAAGAAAGTTCACTTTATGTATTCGTTTTCAATTAGGCAATTCATTTGTGAATACTAAAGTTCCAAGAAATTTCAATTTATGTATTCGTTTTCAATTAGGCAATTCATTTGTGAATACTAAAGTTCCAAGAAAGTTCACTTTATGCATTCGTTTTCAATTAGGCAATTCATTTTTGAATACTAAAGTTCCAAGAAAGTTCACTTTATGTATTCGTTTTTAGTTAGGCAATTTGTTCGGCGCCACATAGGTCTGAAAAAAATCCAGGAACCCTAAGTGAATGTTTGGCCTAAACTTTATTTTGATGCTCTTAATGATTGGGGGCGAGGGGGGGTTTATGAATACGATGTTGGCATTGTGTATGTATGTATGTATGTAAGTATGTAAGTATGTAAGTATGTAAGTATGTATGTATGTATGTATGTATGTATGTATGTATGTATGTATGTATGTATGTATGTATGTATGTATGTATGTATGTATGTATGTATGTATGTATATGTGTATGTATGTATACAAGCATATGCTGTACATGTACTTTGTTATCCAACTTAAAACATTGTTCAATCCACCTTAATCTTCCGCAGTTCAAGCTAGCGATGGGTTTTGATAAGCATTGCTAGCATTGCCCATTTAGCTTCACGATTTACCTATCAAGAAGAGGCTGATGTTCATTATGTTGGTTATATTATCTGATTATATAGCCCCACTGTATCATATTACATACCCATTGACCATTGATGGTTGGTTTAATCTCCATTTTACTGTATTCCTTGTGATCTTCCCGTTGTCAAACCACCACGAAACTTTCATGAACTTCCCACATCTTCAGACGGCACCGCCTTGGAAGACCGCCTGCTTCACATAGCGGATTCCCAAGGGATCAATCTTCCTAGGCTTGAGAAACGTAGATAAATCATGATAAATGGATGTTTAATGGACATTCATCGGGTTTTATTGTGCTTGCTTGGGATTTAACCAGCAAAAATTGTTTATCTTGGACCCCGTTTGCCACAGGTTACTTGCAAAAACTGTGCTATACAAATAGCGTCTGGGTCTGGCACATTCAACGGTGAGACCTGTGAGAGAAATGATCCGGAGACAACAAATTTACAAGGGAATGTCTATGGGTTCGTTGCGCTCAGAAGTGCTCGATAACATGCATCATGGAAATTACCGACCATGTGAGTTACTTTGTTCGGGTCGGAAGTTGTTTAGTTTTTAAATGTTTAGGTGTTTATTTTGCTTTCTGGCTGAGCTCTCTCTCTCTCTCTCTCTTTTTCTCTTTCTCTTTCTCTCTCTTTGACTCTCTTTCTCTTTCTCTCTCTTTGACTCTCTTTCTCTTTCTTTCCCTTTCTTTCTCTTTCTTTCTCTTTCTTTATCTTTCTTTCTCTTTCTTTCTCTTTCTTTCTCTTTCTTTCTCTTTCTTTCTCTTTCTTTCTCTTTCTTTCTCTTTCTTTCTCTTTCTTTCTCTTTCTTTCTCTTTCTTTCTCTTTCTTTCTCTTTCTTTCTCTTTATTTCTCTTTCTTCTCTTTCTTTCTCTTTCTTTCTCTCTCTCTCTCTCTCTCTGTCTCTCCATCGCCATCCCGAGGGCTGGTTGTGCCTACTTTCCATGCTCTTTGCAACATTTAGGAGCTGGAACCTTCCATTTTGCAAGCCAACATTTTGGATGGGGCGACCCAACATCATCCTGCAGGTCTTTGCATGTTGGGACTTGTGTGCTTGCAACATAGTGTAAGGGAACAAACATAAGAGTTCTTCCAACATGTCCGGTTTTTGGTATGGTTTTTAGTTGGCAAATGTTCTTGATATTGTGAGAGGGCCCCTCAGGAATGCTTCTGGCTGGGGACCCGCAGGAGGCTTCATCCGAGCAATGCAATAGTAATGGACGATTCGTGTTGCAATGTTGCACTACTGGTGATTAGCTTGTTGCAAATTGGTCTTCTGCAGCAAATTACAATTGTAACTGGGGACGTGCGCCGTGCAATCAAATATGGAAAGCCTGATAATTAAGATTGAATTATTGACGGGGGCAGCTCTAATGCAAAACAGCTATCAACTCAACTGGTCCTTTGCCCCAAGAGGGGCTAGCAGCATCCAAAAATGAACATAATTTCATTCATCAATGCCCCGTTGATAATCATAAATAGACCCTACAAATTGATAAATAAATAACACACACATATATATATATAATATGTGCGTGTGTGTGTGTGTGTCCCTAGAAGTTATATATATAATTATATAGCTCCCGTTGCTTCACAGAAAAACCATTTAGAGAGGGAGATGTGCTATCTAAAATATTTGACATTTGTATATACACATTCATGTTGTTTCTATGAGCTTGATGTGCACGCACATCAGCGCATCAACACTTTTATTGCCACATCCATTCTTGCTATTAGGTTCTCATTGGTTTCTGGTGATGTGTTCAAAATAAACAAATAACACATACAAACTCACTCCTTTGTATTGTATAGGATGTCCTAGAAATGATAGTTCTATAGATGATCTACGAGGTGGCGCTCCCAAACCATAGCTAGGCTGACTTAAAACTTATTTAACTATAGTTTATGAAAAACTATATCTATACCTGGGTTTCTAAACAAAGACCACTGGGGGACCTCAACTTGCTATAGTTCTGACAGTCCATATGCTTCCAAGGGAAAGCATGGAGGCCGAATCCAGCCAAATAATAGATAGCTAAGAAACCCGTTTTTTTCGCGGTTGTTGGTGCTTAAGAACACCCGTAAGTTACCCGTAGAATTGCTGGCTGCTGGCTGTTAAGATTCGCCTGTCAAACCCTCACATGAAGCCAGCGAGTACATCGTCACGAAGGTCAAAGCCAGGGCCTACTGTAATTCTCAAGTTGGCCGTCACACCAAGGAAGCAGTCCATGACAACTTTCGCATGTTCTCAACTGGACA
>CAMXCT020002198.1:0-110468 GCA_947184155.2 Cladocopium goreaui
AATTTGTCTGAAATTGCCAAAATTGCCTAAGTGGCCAAAAACGGCCAAATTGGCCAAAAATGCCGAAAATGCCTAAATGCCAAAACGCCAAATTTGCCCAAAATCCACCAAAATTGCCAAAAATGACCCAAATGGCCAAAAAAATCCAAATTTTGCCAAAGGACATTTTGCCAAAGGGCCAAATGTGCCTGCAAAATCCTTAAAATTTGACCAAAATTGGGAAAATCCCAAAAATTGCCAAAAAGTGCTAATTTTGCCAAATTTGTCCAAAATTGCCCAAGTGGGCCAAAAACGGCCAAATTGGCCAAAAATGCCGAAAATGCCCAAATTTTGGCACGTTTCCCCGCACCCCCTCCACACAATGATTCAGCAAAGTAGGGATCGGTCTGTGCAGCATCTGCACACACAGATTCTGTGAATAGCAACTAGCTGC
This sequence comes from Cladocopium goreaui, assembly GCA_947184155.2. Taxonomy (NCBI): domain Eukaryota; class Dinophyceae; order Suessiales; family Symbiodiniaceae; genus Cladocopium; species Cladocopium goreaui. Next base: position 434 of record CAMXCT020002198.1, read on the forward strand.
TTCATAAAAGTGTCTTCACTTTGCAGAAGCTTGCGTTTTTAAATCTTTGTTTGGGGGGGGCAGGGGGGATGTCGGGCCTGTCACGTGCACTTGTGCCAGCTCAGGAGTCCAAGAGGTGGTCGTTTGGATGGCTTTTGCTTCTGCCTGTCACTCCGAAGGGTCTATTTTGGGGCCCTAAAAGATAAGAAAAATTGGAGACGCAAATACGGGCCTCCCCAGTTCAAGAGTCCTGCCGCGGATGCTGTTTGTGTCAGTAGCTTCAAGCTTGACATTCTGGCGCGCAAGACAATAGCAAGCTGCAAAACTTCAGCCCAACTCTGACAAAATGAGGGACCAAAAACAGGCCCGCCAGGAGGGACAACTTTCGATCCTGATAGGGTGCCACTTTTGGGTCCCTTCTGAAATATATTTGCTTTGCTTTGCGCACGGGTCCAAACTGGGCCATCAGCATTCCTGAATCCGGTGCCCCCTGGGGCGCCGGTTTTACGGCCATTTAAATACTCTCTTAGGTGCGTTGTTGGAATCTCAGCTACAAACATCAGCGTCACACATCATAGCAACTAGGTCAGCAACAAGGGCCGCGAACAAGGGAGGCCCCCACCCCCCGCTTCTCAAAAAGTCGCCGATTTCAGGTGCCGAAAACGAACCCTCTGGACTTGATGGCGAGGTGCTGCTCCTATCATGTAATGAAAATAATCAGAAAATCTGGAAACACTTCCCCTGTACATTGCCAAAGTTGAAGGGTGCAAAGGTGCAACTTTTTCAGGGTAGGAAACAGAATCTATATAGTTTCTTATTCCCACTTCAAAAGTTGCACCTTTGCACCCTAATTTTTCTCTATCTATTTTTTGGACGCGAAATAAAAGAAATTAACCATGCTGTTGCTCCACCCAAAGTGGTTTGACTAGAGCCTTGTCTGCTACAATTTCTCAAATTTGTCCAAAATTGCCAAAATTGCCTAAATGGGCCAAAAACGGCCAAATTTGCCAAAAATGCCGAAAATGCCAATTTGCCAAAACCGCCAAATTTGCCCAAAATCCACCAAAATTGCCAGAAATTGCAAAAATTGCCTAAATGGCCAAAAAAATCCAAATTTTGCCAAAGGGGCAAATTTGCCTTCAAAATCCCCTTAAAATTTCACCAAAATTGGGAAAATCTCCGAAATTGCCAAAAATTGCCAAATTTGTCTGAAATTGCCAAAATTGCCTAAGTGGGCCAAAAACGGCCAAATTTGCCAAAAATGCCGAAAATGCCTAAATGCCAAAACCGCCAAATTTACCCAAAATCCACCAAAATTGCCAAAATTGCCAAAAATGGCCCAAATGGCCAAAAAAATTCCAAATTTTGCCAAAGGGCATTTTGCCAAAGGGCCAAATGTGCCTGCAAAATCCCTTAAAATTTGACCAAAATTGGGAAAATCCCAAAAATTGCCCAAAAGTGCTAATTTTGCCAAATTTGTCCAAAATTGCCCAAGTGGGCCAAAAAACGGCCAAATTGGCCAAAAATGCCGAAAATGCCCAAATTTTGGCACGTTCCCCCGCACCCCCTCCACACAATGATTCAGCAAAGTAGGGATCGGTCTGTGCAGCATCTGCACACACAGATTCTGTGAATAGCAACTAGCTGCTTCATAAAAGTGTCTTCACTTTGCAGAAGCTTGCGTTTTTAAATCTTTGTTTTGGGGGGCAGGGGGGATGTCGGGCCTGTCACGTGCACTTGTGCCAGCTCAGGAGTCCAAGAGGTGGTCGTTTGGATGGCTTTTGCTTCTGCCTGTCACTCCGAAGGGTCTATTTTTGGGCCCTAAAAGATTTGTTTATTTTTTTTTAATTTATATGTATCTTTATCTTTACGAAAAATTGGAGACCGCAATACGGGCTCCGCCCAGTTTCAAGGTCCTGCCGCTGATGCTGTTGTGTCAGTACTTCAAGCTTGACATTCTGCCCACATAGCAGCTTGCAAAACTTCAGCACATCTGACAAAATGAAGGGACAAAAAACAGGCCCGCCAGGAGGGACCACTTTCGATCCTGAGAGGGTCCACTTTTGGGTCCCTTCTGAAATATATTTGCTTTGCGCAAGGGTCCAAAACTGGGCCCTCAGCATTCTGAATCCGGTGCCTCCCTGGGGGCCTGTTTGACGTGCCATTTTAAATACTCTCTTAAGGTGCGTTGTTGGAATCTAGCTACAAACATCAGCGTCACACATCATAGCAACTAGGTCAGCAACAAGGGCCTCGAACAGTTCAAGAGTCCTGCCGCGGATGCTGTTTGTGTCAGTAGCTTCAAGCTTGATTGACATTCTGCGCACATAGCAGCTTGCAAAACTTCAGCACATCTGACAAAATGAAGGGACCAAAAACAGGCCCGCCAGGAGGGACCACTTTCGATCCTGAGAGGGTCCACTTTTGGGTCCCTTCTGAAATATATTTGCTTTGCGCAAGGGTCCAAAACTGGGCCCTCAGCATTCTGAATCCGGTGCCTCCCTGGGGGCCTGTTTGACGTGCCATTTAAATACTCTCTTAAGGTGCGTTGTTGGAATCTAGCTACAAACATCAGCGTCACACATCATAGCAACTAGGTCAGCAACAAGGGCCTCGAACAGTTCAAGAGTCCTGCCGCGGATGCTGTTTGTGTCAGTAGCTTCAAGCTTGACATTCTGCGCACATAGCAGCTTGCAAAACTTCAGCACATCTGACACAATGAAGGGACCAAAAACAGGCCCGCCAGGAGGGACCACTTTCGATCCTGAGAGGGTCCACTTTTGGGTCCCTTCTGAAATATATTTGCTTTGCGCAAGGGTCCAAACTGGGCCCTCAGCATTCTGAATCCGGTGCCTCCCTGGGGGCCTGTTTGACGTGCCATTTAAATACTCTCTTAAGGTGCGTTGTTGGAATCTAGCTACAAACATCAGCGTCACACATCATAGCAACTAGGTCAGCAACAAGGGCCTCGAACAGTTCAAGAGTCCTGCCGCGGATGCTGTTTGTGTCAGTAGCTTCAAGCTTGACATTCTGCACACATAGCAGCTTGCAAAACTTCAGCACATCTGACAAAATGAAGGGACCAAAAACAGGCCCGCCAGGAGGGACCACTTTCGATCCTGAGAGGGTCCACTTTTGGGTCCCTTCTGAAATATATTTGCTTTGCGCAAGGGTCCAAAACTGGACCCTCAGCATTCTGATCACGGTGCCTCACCCTGGGGGCGCTGTTTGACGTGCCATTTAAATACGCATCGTAGGTGCGTGTTTGGCAATCTAGCCTAACAACATTCAGCGTCACACATCATAGCAACTAGGTCAGCAACAAGGGCCTCGAACAGTTCAAGAGTCCTGCCGCGGATGCTGTTTGTGTCAGTAGCTTCAAGCTTGACATTCTGCACACATAGCAGCTTGCAAAACTTCAGCACATCTGACAAAATGAAGGGACCAAAAACAGGCCCGCCAGGAGGGACCACTTTCGATCCTGAGAGGGTCCACTTTTGGGTCCCTTCTGAAATATATTTGCTTTGTGCAAGGGTCCAAAACTGGACCCTCAGCATTCTGAATCCGGTGCCTCCCTGGGGGCCTGTTTGACGTGCCATTTAAATATTCTCTTAAGGTGCGTTGTTGGAATCTAGCTACAAACATCAGCGTCACACATCATAGCAACTAGGTCAGCAACAAGGGCCTCGAACAAGGGAGGCCCCCACCGCGTCTCCAAAAAGTCTGCCGATTTCAGGTGCCGAAAACGAACCCTCTGGACATGGCGAGGGGCTGCTCCTATAGCAATAGAAAGATCAGAAAATCTGGAAACACTTCCCCTGTACATTGCCAAAGTTGAAGGGTGCAAAGGTGCAACTTTTTCAGGGTAGGAAACAGAATCTATATAGTTTCTTATTCACACTTCAAAAGTTGCACCTTTGCACCCTAATTTTTCTCTATCTATTTTTTGGACGCGAAATAAAAGAAATTAACCATGCTGTTGCTCCACCCAAAGTGGGTTTGACTAGAGCCTTGTCTGCTACAATTTCTCAAATTTGTCCAAAATTGCCAAAATTGCCTAAATGGGCCAAAAACGGCCAAATTTGCCAAAAATAAAGGATTAGGGCCGAACAAATGGCCTAAGTCAGAGAAAAACAAAAAATTGCAAACGCCAAATTGCCCAAAAATCCCAAAAATTCCAGAAATTGCAAACATTGCCTAAATGCCAAAAAATCCAAATTTGCCACAAGGGCCAAATTTGCCTTGCAAATCCACCTTAAATTTCACCAAAAATTGGTTGGGGGAAAAATCTTCCGAAATCTGCCAAAAATTGCCAAATTTCGTCTGAATTGCCAAAAAATTGCCTAAGTGGGCCAATTGAAACGGTGCCAATTGGCCAAAAATGCCGAAAATGCCTAAATGCCAAAACCGCCAAATTACCCAAAACTACACCAAAATTGCCAAAATTGACCAAAAATTGCCCAAAGAGCCAAAAAAAATCCAAATTTGCCAAGGGCATTTTGCCAAAGGGCCAAATGTGCCTGCAAAATCCCTTAAAATTTGACCAAAATTGGGAAAATCCCAAAAATTGCTAAAAAGTGCTAATTTTGCTAATTTTGCCAAATTTGTCCAAAATTGCCCAAGTGTGCCAAAAACGGCCAAATTGGCCAAAAATGCCGAAAATGCCCAAATTTTGGCACGTTCCCCCGCACCCCCTCCACACAATGATTCAGCAAAGTAGGGATCGGTCTGTGCAGCATCTGCACACACAGATTCTGTGAATAGCAACTAGCTGCTTCATAAAAGTGTCTTCACTTTGCAGAAGCTTGCGTTTTTAAATCTTTGTTTGGGGGGGGCAGGGGGGATGTCGGGCCTGTCACGTGCACTTGTGCCAGCTCAGGAGTCCAAGAGGTGGGCGTTTGGATGGCTTTTGCTTCTGCCTGTCACTCCGAAGGGTCTATTTTTGGGCCCTAAAAGATAAGAAAAATTGGAGACGCAAATACGGGCCTCCCCAGTTCAAGAGTCCTGCCGCGGCCGCGGATGCTGTTTGTGTCAGTAGCTTCAAGCTTGACATTCTGCGCACATAGCAGCTTGCAAAACTTCAGCACATCTGACAAAATGAAGGGACCAAAAACAGGCCCGCCAGGAGGGACCACTTTCGATCCTGAGAGGGGCCACTTTTGGGTCCCTTCTGAAATATATTTGCTTCGCGCAAGGGTCCAAAACTGGACCCTCAGCATTCTGAATCCGGTGCCTCCCTGGGGGCCTGTTTGACGTGCCATTTAAATACTCTCTTAAGGTGCGTTGTTGGAATCTAGCTACAAACATCAGCGTCACACATCATAGCAACTAGGTCAGCAACAAGGGCCTCGACAAGGGAGGCCCCCACCGCGTCTCCAACAGTCTGCTCTGCCGATTTTTCAGGTGCCCGAAAACGAACCCCTCTGGACATGGCGATGTGCTGCTCCTATAGTAATAGAAAGATCAGAAAATCTGGAACACTTCCCCTGTAACATTGCCAAAGTTGAAGGGTGCAAAGGTGCACCTTTTTTCAGGTAGAAACAGAATCTATATAGTTTTTCCTTATTCACACTTCAAAATTGCACCTTTGCACCCTAATTTTCTCTATCTATTTTTTTGGACGCGAAATAAAAGAAATGAACCATGCTGTTGGCTCCACCCAAAGTGGTTTGACTTAGAGCCTTGTCTCTACAAAATTTCTCAATTTGTCCAAAATTGCCAAATGCGCCTAAATGGGCCAAAAACGGCCAAATTTGCCAAAAATGCCTAAATTTGCCAAAACCGCCAAATTTGCCCAAAATCCACCAAAATTGCCAGAAATTGCAAAAATTGCTTAAATGGCCAAAAAAATCCAAATTTTGCCAAAGAGCCAAACTTGCCTTCAAAATCCCCTCAAAATTTGACCAAAATTGGGAAAATCTCCAAAATTGCCAAAAATTGCCAAATTTGTCTGAAATTGCCAAAATTGCCTAAATGGGCCAAAAACGGCCAAATTTGCCAAAAATGCCGAAAATGCCTAAATGCCAAAACCGCCAAATTTACCCAAAATCCACCAAAATTGCCAAAATTGCCAAAAATGGCCCAAATGGCCAAAAAATCCAAATTTTGCCAAAGGGCATTTTGCCAAAGGGCCAAATGTGCCTGCAAAATCCCTTAAAATTTGACCAAAATTGGGAAAATCCCAAAAATTGCCAAAAAGTGCTAATTTTGCCAAATTTGTCCAAAATTGCCCAAGTGGGCCAAAACGGCCAAATTGGCCAAAAATGCCGAAAATGCCCAAATTTTGGCACGTTCCCCCGCACCCCCTCCACACAATGATTCAGCAAAGTAGGGATCGGTCTGTGCAGCATCTGCACACACAGATTCTGTGAATAGCAACTAGCTGCTTCATAAAGTGTCTTCACTTTGCAGAAGCTTGCGTTTTTAAATCTTTGTTTTGGGGGGGCAGGGGGGGATGTCGGGCCTGTCACGTCCCACTTGTGCCAGCTCAGGAGTCCAAGAGGTGGTCGTTTGGATGCTTTTGCTCTGCCTGCCACTCGAAGGGCTATTTTTGTGGGCCCTAAAGATAAAGAAAAAATTGGAGACGCAAATACTGGCCTCCCTCCCAGTTCAAGAAGAGTCCCTGCCGTCGGATGCTGTTTGTGTCAGTAGCTCCAGCTTGAATGACATTCTGCGCCACATAGCAGCTTGCACAACTTCAGCACATCTGACAAAAGAATGGACCAAAAACAGTGAGGCCCGCCCAGGAGGGACCACTTTTCGATACCTGAAGGTCCACTTTGGGTCCCTCTGAAAATATTTGCTTTGCGCAAGGGGTCCAAAACTGGGCCCTCATCATTCTGATCCGTGCCATCCCTGTGGGCTGTTGTTGAACGTGCCAAATTTAATACCTCTAAGGTGGCGTTGTTGGAATCGTAGCTACAAACATCAGCGTCACACATCATAGCAACTAGGTCAGCAACAAGGGCCTCGAACAGTTCAAGAGTCCTGCCGCGGATGCTGTTTGTGTCAGTAGCTTCAAGCTTGACATTCTGCGCACAGCAGCTTGCAAAACTTCAGCACATCTGACAAAATGAAGGGACCAAAAACAGGCCCGCCAGGAGGGACCACTTTCGATCCTGAGAGGGTCCACTTTTGGGTCCCTTCTGAAATATATTTGCTTTGCGCAAGGGTCCAAAACTGGGCCCTCAGCATTCTGAATCCGTTGCCTCCCTGGGGGCCTGTTTGACGTGCCATTTAAATACTCTCTTAAGGTGCGTTGTTGGAATCTAGCTACAAACATCAGCGTCACACATCATAGCAACTAGGTCAGCAACAAGGGCCTCGAACAAGGGAGGCCGCCACCGCGTCTCCAAAAAGTCTGCCGATTTCAGGTGCCGAAAACGAACCCTCTGGACATGGCGAGGTGCTGCTCCTATAGTAATAGAAAGATCAGAAAATCTGGAAACGCTTCCCCTGTACATTGCCAAAGTTGAAGGGTGCAAAGGTGCAACTTTTTCAGGGTAGGAAACAGAATCTATATAGTTTCTTATTCACACTTCAAAAGTTGCACCTTTGCACCCTAATTTTTCTCTCTATTTTTTGGACGCGAAATAAAAGAAATTAACCATGCTGTTGCTCCACCCAAAGTGGTTTGACTAGAGCCTTGTCTGCTACAATTTCTCAAATTTGTCCCAAATTGCCTAAATGGGCCAAAAACGGCCAAAAATGCCGAAAATGCCTAAATTTGCCAAAGCCGCCAAATTTGCCCAAAATCCACCAAAATTGCCAGAAATTGCAAAAATTGCTTAAATTGCCAAAAAAATCCAAATTTTGCCAAAGAGCCAAATTTGCCTTCAAAATCACCTCAAAATTTGACCAAAATTGGGAAAATCTCCAAAATTGCCAAAAATTGCTAAATTTGTCTGAAATTGCCAAAATTGCCTAAGTGGGCCAAAAACGGCCAAATTGGCCAAAAATGCCGAAAATGCCTAAATGCCAAAACCGCCAAATTTACCCAAAATCCACCAAAATTGCCAAAATTGCCAAAAATGACCCCAATGGCCAAAAAAATCCAAATTTTGCCAAAGGGCATTTTGCCAAAGGGCCAAATGTGCCTGCAAAATCCCTTAAAATTTTACCAAAATTGGGAAAATCCCAAAAATTGCCAAAAAGTGTTAATTTTGCCAAATTTGTCCAAAATTGCCCAAGTGGGCCAAAAACGGCCAAATTGGCCAAAAATGCCGAAAATGCCAAAATTTTGGCACGTTCCCCCGCACCCCCTCCACACAATGATTCAGAAAAGTAGGGATCGGTCTGTGCAGCATCTGCACACACAGATTCTGTGAATAGCAACTAGCTGCTTCATAAAAGTGTCTTCACTTTGCAGAAGCTTGCGTTTTAAAATCTTTGTTTTGGGGGGGCAGGGGGGATGTCGGGCCTGTCACGTGCACTTGTGCCAGCTCAGGAGTCCAAGAGGTGGTCGTTTGGATGGCTTTTGCTTCTGCCTGTCACTCCGAAGGGTCTATTTTTGGGCCCTAAAAAATAAGAAAAATTGGAGACGCAAATACGGGCCTCCCCAGTTCAAGAGTCCTGCCGCGGATGCTGTTTGTGTCAGTAGCTTCAAGCTTGACATTCTGCGCACATAGCAGCTTGTCAAAACTTCAGCACATCTGACAAAATGAAGGGACCAAAAACAGGCCCGCCAGGAGGGACCACTTTCGATCCTGAGAGGGTCCACTTTTGGGTCCCTTCTGAAATATTTTTGCTTTGCGCAAGGGTCCAAAACTGGGCCCTCAGCATTCTGAATCCGGTGCCTCCCTGGGGGCCTGTTTGACGTGCCATTTAAATACTCTCTTAAGGTGCGTTGTTGGAATCTAGCTACAAACATCAGCGTCACACTCATAGCAACTAGGTCAGCAACAAGGGCCTCGAACAGTTCAAGAGTCCTGCCGCGGATGCTGTTTGTGTCAGTAGCTTCAAGCTTGACATTCTGCGCACATAGCAGCTTGCAAAACTTCAGCACATCTGACAAAATGAAGGGACCAAAGACAGGCCCGCCAGGAGGGACCACTTTCGATCCTGAGAGGGTCCACTTTTGGGTCCCTTCTGAAATATATTTGCTTTGCGCAAGGGTCCAAAACTGGGCCCTCAGCATTCTTAATCCGGTGCCTCCCTGGGGGCCTGTTTGACGTGCCATTTAAATACTCTCTTAAGGTGCGTTGTTGGAATCTAGCTACAAACATCAGCGTCACACATCATAGCAACTAGGTCAGCAACAAGGGCCCCGAACAAGGGAGGCCCCCACCGCGTCTCCAAAAAGTCTGCCGATTTCAGGTGCCGAAAACGAACCCTCTGGACATGGCGAGGTGCTGCTCCTATAGTAATAGAAAGATCAGAAAATCTGGAAACACCTCCCCTGTACATTGCCAAAGTTGAAGGGTGCAAAGGTGCAACTTTTTCAGGGTAGGAAACAGAATCTATATAGTTTCTTATTCACACTTCAAAAAGTTGTCACCTTTGCACCCGAAGTTTTTCTCTATCTATTTTTTGGACGCGAAATAAAAGACAATTACCATGTCTGTTGCTCCACCCAAAGTGGTTTGAACTAGATCCTTGTCTCTACAATTCTCAAATTTGTCCAAATTGCCAAATTGGCCTAAATGGGCCAAAAACGGCCAAATTGGCCAAAAATGCCGAAAATGCCTAAATTTGCCAAAACCGCCAAATTTGCCCAAAATCCACCAAAATTGCCAGAAATTGCAAAAATTGCCTAAATGGCCAAAAAAATCCAAATTTTGCCAAAGGGCCAAATTTGCCTTCAAAATCCCCTTAAAATTTCACCAAAAGTGGGAAAATCTCCGAAATTGCCAAAAATTGCCAAATTTGTCTGAAATTGCCAAAATTGCCTAAGTGGGCCAAAAACGGCCAAATTGGCCAAAAATGCCGAAATTGCCTAAATGCCAAAACCGCCAAATTTACCCAAAATCCACCAAAATTGCCAAAATTGCCAAAAATGGCCCAAATGGCCAAAAAAATCCAAATTTTGCCAAAGGGCCAAATGTGCCTGCAGAATCCCTTAAAATTTGACCAAAATTGGGAAAATCCCAAAAATTGCCAAAAAGTGCTAATTTTGCCAAATTTGTCCAAAATTGCCCAAGTGGGCCAAAAACGGCCAAATTGGCCAAAAATGCCGAAAATGCCGAAAATGCCCAAATTTTGGCACGTTCCCCCGCACCCCCTCCACACAATGATTCAGCAAAGTAGGGATCGGTCTGTGCAGCATCTGCACACACAGATTCTGTGAATAGCAACTAGCTGCTTCATAAAAGTGTCTTCACTTTGCAGAAGCTTGCGTTTTTAAATCTCTGTTTTGGGGGGGCAGGGGGGATGTCGGCCTGTCACGTGCACTTGTGCCAGCTCAGAAAGTCCAAGAGGTGGTCGTTTGTATGGCTTTTTGCTTCTGCCTGTCCACTCCGAAGGGTCTATTTTTGGGCCCTAACAGATAAAGAAAAATTGAGACCCAATACGGGCCTCCCCAGTTTGTTCAAAGTCCTGCCGCGGATGTGTTTTGTGTCATAGCTTCAGCTTGGAACATCTGCGCCACATAGCAGCTTGCAACACTTCGCACATCTGACAAAATGAAGGTAAACCAAAAACAACAGGCCCGCCAGAGGGACCACTTTCGACCATCCTTAGAGGGTCCCACTTTTTGGGTCCCTTCTGATCTTTTGCCTTTGCGCAAGGGCCAAAACTGTCCCTCAGCATTCTGAATCCGGTGCCTCCTGGGGGCCTGTGTTGACGTGCCATTTAAATACCTCCTTAAGGTGCGTTGTGGAATCTAGCTACAACTCAGCGTCACCATCATAGCAACTAGGTCAGCAACAAGGGCCTCGAACAAGGGAGGCCCCCACCGCGTCTCCAAAAAGTCTGCCGCTTTCAGGTGCCGAAAACGAACCCTCTGGACATGGCGAGGTGCTGCTCCTATAGTAATAGAAAGATCAGAAAATCTGGAGACACTTCCCCTGTACATTGCCAAAGTTGAAGGGTGCAAAGGTGCAACTTTTCAGGGTAGGAAACAGAATCTATATAGTTTCTTATTCACACTTCAAAAGTTGCACCTTTGCACCCTAATTTTTCTCTATCTATTTTTTGGACGCGAAATAAAGGAAATTAACCATGCTGTTGCTCCACCCAAAGTGGTTTGACTAGAGCCTTGTCTGCTACAATTTCTCAAATGTCCAAAATTGCCAAAATTGCCTAAATGGGCCAAAAACGGCCAAATTTGCCAAAAATGTCGAAAATGCCTAAATTTGCCAAAACCGCCAAATTTGCCCAAAATCCACCAAAATTGCCAGAAATTGCAAAAATTGCCTAAATGGCCAAAAAAAATCCAAATTTTGCCAAAGGGCCAAATTTGCCTTCAAAATCCCCTTAAAATTTCACCAAAATTGGGAAAATCCCAAAAATTGCCAAAAAGTGCCAAATTTGTCTGAAATTGCCAAAATTGCCTAAGTGGGCCAAAAACGGCCAAATTGGCCAAAAATGCCGAAAATGCCTAAATGCCAAAACCGCCAAATTTACCCAAAATCCACCAAAATTGCCAAAATTGCCAAAAATGGCCCAAATGGCAAAAAAAATCCAAATTTTGCCAAAGGGCATTTTGCCAAAGGGCCAAATGTGCCTGCAAAATCCCTTAAAATTTGACCAAAATTGGGAAAATCCCAAAATTGCCAAAAAGTGCTAATTTTGCCAAATTTGTCCAAAATTGCCCAAGTGGGCCAAAAACGGCCAAATTGGCCAAAAATGCCGAAAATGCCAAAATTTTGGCACGTTCCCCCGCACCCCTCCACACAATGATTCAGCAAAGTAGGGATCGGTCTGTGCAGCATCTGCACACACAGATTCTGTGAATAGCAACTAGCTGCTTCATAAAAGTGTCTTCACTTTGCAGAAGCTTGCGTTTTTAAATCTTTTTGGGGGGGCAGGGGGGATGTCGGGCCTGTCACGTGCACTTGTGCCAGCTCAGGAGTCCAAGAGGTGGTCGTTTGGATGGCTTTTGCTTCTGCCTGTCACTCCGAAGGGTCTATTTTTGGGCCCTAAAAGATAAGAAAAATTGGAGACGCAAATACGGGCCTCCCCAGTTCAAGAGTCTTGCCGCGGATGCTGTTTGTGTCAGTAGCTTCAAGCTTGACATTCTGCGCACATAGCAGCTTGCAAAACTTCAGCACATCTGACAAAATGAAGGGACCAAAAACAGGCCCGCCAGGAGGGACCACTTTCGATCCTGAGAGGGTCCACTTTTGGGTCCCTTCTGAAATATATTTGCTTTGCGCAAGGGTCCAAAACTGGGCCCTCGCATCTGACGGTGCCTCCTGGGCTGTTACGTGCATTTAATACTCTCTAGGGCTTGTTGAATCTAGCTACACAATCAGCGTCACACATCATACATAGTCGCAACAAAGGCCTCGAACAGGAGGCCCCACCGCTCTTCAAAAAGTCTGCCGATTTCAGTGCGAAAACGACCCCTCTGACATCGGTGCTGCTCCTATAGTTAATAGAAAGATCAGAAATCGAAACACTTCCCCGTACATGCAAAGTTAAGGGTGCAAAGTCAACTTTTTCAGGGAGTAACAGAATCTATATAGTTTCTTATTCACACTTCAAAAGTTGCACCTTTGCACCCTAATTTTTCTCTATCTATTTTTTGGACGCGAAATAAAAGAAATTAACCATGTTGTTGCTCCACCCAAAGTGGTTTGACTAGAGCCTTGTCTGCTACAATTTCTCAAATTTGTCCAAAATTGCCAAAATTGCCTAAATGGGCCAAAAACGGCCAAATTTGCAAAAAATGCCGAAAATGCCTAAATTTGCCAAAACCGCCAAATTTGCCCAAAATCCACCAAAATTGCCAGAAATTGCAAAAATTGCCTAAATGGCCAAAAAAATCCAAAATCCCTTAAAATTTGACCAAAATTGGGAAAATCTCCAAAATTGCCAAATTTGTCTGAAATTGCCAAAATTGCCTAAGTGGGCCAAAAACGGCCAAATTGGCAAAAAATGCCGAAAATGCCTAAATGCCAAAACCGCCAAATTTACCCAAAATCACCAAAATTGCCAAAAATGGCCCAAATGGCCAAAAAATCCAAATTTTGCCAAAGGGCCAAATGTGTCTGCAAAATCCTTAAAATTTGACCAAAATTGGGAAAATCCCAAAAATTGCCAAAAAGTGCTAATTTTGCCAAATTTGTCCAAAATTGCCCAAGTGGGCCAAAAACGGCCAAATTGGCCAAAAATGCCGAAAATGCCCAAATTTTGGCACGTTCCCCTGCACCCCCTCCACACAATGATTCAGCAAAGTAGGGATCGGTCTGTGCAGCATCTGCACACACAGATTCTGTGAATAGCAACTAGCTGCTTCATAAAAGTGTCTTCACTTTGCAGAAGCTTGCGTTTTTTAATCTTTGTTTTGGGGGGGCAGGGGGGATGTCGGGCCTGTCACGTGCACTTGTGCCAGCTCAGGAGTCCAAGAGGTGGTCGTTTGGATGGCTTTTGCTTCTGCCTGTCACTCCGAAGGGTCTATTTTTGGGCCCTAAAAGATAAGAAAAATTGGAGACGCAAATACGGGCCTCCGCAGTATCATCAGGGGCACACAGCTCTGCTGTAGTTTGCAGGGTGAGCTTGGGAAATCGAATTTCGCGTCCTGGAGCAGCGCGTAAGCTATCAATCACCAATTGCGTGCATTGCAATCAATTGTGCAATGCGATCGAGTCCTTGCAGACGTCATCCAACAGAGCCATCCGCACGCCTTACTGCTGCCTCAACAGTCTACGCATCCGCGTAGAAGCTCAATTTTTTTTTCCGGCGCCCGTTACCTTTCGGCGGCTCACCACTTGAGGCTTACCCGTGGACCAGCCGAGAATCGAACCACCACCGACAGCATGTCACGCCCTACCAACTGAGCCGCGGAGACACCTGCATCCGTGTAGAAACTCGAGCCAATGTGACAGAATGTGCAGTTATTGTGAAAGTTTGTGTCCCTTGCAGGGTTACAACTTGGCTTTGGTGCGAGCTGCCATTCATTGAGTATTTGGTAGTGGAACTGGACTATGGGAAGATGTCTGCAACAGACTTGAGCAGTTTTCGATATTGCTTTGTAGTATTTGAAGCTGCCGGAGTTGCTCTGAGATATCGACCTGTGGGTCTGAGTGAATCTACACGGAGTTCAAGACACTTTAAGTACAGTTTGGAGCTTTATTTAGCTTTATGATACTGAGCGAATGCTTCCAGAAGCATTCGATATGCAGTTGAGTCGGGATGATACGATTCCATCGATCTTGGAAGTTCTTTGACCTCTTGGAGGAGTATGAATCTAACTGAGATAGTTTTTGGATCATCCATTTCGATTCTTGACGTTGCTTCGTACATCTAAGATGTTTGTGAAGCCTATTGATTACCTCTTGCGAGTATGCGAGATACTCTGGCATTGTGAGGACAATGCCTACGTATCTTATTCGACCTCTGGGTATTTGATCTGGAAGTCTATTTTGTGACCTTTGTAGCTGTGATTTTTGGCTGACGTTTGGTTATTGCAGTAAGCGAACTACTTTAGCGCTATGACTGCTGATGACTGGATATTAGCTGAGAAGTCGAGCAGAGCATTTGAGTATGTGAGATACTTCGGCATTGTGAGGACAATGCCTACGTATCTTGTTCAACCTCCGGGTACTTGATCTGGAGAGCTGCATTATGATCTTTATGCCTGTGACTTGTTGCTGACTTTTGGTTATGACAGTAAGCGAACTACTTTAGCGCTATGACTGTTTATGACTGGATATTAGCTGAGAAGTCGAGCAGAGTATTCTACTCTCCTCGACGGTTTGGAACTATGAGAAGACATCTCTGTGTGAAGAGCTGTTTTGGAGAAGTCGAGCAGAACATTCTACTCTCCTCTGTAGTTTGGAGCTAGGAGAAGACATCTCTAAGTGAAGAACTGTTTTGGAGATGGAACAGGAGGTTCCATGTTGTTCTGTATTGCAAGAGGATTTTGTATAGGAATTTGAGTGGAACATTTCGTTCTTAACTAGCCGTGTGACTAGTCTAGACGTTTGGTAGAGACTAGTAACACCGGCTAGCTGGTTACTTGCGTTTGGACGAGAACCAGTTTGACTTGAGAACTTTTGGAAATGTTTCTGACGTTTTGTGACTAGGTGATTTGTATATCATAGCAGTTCGGAATTGTTTCAACAACCTTTGAGGGAAGGTTGTGTATTGGAAACCTGGAATCGAGTTTCCCAGTTGAGACATCGGCTCAAGGGAGTGGTGTCAAGTGTTCCGAAGCGAACTGAACTGCAGTGTCACCTAGGGCACTTGAAACAGTAGCCACACTGGAACATCTTGCTTCTTTTCTTTGTTTGTGGGCTGTGGCCGTGTGCCTGCCCTGGTTCTTGTTGACCTGTTCCGTTGTGTGTGGCGTCTGGAGAGAAAAGAAGGAGTCTGACGTGCACTTAGGAGTCGGGGTGGAACAAGTTCCTTTATCTGACATTGCAGAGAAGTAAGTAACTGCGGAGCCGCAACCACAGTGGGTGTTTGCGTCTGGCGTAGTGAAATAACGAAAGCGTTGATTTGGGTACATGAGAGGTGTACGTGGGTTTACGTTTTTCACATGGTAGCGGAGCCCTGAAAGAAGGGCTGCCCACACCATCTTCGGCTGACCCTTGTGTGTGACAAGATACTAAGGACGTCATCTAAGGTGAGATTGGGATCTTGGGTATTGGAGCTCCGTGATCTGGACGCAGATGCAGAGATGAGCTCGTACTAAGGTGCACCTATGTCACAGGGGTGATGATCTGAGAGTGTGAGGTCACTAGGGAGTGTGGAGTTGGTTTGAGTCTGTTTGGGTTCAGGTGACTTTGGGATCCTGTTTTAGTTTTTGTATAGATTTTTACGGATCATGAGGATCGTGGACCTGTTTTGTTGGACGACTATCCGTTTGCAAGTTGGGCAAGTATTGGCAGGGGGTATGCTTGGTAGGCTGGACAGAAGTGGGCCCGTGTGAACTGTCGACAGTGGTACCTGTAGAAGAGCATACAAGATTAGTCAGCCCTGGGCAGGACACTTGTGACTTGGACGGAGGAGTTGAGTTTTTTGATTTGTGTTGGCAGTGGATTCTGTCAGAGCAAGTTTTTATTTTTACCTTGTGTAGGTGCGTAGTCTGTGGAAGGCGTCCATGTGGTCTTGGCAGTATTCTGGTAGGGGTCTGTGTCATGGTGTGACGTATTGCTAGCGTAGGGTCACTAGTGCAAGGCTACGCTGGAGTATCTGAAGATGTATGCATGGATGGGACTTTCCTGGACGTAGGAATTTCGTTTCGGCAGTAGGAAGTGACAGTAGGTAACTTGCTGCAAGATTGTAACTTGGAACTCCCTGAGGGTGGGGCAGCAGATTGCCAGGTTTGACATCCTCGGACACTGAGGTATTGGATCAAGGTGCAAAGGTTGGGAACTGATGGTGTCAGGTACATGGTTCTTGCGAACAACTGAGGCACGTCTTGGGTCTTGAACTCAGTTGGTCTTTAGAAGAGGGGTAGTGAGAAAAGGTGTATCAGGTGGCTGGAATAAGCATGTGAAGAGCGCTTTCTGAGTTGTCATGGCAGTGTTATTCAATCTGAAGGTAGATTTGATTTTGAGCCCAATACGCATGAAACTTTGTCTTTGGAGTACACTGTGGGTGATTGAAGGTGGAAGTCATGCTTGTCACTGATGACGCCAAGTATTGTTCAAGAAGGTCAAAGGTAGATCTGGTTGCCATGTCCGATCGGGGAGACCAGAAGGAAGTCTCTAAGGAGGAGCCAACATCTGTAACGTCTCGCGCTAAGCAACCAGTGATCAAGAATAGCTTCGACAAGAAGGGCCAGTCTTCCAAAGCTGTGCGGCGTCGAGCATATCCCATTGACGCGGCTACCGCACCTGTTGTCATTGATGCGGAAGAAAGTGTGGCGGGCGTCAGAAGGGAGCCACCGTTGATTGATGCTGCGACAATATCGACGTCTGGGAAGGAAGGTCACTGTGATACACGTGCCAACTCGGACGATGAGTTGACGAGTGTGAGTGACGTCCCGGAGATGACAGCTGAGGAAGACCTGCTCAGAGAGGTTGGGCTGAATGATCCTAGTTAGGCCATAGTTTGCTGGTTTAGGAGGGGACGTCAGTAGAAATAGCTTTTGTGCTCTGCGGTTGGCTGCCTGGAAAGAAATGACCCGTTTAGCTCTGTTTTGATGTGGGAGCTTGAAACGTTGAACTGTTTGTGACCTAGAGGTGTATAAGGTCGTTGGCTGAGAGAGCTAAAGCTGGAAGCGACAGAGAAAGCCGTTGGGTCAGTCTTGTGATGTTTGCACATGAGAAGTGTGGGAGTTTTGGTTTCCAAGAGTATGAGCTTTGGATGAACCTCTACTCATGTTTCCGCAGCTGTTTGTGGCTGTTTTGTGTCAAGAGCTCTGAGACCGTGGCTGTGTGTGTGCGTTTCAAACATGGAGTCGCTCAAGCTCTGGATTGCTTTGACGCCTAAGCAGTTGGAAGAGTTGAACAAGGGCAATGAGGTGTTTCCAGATGAATATTCTGGTCGCTTTGGCCTGCGCTTGGGACCTAAGGAGGCTGTGGATCGTGCCCAGTACTTTATGGATTGGACGCCTGAAGGTTTGAAGGGTGAACACCATCAGAAAGACTATGCGGTGATGGAAATGGAAGTCTTTGCGCTCGGGTACCTTCAAAAGGTTGAGAGTGGAATCTTGGAGAAGACCAAACCCACCGAGTATCGCTGGCATGGACCTGTGAAATGTGAAGAGTGGGACAGCAAAGGGCGCTTGTTGTACCGCATTAGTGAGATGGCTGTTAAGTTCATTTAACCGGTCAGGGTCCAAGTATAGCAATCGGGCAGACCATGGAGTCTTAGGTAAAGTTTTTGAGTCCCAGTTTGAAATGCGGAAGGGAAAGAAGAAAGAGTTCCTTCGGCAGCCTGGAGGGTCTACGTTGCTCATGTGATGAACGGACAGTTTGCGTTGCTGTAGGGAAACTTTGAATTTGGACATGTGGAGTTGTCATGCGGAGTTGGAGCTTGACTGTAGGGTCATGGGTCGTTGGTTCAGAGGAACTGTATGCGGCAAGGATCACAGTCAAGAGATCAGCCTGTACTGAGATTTGCAGTGAGTGTTTTGTTTGCCACATGAAGCATTAGTTGCATTGCATGTCTGCATCGATGCCGCGAAGCCATTTGTTTTGCTTTTGCTGAGTGAAGGGATCTAAGCCACTGCTTCGACATGCGAAATTGTGGCATCCTCCAGGTGTGGCAATCCTCTCAATGCTATGGAGTCGCTTGGTAGCTTGGACTCCGCTGCAGGAACTGCCACGCTACGGAAGCTATGTGACAAGCTCGCCTTGGAGGCAACTAGTGCGGTGCTCTACGGCAAGCCTGCCACGGTGCTCCTTGCGCTACAGACTCTACTGACCTCCAAGGTGCTCTGTGCACAGCACTGCAGGCAAGAGTCCGCCTTCTGCTACCTTGACGGTAGCACACTCCAGTGAGTTGTAGATTAGTGTACTTTAGGTCTCTAGGCTCAGCTGTGTGAGTTGTTGCAAAATGGTGGAAAGTGCGGTTTGAGTGCGTGCAATCGGTAATTGGCACATTTCAGTATTTTGATGCGGTCATGTTGCAAGAGTGTGGAGTGCAGTCATGTGGAATCTCAATTTTAAACGAAACGAAACAAACGAAACGAAACAAACAAATGAAACACAAACAATTTTGAGTGTTTTGTGCAATGCTCCTTGTTTTGCAGTTAGATTTTTATTTGTCAGTTTGTCAGTTGGCGAGTGCAGTTTTTTGCGAAAATGACTTGTTGAAGGGTTCTTGCAAAACCACGGAGACAGGTTCATTTCCAGAACACTTGCATGTCTGTCAATCGATTTGATTTTGAGTTTGTGCTGCATACAGCAGGGAGTGCACAGTGAACTCATGGGAACTCGTTTTTAGTTTTAGGGATGGTGACTGTTCTGGTGTTTTGTAGAGAGGGATGGTCAGTTTTCCCTGTTTTGCTGCTTTGGAAACGAATCCAGACTTTGGTTGCATGTTGGGACATGTGCTACTGGTTCGCAAAATTCCGGTATGTTGGTAGCATCTGGAATTTTGGGAAACAGTCTAGTTGGTTATTTGTATTGTTGAGCATGCACCTCATGTTGGTTGGTTGTTTGATTGCTTTGATGGTTTTCTGTTTGAGACCTGGGGACTGTAGGGCATGCGGCTCTATCATCAGCCTGGCCTGTCGAACAGGGTAGTGTCAGCTCTGCGCAATCGTCTCGAGCGGGTACTGCTAGGAATGTCGGCCGATGGAGATGCCCGTGTCCATGGCAATGGAGCTCATGGGGAAGAAGGTGATGAACACCGTGGGCGGTCACGGTCGCGTGGCCGTGCAGCGACCGAAGCCCATGGAAGCCCAGGTTTGAATGCGGATGGTGGTCCAGGAGCAGAGATACCACCATTGGAGGCATTGCCGGGAGAAGCTGAGAAGTCAGTCTTGATGGTAAGTAATGCTCTGGCAAAGAACCTCGGTGACTGCGCTTCCAAGCTCACCACCTTGACAGAGGACTTGGGTCTGGCTGTGAAAAATGTTAGTGACGCCCGCAAAGAGCTCTCGAAAGGATTCAGCGAGCTTCGAGAGCAGTTGAAGGCCCAGACATATGGTACTACTGCCGTGACTGGAGCGGTGTCACACCAGAGTGCCGAGATTGTGAAATTGTTGAAAGCATTCGACAAATTCTCCCATGCTGGGAAGTGGGCCCTGTCGGGGAGTGAGACGATCGAGAACAATTTCAAAGCTGTTCGGGAAGAGATCAAGACTCAGGGTGATAGGCTTGAACAGTGTCTTCAGGGCGGTTTTGAGGGAGTCAGCCGATACCTCAATGAGCTTGTCCGTGTGATGGGGACACCGGAAGGGATCCATAGGGACACACCTGAGACGCCGGATATGGGTGGATTCTTTCCACCGAACCCACCTGTCATTCCTCCTGGCATGGTTGGGCCGACAGAGACAGCTGCCGTGCCCGGGGCGGGGTTGCCTGGAGGCACTCCACCATCTATGAGTATGCCTGCCGCGCCTGCCAGTGGACATCCATTGCCTGCGGCACCTGCCAGTGGACATCCATTGCCTGCGGCACCTGCCAGTGGATACCCAATGCCTGCAGCACCTGCCAGTGGACATCCAATGCCTGCGGGAGTAGGTGCGGGGCTGCCCCCGCCGCCAACGTTACCGGATTCTTTGTTCATGGCTTATTGCCCAGAACGTCCAGGTGAACAGCGTCCCTCTGTCCCGATGGGTATTTCAACTCCCAGTTAGAGAACTGGGATAGTCACGAGGGACCCAGGCAGTGGCGTTTTACGAACGCTTTCACCCACTCCTTATCGTGGCCACCAGGTTTCAGCCATTACGGCCCTGTGGGCCCCGAATGGACTCGGCATGCTGAGAGACGGCAAGCAGCAGTACCGCCGTATCTATTAGAAGGACAAGAATGGCTGGAGCATTCTCAGAGGTCCTCTATTGAGTGCCGTGAAAGGGATCCGTTTCCTGTTCTTTGGATGGAGTCCAGGGTCTGTATATCTTGTTAATCCCTGGCAGTTTGTGCAGTAGAGAGAATAGCTGGTAATTGGTTTGTCAACCGCTGGCCAGCTCGAGGTTCACTCTAGTTTGCACGTGTTCGCTATGATCACTCTGGATCCTTTTGCGCTGCAAAAAGGGAGAGAAGGGAAGCAGATCTTGAAAGGGGGTGAGAAGCTTGCATTGTGGAGTTGAGTTGTATCCTGGAAGGATCAGCTCTTGGTAGGAAAGGTCTCATGCATGTATTGCACATGAACATGGATGTGAGTTGTATCCTGGAAGGATCAACTCTTGGTAGGAAAGGTCTCATGTATGTGCTGCACATGAACACGTTTGTGGATTCGTTGTGAGTTTGTGCATTGTGATTGTTTTACTGTTGATGGTGGTTTGTTTTTTTTGACTTATGTTTGTCTGCCGCCATTTTTTCCAGATGATGACATGGCCAGATCCGATTCTTGAATGAAAGAAGAATCAATGAGGATCCAGGCTAAATGTCTGATGGAAACCCATGTAAGATCTTGTGTTTGTAAGTTTGTTTTGGTATTTGTTTTCTTTGTTTGACTATGTAATAGATCAGCTTTTATGATGGCCAGAATTCATTTTGAAGGTTGATGGACTTTATCTCAAAAGGGGGACAAGGTCCAGCCTTGGAGATTTGCCCTGAGCTTAGCGCATCTAGTACCCTGCGTGCCCGAAACTTAAAGCGCTTGGTATCTAGCATGTCCGAGACTCAGCACATTTAGTATATAGCTTGTTTGAAGCTGAGTTTGCCTGGTGCATCAATGTATTCACGTTCAAGACTAGTGATACCACGAATGTGGAGTTTTGTCTGAGTATTTTGAACTGATGACAGTTTCGCTTGTCTGACACGCCTATCTTCCAATGGAGGACGCGGATTAGCTGAAACAGTCGGCCTTTGTTTTTTGTGTTGACTCCGACAGTGCTTCGTCTGTCTCCGTCTTGGATCTCGTGTGTGTGTTGTTGGTGTTTTCGTTTGTTCTAGGGAACCACAAACAGCACCGTAGTTGGTCGCGAATTGACGCCATGGTTCCTTCGATCAGTTGATGATCTGGTATTGGAAGATAGATATCGTTCTGAAGAGATACCTGGTACGATTTGATGGGTTCGGAATTGATGATTTTCGACTGGCTGAAGATTGGTGGAAGTTTTGCTTCTGGAGATATCCCTGGAGTATTGCTGAAATCAGCGATGGCGATGGGTATGGATATGGATCGACTATTTCATTGTGAAGAGCGAAGCATTGGAAAGACAACTGTTTCTAATTTCTGAGAATCATCCAGAATTGGATTAATTCTATCTTGCTTTCAACCGGGCTTCCAAGCTGAAGGTGGACTGAAATCAGTTGAATTCTCAGAGACAGTTATTTCAGAAGAATTTGGAATTCATTGTGCTGGTGGATGAAGAACATCTACGAGCACCTCAAACAAGTCCTCGACATTATCTTGAAGATGTACTGCACTGATGGAATGTCAAAGTCTATTGGTGAAGACTTTGTATTCACCAATAGACTTTGAAGGTATGGCGAAGTTCATGCTGGATGTGACTTTCGTATGTGTGTACAGAGTAGAATGAATGACATCTCGAAAGGGGGTGTGAAAGTTTGTGTCCCTTGCAGGGTTACAACTTGGCTTTGGTGCGAGCTGCCATTCATTGAGTATTTGGTAGTGGAACTGGACTATGGGAAGATGTCTGCAACAGACTTGAGCAGTTTCGATATTGCTTTGTAGTATTTGAAGCTGCCGGAGTTGCTCTGAGATATCGACCTGTGGGTCTGAGTGAATCTACACGGAGTTCAAGACACTTTACGTACAGTTTGGAGCTTTATTGAGCTTTATGATACTGAGCGAATGCTTCCAGAAGCATTCGATATGCAGTTGAGTCGGGATGATACGATTCCATCGATCTTGGAAGTTCTTTGACCTCTTGGAGGAGTATGAATCTAACTGAGATAGTTTTTGGATCATCCATTTCGATTCTTGACGTTGCTTCGTACATCTAAGATGTTTGTGAAGCCTATTGATTACCTCTTGCGAGTATGCGAGATACTCCGGCATTGTGAGGACAATGCCTACGTATCTTATTCGACCTCTGGGTATTTGATCTGGAAGTCTATTTTGTGACCTTTGTAGCTGTGATTTTTGGCTGACGTTTGGTTATTGCAGTAAGCGAACTACTTTAGCGCTATGGCTGCTGATGACTGGATATTAGCTGAGAAGTCGAGCAGAGCATTTGAGTATGTGAGATACTTCGGCATTGTGAGGACAATGCCTACGTATCTTGTTCAACCTCCGGATACTTGATCTGGAGAGCTGCATTATGATCTTTATGCCTGTGACTTGTTGCTGACTTTTGGTTATGACAGTAAGCGAACTACTTTAGCGCTATGACTGTTTATGACTGGATATTAGCTGAGAAGTCGAGCAGAGTATTCTACTCTCCTCGACGGTTTGGAACTATGAGAAGACATCTCTGTGTGAAGAGCTGTTGTGGAGAAGTCGAGCAGAACATTCTACTCTCCTCTGTAGTTTGGAGCTAGGAGAAGACATCTCTAAGTGAAGAACTGTTTTGGAGATGGAACAGGAGGTTCCATGTTGTTCTGTATTGCAAGAGGATTTTGTATAGGAATTTGAGTGGAACATTTCGTTCTTAACTAGCCGTGTGACTAGTCTAGACGTTTGGTAGAGACTAGTAACACCGGCTAGCTGGTTACTTGCGTTTGGACGAGAACCAGTTTGACTTGAGAACTTTTGGAAATGTTTCTGACGTTTTGTGACTAGGTGATTTGTATATCATAGCAGTTCGGAATTGTTTCAACAACCTTTGAGGGAAGGTTGTGTATTGGAAACCTGGAATCGAGTTTCCCAGTTGAGACATCGGCTCAAGGGAGTGGTGTCAATGTTCCGAAGCGAACTGAACTGCAGTGTCACCTAGGGCACTTGAAACAGTAGCCACACTGGAACTTTGCTTCCTTTGCTTTGTTTGTGGGCTGTGGCCGTGTGCCTGCCCTGGTTCTTGTTGACCTGTTCCGTTGTGTGTGGCGTCTGGAGAGAAAAGAAGGAGTCTGACGTGCACTTAGGAGTCGGGGTGGAACAAGTTCCTTTACTTGACATTGCAGAGAAGTAAGTAACTGCGGAGCCGCAACCACAGTAGGTGTTTGCGTCTGGCGTAGTGATTTAACGAAAGCGTTGATTTGGGTACACACGAGGTGTACTTGGGTTTGCGTTTTTCACAGTTATAAGCCGACAGCTGCAGCTTATGCAAGCGAGTGTTCAACCCCGCCCCACAGAGGACCTCAACACAGATTTCGATGATAAAACTGGTCCCTATCCAAAGAATAGACCGCTACAGAAGATTTTCGCACTGCTGACATAAGCTGCCTTTTTGAATCTCTGCCAAACATTTCATTTAAATCAACAGTTTTTGCTGGAGGAACTTCACGCTTGCAAGCCTACATCAATGCTGTCGAGCTAGCGATCATCGCTAACTCGATTGCATTGGATACAGTTTTGAAAGCAGCATGCACCACAAGAGTACTTTGCAGCTCCCAAAACGAACTACTGAGCGGACTCTGAGTGCGCCCTGAATGCCGTAGCTACTGCTGTCATTCTCACTTTAGATCATGTCTCACCTCCTGTCTTACCTTTTTTCGTTTTTCACCACTCTCGTTGCGACACGGCGTCGTCGTTGTTTGCTTTGAAGTGCCAGGGTGAATGTTATGCCGGAATGGCTGCGTATGGCTCTGCGATCTTGTTCACTGATTATGCCTGCAAGAAGTTCTGTTTGCTGCAATGAGGCACAAGTTGCTTCTCGTGTCCACTGGGTATGCGACAATTTGCAAACGAGAAGAAGATCTTGAGCATCATTGTGACTCTGGAGTTCTTGAGGCAAGTGTGCTAGCTCGTTCGGTTGAGCTGTAGCCATATGTTCAGTCTGCCTTCGAGTAGTAGACGCAGGTGGTCAGCAGGCTGAGCAAAACAGCAACGGGGCGTCATGGCTTGATGTACTTTGACATCGTCCTATGCTACCTATTACTAGGAAAAATTAGTTGAAAAAAAAACAGATGTGGGTGAATATCGTGTCAATTACATTGGGTAATTGAATTAAAACGGAGTAGCGGAGTAGCGCGGAGTAGTAAAGGATTGGTGGAATGTTCCCTGGGTGTTGCTGCATCGCAAATAGCAACATTGGAGCTAGGGAACGGAGACAGCTGATACCACATGTGCGCTTTCAGGTTCCATTTCTGGAGCCGGAAAGTGAATTGAAATCAAGCTTGGCATGTGCGGGCCTCCTCTGTTCCAAATCTTTATGCTGATTGCTTAGTAACCAGTTGTAATTTTTTTTGTTTGCTGCAAGGGTCGGCCTTTGCTGTTGATTTTGCGATTTTGCGGTCTCATTTTTGGTGCCGCCAGACGGTCCCAAAAATGGGACCGTGAAAGTGTTTTTCTTTTGTTCTTTTACTACGCTGTGCATGCGGTCCCAAAAAGGGACCGCCAGTCGGATTGTTGGAACCGTGTTAGGTTCATTTTTTGCAGTTTTTTGTATCAGGGTTGCAACCGCAAAGTTTTGGTTTCAAGGAAACTTTGTGGCTGATGGCGACCGGCAGGGCAACTAGGGAGGCCCTTTTGAGCGAAGCCGGTTTTGAGAAGATTTTCCGGACCCAGAATTGGGTCCGTCGGAGCAAGCTGTTTTGTAGATGATTTTGTTTCTGGTTGGGGCAAGCGGGGTGCATATCGTTTGCTGCTTGAATCCACTTTGAAGTTAGCTTCTTGTTATTTCGTTGCGTCTGGTGGCTTGATTGTTTGCCGCTAAAAGAAGGCCCATCAGCCTTTTGCAGCTCTTAGGTGATTGCTTCAGGTGTTTCTTGCTGTTGCGGAGTTTGTGGGTTTTCGCGCAGGTGGCCGGCTTCCATTTGAATGATTGTATTGAATACTCTACTGCCCCTTGTTGGGCCCCCTTGCCCGTCTAGACTCCTACCGAAATTTTCAGCCCAGGAAGAAGATGAATCATGATCTTTTCAGTCAATCCCGTTATTAATTAATAGTATAAATTTAAAACGGGATGGAGTAGGAATCTGCTTAGGAAAAGATGTGGGAAGGTGAAGTATTGAAGGCTTTCTTACTCCGCCATCGTTTCGATATCGTGTCAATTACATTGGGTAATTGAATTAAAACATAGCACGGAGTAGCGGAGTAGCGCGGAGTAGCGAAGGATTGGTGAATGTTCCCTGGGTGTTGCTGCATCGCAAATAGCAACATTGGAGCTAGGGAACGGAGACAGCTGATACCACATGTGCGCTTTCAGGTTCCATTTCTGGGGCCGGAAAGTCAATTGAAATCAGGCTTCGCATGTGCGGGCCTCCTCTGTCACCTCCACAGTATGGGCAGCCGGGTTGTGGAACACCAGGAGCCTCATCAGGGTTTCTGCTCCTGTGCCACCTATGGGTTTGCCGCCGCGACCTATGCACCAAACGCTGGGTCGACCACCCAGCACGCCAGCTATGCCAAGTGCTCCATCCCAGCCCGCTGCACCCTGAAAGTGTTGGTGAAAGATAGTGGGAATCAACAGGAGATCCCTGTTTCACCTACTGGGTCATGCATTGGATGCCAGGCTGCCCAGAGAGCTACCAGAATGAATTTCATCTCGGCATGGTCCAGATAGCTAGATGCACCGCAGACTTCCACAAGCTTTTATGCGGTATGCATGGTCTCCAGAGAAGAGAGAATGAAATAGCTGAATGGTGTAAAAACTTCAGCAGTGCGAGGCTGTGAATGTGGCTGCCATCTGATGCTGTGAGAGGTAGGAGAATAGGACGTTTTTATGCTCTCGAGGTTGACCTAGTTTGGTCTTTGCCAGGGCCACTTCAATAGCCTTGAGTGCATCAGTGGTTTTTGCATTTGCTTGCATTTTTTTGGTTTGTACACGTTTTTCATTGCATAAGCCGTCCAAGAAACAACAGAAGCTGTCAGTTCTGGGCTGCTTGCAGAAGCTGTGTGGAAACAGTTGCCAGGGTTTTCCAGTTCTGTTTGCAGAAGCCCAAACATCTTGCAGAAGTTGTTCATAGGTTTGTAGGTGTTTTCCAGTTGCAAACTGGATTTTCAGGTCTTGAATGTCAGTTCATGTGATGTTTATTTCATTGTTTTGGGATTTGATGTCAACTGTTTTCACTTGTAACTAGTTGGATGTCACTTGCATGCAGTTGGACACATGTGGACTCATTGGACGATGCTCTGTTTTGAGATGCTTTTTGCAACGTGTTGTACATGTCTTGAACATTGTTGTAAGTAACTCGAACTATGGTATGAAGATGATCCAATGATGTAGCTGCCAAGGGGTCAAAGATGGCACTGCCATATGTGTTTACTCACGAAGTGATAAGCACCTTATTTCAAACATGGAAAAACCAAAAGTTGCCATTTGCAAACTGGAACTTTTTGGTGAAAGCGTGTTGCAGTTTTTGTCAGTTTCTTTTTTCTCAAACTGAAACTGTCTGTTTGGTTGTTTCTCTGAATAGTTCAGTTTTCATTTCATCTCATTCCTCATTTTACACCTCAAGCGGTGGGCGGTGGGTTCCTTCCAGTTTTGGTCCAATGGACCGCGTTTAGCTGGGGGGTGAGCTATGGCAGAGCCCTCTGACACTGCAAGTGTGGCGGAAACGGCATTTGAGCTGTTTGGAGGGCACAGTCTCGATGTAGACGATTCACCAGTTGGAGATGCTGTTTTTCATGAATCTGCCAAACCTGGTTTTATTCAAACAACTTTTGGGCGAGATGTTTTTGACAATTTGGACTTTGCAAGAGCAGTGGATGCTTGCTTTAAAACCTTGGAGTCAAAACCGGTATTGCTGCCTTGGGAGACACGTGCTTGGGGACCCATTTTTCAGCGGAATTTTGACTACATGGATGACCTCAGCATGGGTAGCATTTATCGTCCAATTTTGCCGGGACCTGTGGCAGGGCACTCAGTTCAGAAGAAGATCAAACTGTCACCTCCAGCTGTGTTGACATCAAACTTTGCACGTGCAGTTGTGAAACATCCTGAAGAGACTTGGATGGACAAAAGGGACTCGGAGTTACAAACAGGGTTGAAACGTTGGCTCACATGCATCATGTCTTGGGACCCCATGGAGAAGGTGGTACAGGAACTACGTAGGTGCCCAACCATGCAGATGGTCTGACGTTGCTTCGGGACTACATGGGTACAAAAGCACCTGCAACATTGTACAAGCGAGTCAACAGTCTGGGAATCCTTTTTCAACATGTCAAGCTTCATGAGTTTCCATGTTCTGAAATGCAACTGTATCAGGCATTGTGCGACCTTCGCAGGGCTGGTTGCAAACCCAGCCGCATCAAGGGCATTGTCGAAGCTGTCACTTTTTGCAGATTTGTTTTCAACATTTCCAAGCTTCAAGAATGTGTGAGCAGTAGGAGATGTCTAGGAGTTGCCAGAGGTTTACCGACTGATGCACCTTGTCAAGCTGCTCCATTAACGGTCTTGCAATTGACAGAGCTTCACAGATTGGTGCGAGAATCAGCCGACGTCTGGGATCGAGTTTTTGCAGGGGCTGTACTGTTCTGTGTATACTCACGCAGTCGTTGGATGGATTTTCAAC
Organism: Cladocopium goreaui; assembly: GCA_947184155.2. NCBI lineage: Eukaryota > Dinophyceae > Suessiales > Symbiodiniaceae > Cladocopium > Cladocopium goreaui. The sequence goes on from CAMXCT020002198.1 coordinate 28,663, forward strand.
ATGGCTCGGAGCTTAAGTTGGAATTCGTTGGGGATGACATTAGGTACATTTCCTGCAAAGTTTCAACACACAAAACCATGCATGCTTCTGCTTTTCGCTTTCGGTTTTTGGAGTTGTGTGCACCTGCGCATGGAGTTGTTGATTCAGACTGGATCGGTTGCTGGATGGACGCCAGGGCATCAGTAGGGATACAGGAGGTACATCCCCCTATGCCTGCGCCTTCAGTGGAAGGGAAACCAACAGTGCGACCTCTTGGAACAGACGAGTGTGGCTCTTGGTTGAGACTCCTTTTACAGATGAACCCAGTCGCATCGCATAATGAAATTAGGATCACATCACATTCATGCAAGTGCACCATCCTTAGCTATGCAGCAAAGCGTGGACTTCCACATGAGGAGCGTTTGGCTTTAGGACACCATGCTCATCAGGGACGCATGGCTGATGTGTATGCCCGAGATGCAGAAGCTAGGTGAGCTTGAGCAGGTGAAACAGCAGTCAGATGAGGCAGGCTGGGAATGCATATCCGTGGCATCAAGTGCGTCTGAACGCCAAGTTTCTGATGTCCAGTCAGAGCATGTGACAACGGATTCATCCTCAGATGAGAGTGAACAGTTAAGTGAACCGCCTGCACCACCTCGTTTGTTTTTGCCTCCAACGCCACCTGGTGGGTGTCATTTTTTGCAGCACAGTAAGTCAAAGACTTTACATATAATTCAGGATCACCGTGTCAGAATCCTTGAATGTGGTCGCAAAGTGACCGAAGCGTACACCAGGGAATTTCAGACCAGGTGGGACTCCTCAGTTTGTTCAAACTGCCTGAAGCAGTCGGCAGGTTTGGCCAGGAGTGGATAAAAGTTTTTTCAGGATTTCAGCGGCAGCCCAATTTATTTCTTGCCAAGTCAATCCAATTTCTTGACCATGCATGAATTTGTTTTTCTCGCAAAACGTCCATTGCACTCAGTATGGTGCAATTGTATCCATTCAGTTGCTGAGCCACGTGGTGCAACCAGTGAGCCGTCCGTGTTGGGTGATTTCAATGTCCCACACTGGGTTCAAGCAACGCAGCCTTTTCCAGTGGCATTACACGAAGGTACCACGTGGTTTCTCCAGTGGTTTTTGCCGTGTTGGGTGAATGCTCTTCTTCCCACACTGAATCATTACAAGTTTTGTCAATTTAAACTGACAGTTACACATGTCAACAATTTCACTTTCGCATGCCTGGCATATGGATTTGTGTTTAAGTAGGTGCGGGGAACCCTTGAAAGCCATGTCATTACTTGATTCTGAAGCGGCCTTCAAAAAGAGGGTCATAGAGATCGGTGATGAAGTTCTTTTTCAGACGCTGGACAATTCAGGTTTGAAGACATTCAGCGGTTTGGCCTTTGCATGCGGGACGCCACAGTCTCAACCAGATGATGCTGCCTTTGGAGCTTTTGCCGCAGGAGTCTTCGGGGTTCCACCCACACTGGGCCAATTGTCTCAGCTGAGGAGGTTGCACTTCGAAGCTTGCACAATAGTTTTCGCGACCTTGAAGAGCAATGTGGCAGGCGATTTGACCGATGGGATTCGAAAGCTGCCGCCAGCTGAAAAGCAGGCCAGGGCGAAGGACCAGCAGACCAGATTAACTGGCGTTACTTTGTCAGGTGAAATGGAACCCAGCTATGCCTTGGTGGACAAGTGCGCTAGCATGAGAGAGACAGGGTCGCTACTATGGATCCACCCATCGCAATGCACCAAACGTGAACAAGAGGTACAGCAAACTTTGAAGGAAAAATCTCAAGTGCTGAAGATTGAGAACATGACGTTGAAAATGGCCGCAGACACTGAAACTTTTGAAGCTGACCATGGCACTGAATTGAAACTCATGTGGTGTTTCCAAAGACGCGGATTGGCATTTGACCAAGCAGCTTTGATTTCTTGGGACAAGCATGAGAGTTGGGTAGCGGCAATGTTTCAAGCTTACTCTGCAGAGCCACCACCTTCATTTGCGAAGGTGACCATGCCTCAGTTGTTGCGAGCCGACAAGGAGTTGTTTACAATCTTAGCAAGGGAAGTGGAATCCATCCAGCCTGATGGTGTGGGAAACCGACCACTGGATGAACATATTACAAGGCTGAAGACAGACCCAAGGGTGACCATGCACTTGTTGCCATTGCCTACAAAGGCGCATTCTGTAGAGGCCTCCAACGCCAGCAAACCAGACGCTGGCAAACCAAAGGCAAAAGTTAGGCCGGGCAAAAGGGCTCGAACAACCACGGAGGTAAAGATGCCGGACGAGTTGAAGGGAGGTCATTCAAAGACAAGTGACAACAAACCCATTTGTTGGGCCTTCAACATGAAAGACGGATGTTCAGCCAAGACCTATGGCAACCCAGTGAGATGTTCAAAAGGAGTCCACATCTGTGCATTTTGCCGGAAGGGTGGACACACCTTTTTGTCATGCCGTCAACGCGGGGGTAACTGACTAGGTGATGAGCAACTTCAACAAGAGGAGTTGGAAAGCCCTCGCCAACAGGATGAGGGCTCGCACGAAACAACAGGGCAAAGTGCGGAACCTTTTCCAAATCTCGATAAAGGCACAGAGTGGAAAGACCTGCTATTTGTCGAGATTTTTGCAGGGACAGCACGGTTAAGCCGAGCTTTCGCCAAACGAGATTTTCGAGTTTCATCTGTGGATCACACCACCAAAAGGTCCACAGGTCTTATCACCGTTTTGGACCTCACGAAAGATGAGGATCTACAATTTTTGCTGGATTTCTTAAAAGCTGAACTCAATGTGCTGGTATATATTCATTTGGCGCCACCCTGCGGCACAGCTTCAGCAGCCAGAGGAATTCCCGTTCCAGGTTGCCCTCAAGAGATGCAGCCTGTGCCCCTTCGTTCAAAAGAATTTCCTGACGGCTTACCGGGGCTCACGGGACTCAATTTGCTGAAGGTGGAAAAAGCCAATGCGCTATATCGAGCTACCGCTGTCATCGTTCAATTCTGCGTTTTGTACGGTATTTTAGTTTCAATTGAAAATCCTTTAAACTCCCTTTTCTGGCTGACAAAGCCAATGGTCGAGCTCTTCGCATAATGTGAAGGTTTTCGAGTCGTCTTCGACAGTTGCATGATGGGAGGGCAAAGAGACAAAGCAACCTTGTGGTGGTGCAACAAGAAAATTTTTTCCCCATTGGCGCTGAGGTGTAGCAGAGACCACCAGCATAAAAATTGGACACCTGTTTTTGACAAAGCCAACAAACGCTTCAATTTCCCGACGGCTGAGGAAGCGGCATATCCCGAAATTTTATGCGAACGAGTGGCAAACCTTGTGGATCAAGCGCTGCAGCAATGCAATTTCACCAAACTGCAGACTTTGGAGCAACAAATTCATCATCAAAGATCCACTGCAACAAATTCCATTTTAATGGGACTCTTGCCAAGAGGGAGGAAATTGCTCCCTTTGGTCAGTGAATTTCAATTTTACAGCCGATGGTTGGTGCCTCCCCATTTTCCTGCTGAAGATTTAGACAAACTTTTGAAAACTTTCCCCAAAGGGGCGCGGATAGTGAACCGCAAACTCATGCATGGGGGTGACTTTCGGGTTTGCGACAGTATGTTGAAGGATGAGTGCAGCTCTCAGAAGAGCAACTGCATTTACATAAATGGTTTTGCTGGCGATTTCACAGCGCTTCAGAAAGTGGGTGAGATTCTTTCCATAGGTATTCCAAGGGAACCGGAAGATTTCGTAGCTCGTGCAGTAGCAGCGGGCCATCCCAGGAACCTGTTTGCAGAAGATTGGTCAGCACGTGACCCTTTCGTGTTGGAGAACTTGTCTTCAGACCGCGGAAAACTTTTGGATCGAAGGAATGCTTTTTTCCGAAAATGGCTCACAAGAGCAAGTGAGTTGGCCAGCAAAGAGAAAGACCTGCACGATGCTTTAGACCCGGAAGTGGCAAGGGTCCTCCAGGGCAAGAGACTTCTGGTGCTTGAAGAGATCCTGAATGACATCGGTTTCCCTGATCGACACCTGGTCAAGGACATTTGCGCGGGTTTCCGCATCACAGGTTGGTTGCGTGACTCGATGCTTTTTCCTCATAGATCAAAGCCACCCCAATACTCAGTGGATGCACTTCTGCGTCTCTCGAAGGGCATCAGCAGGAGCATTTTCAAGTCCGTGAACTCCGAAGAAGCTACTGACGCATCCGTTGGCGCCTGGGAAGGCACAATCAATGAGATAGGGAAAGGGTGGTTGGTCGAGGACAAAAATCCAGACCTGGACAAGCTTGTAGTCGCTAGGCGACTTGGCCTGGTTCAGAAAACGAAGGTACGAGTCATCGACGACTTCAAGCAATGTGGAGTCAATGGATCAACTGGCCTCCCAGAAAAATACGTGCTGCACTCCATCGACGCCATTGCGGCCACTTTGGTCCGAGCGTTATCAGTGGGGTTGCCCGCGGGCGAAACTTTGTGCGGCACCACATTTGATTTAGTGGCGGCCTACAAGCAATATGCAATCTACCCCGAAGATCGTGAGAGAGTTCGCATTTGTGTGAAGGATGTAGAACAAGGTGTGGCCAAAGTGTACAAGATCAGTGCGCTCCCCTTCGGAGCCTCAGGGAGTGTGGCAGGCTTCCTCCGCATATCAGCGGCCTTAGCCTGCATTGGACAGGTATGCCTCGGATTTTGGTGGTCAAGTTTTTTCGATGATTTCCCTACCTTATCCACCTCCTCGATGGCGGCCCAATGCAAAGCTCAAGTGCACTTGTTGTTCGATCTCTTGGGCATTGATTTCGCCCGAGATGGTGACAAAGCTGGCTCTTTCGAGCAAACCTTCAAGGCATTGGGTTTGCTCATTGACTTGACTGATTTCTCAGTTGGAAAGGTCCGCATTGGACATACCGACAGCCGAAGGCAAGAGCTTCTGGCCCAAATCGAATCACACCTTGACCAAAATTGTTTAAAACCAAAGGATGAGGAAAGACTCAGAGGTCGTCTGCAGTGGTATGACACTTTTCTGTTTGGGAGGATTGCAAACTATTCCATGAGCGTGATTAGCAAGAGAGCCACCTCCTGCTCTTTGGTTGGAAGCTTGGACCCGCAGCTCCAGCGAGCCTTGCAGTTTCTCAAAGAACACGTCTCCATTTCAAAGCCAGTGGAACTGACCAAGTCAGCCGGAAAAACCTACTACATTTTCACTGATGGTGCGGTTGAACCTACAGCAGATGGGTCGCAAGTTGTGGCTTCCGTGGGAGGCATCTTATACAACAATGATGGCGAGGCCGAGGCCTTCTTCAGCGAACGGGTTCCCCAGCTGATCTTGGACATGTTCCTCCAGCATTCCAGCCACCCTATTTTTGAAGTTGAACTCCTGGCAGTGCTGGTTGCTGCACATGTATGGGCCCCGGCCATCCAGAATTCCTACGTGGTGTTTTACATAGACAACGAGGCTGCAAAGAGCGCTTTGATGAAAACCCACTCCAGCGTTTTGTTCGGCAATGTTCTCACCACTTGTTTTGCACAGCTTGAATCCGAGTACAGCTTGAAGGTTTGGTTTGGAAGAGTGCCTTCGTACTCAAACCCTGCTGACAAGCCCAATCGTTTCGAAATCCAGCAACTGTTGGATGTTGATTCCGCTTTGGTCAAGCCAAGCTGGGATCAGGTCTTGCTTCTGATCGAAAGGAAGGAGCAGACACTTTGATGTGGGGTGGCTAGCGGGTGTCTTACTCGTGAATAATACCCCAATGCGGAAAAAGGAAATTCAAATCAAGTCCGACAGTGTGCTGCGTGTTTTCGATCACGTTTAATTTTTTATTAAATTGAAGAATCCATGCGCGTCGAATTTTTAATAGACAAGAAACTGGAACAAGCGTTCCATGTGGAAATAAGTGTTTACTCACGAAGTGATAAGCACCTTATTTCAAACATGGAAAAACCAAAAGTTGCCATTTGCAAACTGGAACTTTTTGGTGAAAGCGTGTTGCAGTTTTTGTCAGTTTCTTTTTTCTCAAACTGAAACTGTCTGTTTGGTTGTTTCTCTGAATAGTTCAGTTTTCATTTCATCTCATTCCTCATTTTACACCTCAAGCGGTGGGCGGTGGGTTCCTTCCAGTTTTGGTCCAATGGACCGCGTTTACCCTCCCTCTCCACCCTGTGTCTTCCCCCCCTTCTGTCGAAGGGGCGTGTTCCTTTCCCCTCTGTCGAGTGGGTTTTCTTCTCTGTCATCAATTTCTTCCTTCCCCTCTTTGAGTGGGTTTTACCTTGCCTAGCCCTAAGCCTGGCTAGCGGGTGTCTTACTCGTGAATAATACCCCAATGCGGAAAAAGGAAATTCAAATCAAGTCCGACAGTGTGCTGCGTGTTTTCGATCACGTTTAATTTTTTATTAAATTGAAGAATCCATGCGCGTCGAATTTTTAATAGACAAGAAACTGGAACAAGCGTTCCATGTGGAAATAAAAGACACCCCTGCAGCTGAGGATCATAATATGCTGTTTGTTTGTTGTATGTTCTTGGAACTTGGTTGAAGTTGTCTTGAACTTGAACTGGCTTTGAATGCAGACCGTGGAATACCTCCCTGTCTTACTTTTGCCCGCTGGCTTGCCTGCAATGGAAGAGGCTGCTGTTAACCGTTTGGCAACCGATTGACACTGAGCCAAGTCACTACGGATGAGATTGATGCTGCTGCCAAACTTCTTGATAACATGTCAAAAACTCCGAGGTATCCCAGATGTACCACAGAGAATCACTGACCTTGAGACTGCCAAACGTCAACTACGGCATTAAGCTGCATTTTGGACAGTTGCACAATTGCTGCCAGCTGCGAAGTTAGTCAAGCGCAAAAAGCACTGCTACTCATGCCACGTACAGCGAGGAGTGCAAGGTCCCTGCCAACTGCGGATGAATATTACGCCCTTCACGATCAAGACCAGCTTCTAGAACACCAGCTCGCTGTGATGCTAGGGTTTCGCAAGAAAGTCATCTTCAAGCACTGGTGTACTCCCCGCATTGTATGATGATTGGAAAAAGCACTACTGAGCGGATTCTGAGTGTGCCCTGAGTGCGTAGTTTAACTTGCTCGACACCATTTCTCACCTTAGACCCTTTTCACCGCCGTTTTCACTTTTGTCTCGCCACTCGTAATGTATGTAATGTATGTAATGTATGTAATGTATGTAATGTATGTATGTATGTATGTATGTCTGTATGTATGTATGTATGTATGTACGTATGTATGTATGTATGTATGTATGTGTCTGTGTGTCTGTGTGTCTGTGTGTCTGTGTGTCTGTGTGTATGTGTGTATGTGTGTATGTGTGTATGTGTGTATGTGTGTATGTGTGTATGTGTGTATGTGTGTATGTGTGTATGTGTGTATGTGTGGATGTGTGTATGTGTGTATGTGTGTATGTGTGTATGTGTGTATGTGTGTATGTGTGTATGTGTGTATGTGTGTATGTGTGTATGCGTGTATGTGTGTATGTATGTATGTATGTATGTATGTATAAATGTATGTATGTATAAATGTAAATGTAATGTAATTGTATGTATGTATGTATGTATGTACGTACGTACGTATGTATGTATGTATGTAATGTATGTATGTAATGTATGTAATGTATGTAATGTATGTAATGTATGTAATGTATGTAATGTATGTAATGTATGTAATGTATGTAATGTATGTAATGTATGTAACGTATGTAATGTATGTAATGTAAGTAATGTATGTAATGTATGTAATGTTATGTAATGGTATGTAATGTTATGTAATGTTATGTAATGTTATGTAATGTTATGAATGTAATGAATGTAATGAATGTAATGAATGTAATTGTATGTAATGAATGTAATGAATGTAATGAATGTGATGTATGTAATGTATGTATTGTATGTAATGTAATGTAATGTAATGTTGTGTAATGTTATGTAATGTATGTATTGTATGTAATGTAATGTAATGTAATGTTGTGTAATGTTATGTAATGTATGTAATGTATGTAATGTAATGTAATGTAATGTGATGTAATGTTATGCAATGTAATGTAATGTGATGTAATGTAATGTCATGTAATGTTGTGTAATATAATGTAATGTTATGTAATGTTATGTTATGTAATGTAATGTTATGTAATGTTTTGTAATGTCATTAATGTTATGTAATGTTTTGTAATGTAATGTAATGTAATGGTATGTAATGCTATGTTATGTAATGTTATGTTATGTAATGTTATGTTATGTCATGTTATTGTATGTAATGTTATGTAATGTATGTAATGTATGTAATGTATGTAATGTATGTAATGTATGTAGTGTATATAGTGTATGTAATGTATGTAATGTATGCAATGTATGCAATGTATGTAATGTATGCAATGTATGCAATGTATGTAATGTATGTACTGTATGTAATGTATGTAATGTATGTAATGTATGTAATGTATGTGATGTATGTGATGTATGTAATGTATGTAATGTATGTAATGTATGTATGTATGTATGTATGCATGGATGTATGTATGTATGTATGTATGTAATGTTTTGTATGTATGTATGTAATGTTATGTAATGTTATGTAATGTATGTATGTATGTATGTAAAAATGTAAATGTGATGCAATTGTATGTATGTATGTATGTACTGTAATGTAATGTCATGTAATGTTATGTAATGTAATGTTTTGTTATGTAATGTAATGTAATGTATGTAATGTATGTAATGTATGTAATGTATGCAATGTATGTAATGTATGTAATGTATGTAATGTATGTAGTGTATATAATGTATGTTGTTTATGTAATGTATGTAATGTATGTAATGTATGTAGTGTATATAATGTATGTTGTTTATGTAATGTATGTAATGTATGTAATGTATGTATTGTATGTAATGTATGTAGTGTATGTAATGAATGTAATGAATGTAATGAATGTAATGAATGTAATGAATGTAATGAATGTAATTATTGTAATGTATGTAATGTATGTATTGTATGTAATGTAATGTAATGTAATGTATGTATGTATGTATGAATGTTGTATGTATGTATGCATGCATGTATGCATGTATGCTTGTATGCATGTATGCATGTATGCATGTATGTATTGTATGCATGTATAAATGTAATTAATTGTATGTATTAATGTAATGTAATGTAATGTAAAATAATGTAATGTAATTTAATGTAATGTAATGTAATGTAATGTATGCATGTATGTAGGTTTGTAGGTATGTAGGTTCCTAGGTGTGTAGGTATGTATGTATGTATGTAGGTATGTAGGTAGGTAGGTAGGTATGTACGTACGTACGTACGTACGTACGTAGGTAGGTATGTATGTATGTATGTATGTATGATTGATAGGTATCCATATTGGACGTTTTTATTTCCCAGCATTGGTTGGAAAGAAATCGAGATATTTCACCCGATTGATTGCTGACCCGGGACTTCGTCAATGGCAGGAGGTACAAAGGCTGAAGCAGGCGCAGCTGGTAAGATGGCACCCGATGTTCGGTGGTGTCAGTGGTGCCGCAGTGGGCTCAGTTTTTTTTAAACAGCTGCCGATACTAATATTTCAATGTTTTTAAATACATAAATAACATACTGTATGTGTGTATATATCTCGTTATCTATATCAAAACAGCTAACGTTTTGTCGATCCTTTGCCATTGTTAGATATATCAAAATAACTGGGAGTATGCTAGGGATGGAACGTGAAGAAAAAGGTTCTAATGATGCTGGTATTTCAAACAAACTTTCAAGGACCTCAAGGATGGGATCAGTTCGGGTTCTGGGGATTTGGGCCAATTTTGGAGGGCATGGGGTTAAACAACAATATTTTTATAAGGCATAAAAAAATAAATATTTAAGGCATCAAAAAAAAATATTTAAGGGATCAAAAAAATATTCAATTTTCATGCGCTGCTGCAGTGTTTTGGCCCGTTTATGCCATTTTCAAATCTTGTGGTCTTTGAATCTCCCAGTCCTGCAGTCCTCTCCCTTGGTGCCCTGGTCCCTTGGTCCTCTGGTGCCTTGGTCCTTTGGTCCCTTGGTCCTCTGGTCCCTTGGTCCTTCCGTCCTTTGGTGGCTCTGGTCCCTTAAACGCTTTGAAGGTAATCCTTACTTCAACCAGCCGTAAAGAGAATATAAATCAGCTTCAATAACCCCTAAATTACCACCCAAACCAAAGTAAGTCTTAAACGAATCCTAAACCAAACCTAACCCTAAATAAACCCTAAGCAAATCTTACATAAACCCTCAACGAAACCTAAACGAACCTTAAATAAGTCGTAAGCGAAAACACAATCAACTTTAAACCAATTGCAAATAATCCATAAACCAACCCCAAATAAACCCCAAACCACCCCGAAAAAACAACAAGATGCAGCCCACGAACCCGAATGCTCACATGTATGTTAATGGTACAGATGTCAAAACACATGGATATGCAATCACGCAGAACACTTTCCTGCAATAGTTTGTTTGAACAGTCTTGTACATATTTCCCCTGTGACCAGTCTGCAGTGTGGAGTCTGGAGTGTGGAGTGTAGCGTGTGGAGTGTAAAGTGTAGAGTGTGGAGTGTAAAGTGTGGAGTGTGGAGTGTAAAGTGTAAAGTGTGGAGTGTAAAGTGTCGAGTGAGGAGTGTAAATTGCAAAGTGTAAAGTGTGGAGTGTAAAGTGTAGAGTGTGGAGTGTAAAGTGTGGAGTGTGGAGTGAGGAGTGTGAAGTGTAAAGTGTGGAGTGTGTAAAGTGTCGAGTGAGGAGTGTAGAGTGTAAAGTGTAGAGTGTGAAGTGTAGAGTGTGGAGTGTGGAGTCTAAAGTGTAGAGTGTGGAGTGAGGAGTGTAAAGTGTAAAGTGTGGAGTGTAAAATGTAAAGTGTGGAGTGTAAAGTGTAGAGTGTAAAGTGTAGAGTGTGGAGTATGGCGTGTAAAGTGTAGAGTGTGGAGTGTGGAGTGCGGAGTGTAAAGTGAGAAGTGTGGAGTGTGGAGTGTGGAGTGTAAAGTGAGGAGTGTGGAGTGTGGAGAGTAAAGTGTGGAGTGAGGAGTGTAAAGTGTAAAGTCTGGAGTGTAAAATGTCAAGTGTGGAGTGTAGAGTGTAGAGTGAGGAGTGTGGAGTGTAAAGTGTGGAGTGTCGAGTGTAAAGTCTCGAGTGAGGAGTGAGGAGTGTAAAGTGTAAAGTGTGGAGTGTAAAGTGTAGAGTGTGGAGTCTAAAGTGTAAATTGTGGAGTGTGGAGTGTGAAGTGTAGAGTGTGGAGTGTGGAGCTTCCCTCATAGACACGGCGACGCCACAGGAAAACCAGAGACTCGAGACGAGACACGTGGGTGCAGAAAAACGAGCATGTCGTGCGAGACACCGCCAATTTTGACATTCTCGACATGTTATCAAACAGGTTGGAATGTCACAAAGTGCCACGCCTGCCACGACATGACAACTTGCTTGGAAACTTTTGAAAGGAGAGATTTTGCAGCTTCCCCCATAGACACGGCGACGCCGCAGGAAAACCAGAGGCTCGAGACGAGACACGTGGGCGGAGCAAAACGCGCATTTCGTGCGAGACTTCCTCCAATTTTCACACTTTGCAGCTTCAAAATCGACGTTTTCCTACGAGTTTTCGTCGGAACCTCTAAATTTGCTACCTCAAAATCGATGCTTCGTGCGAGGCTTCAGCACATCTCACAAAATGCCACGCCTGCCACGGAATCTACACCTTGCGCCACTTGACGCAGCCTTGCCAATGCGATTTGCAAAAAAACACGCAACGCGACACGTCTAAAGTGCTGCGCCTGCCACGCAAAATGACGATGGACACGTCCAAAATGCTGCGCCTGCCACGAAAACTGCAACGCATCGTCTGAACATGTTGCAAAAGTATTGCGCCTGCCACACTAAACGACTTTTGACCATGTTCCATTCCAGGGGCATTTTTCTAACAAAAGGATGCATTTTGTAAGGACATGTTTCTGGTCAACCATGCCATTTTGTAAAAAACGTGTTTTTTGCTGGGCGAATCATTTTGTAAGAGCCAACTTTCTTTACAAAATGAACTCGGGGCCAATCATTTCATAACGCAATTTTGGGTTCATTTCAGGCAGTGCAAACAAGGGTACCCAAAAGACCGAATTAGACAAAATCCTATCTATTCTAGGATTTTGACTATTTCCTAGGTTTTTATATATAAGATATTTTTTTAGATAACTATTTTAGACTATTTTAAAACTACAAAATAGATAGATTTTTTGCAAACTATTTTCTGGAAATCTATCTATTTTGATTTGTCTATTTTCAAAAAAATAGTTAGATTTAGAGTTACCTATATAGATAAATTTTGCCGAAATAGATATCTATAAATAGATAGAATTTGCCGAAATAGATATCTATTTTTGACAGTAAAACTTCGAACGAACTCCGGGGTCACACCTGGGGCACGATATAAAACTTCGAAGTTGGCTTCGGAGTTTTATATCAAACTTTGACAGATAATTTGCCTCTTAGTTTTGTGGACACACACGATCATGCAATAAGTTGTGATAAATATATATACATATATATTGATGCATTTTGATGTTTTGATCATAAAAACTGTCATTGGCTCTGACCACACAATGTCATGTAAACATGTTCCAGCTTGATTCAGTGCATGCATCAATATATTATATATGCATTAGAACACGAACGGTCAAGATACTACAGGCAATGTCTCTTTTGCTACATAGTGGTTCTCTCTCTCTCTCTCTCTCCCTCTCTCTCGGTATTCCTCATAATTCAAAATCTCTCACAGTATGTTATCAACATGTGGTCTCTCACAGTAAATGCACAGCACCATACATGGTATATCTCACAGTATACCTTTGTTGGGGCATCTCTTTTTGGGTGTATACATCCTCTGATAGTTTTTTTGATCTGTCCCCACTTATCATTTTGAGAGAAAACTTGTATCAGACATGAAGAGAAAGAGAAACATGTTCATTTGCTTGGGGCATTGATGGATTGAGCGTTTTCTATATATGAGTGCAAAATATATGAGTTTACCATGAGAGTTGACTGTGAGAGTTTACCATGAGAGTTGACTCTGTGAGAGTTTACCATGGGAGTTGATTCTGTGAGACTTTACCATTTGGGTTGATTGTAAGAGTTTACCATGAAAGCTGACTGTGAGTTTACCATGAGAGTTGATTTTGTAAGAGTTTACCATGAGAGTTGACTGTGAGAGTTTACCATGAGAGAGCTGACTGTGAATTTACCATGAGAGTTGATTGTATAAGAGTTTACCATGAGAGTTCGCTGTGAGAGTTTACCATGAGAGTTGACTGTTAGAGTTTACCATGAGAGTTGATTGTGAGAGTTTACCATGAGAGTTGATTGTAAGAGTTTACCATGAGAGTTCACTGTGAGAGTTTACCATGACAGTTGATTGTAGGAGTTTACCATGAGAGTTGACTGTTTGAGTTTACCATGAGAGTTGACTGTTTGAGTTTACCATGAGAGTTGACTGTGAGAGTTTACCATGAGAGTTGATTGTGAGAGTTTACCATGAGAGTTGATTGTAAGAGTTTACCATGAGAGTTCACTGTGAGAGTTTACCATGACAGTTGATTGTAGGAGTTTACCATGAGAGTTGACTGTTTGAGTTTACCATGAGAGTTGACTGTGAGAGTGTCATCGAAATAGTTAGGAAGGTATGATTACCAAATGAATATTTGCATTGTTCACATCGTAGCTGTATTCAGTGAAATCCAATGAACATACTTTCTTTCTAAATATATCATATCTCCCAAAAACAACATTAAATATCATCTCTCTCAAAAAACACATGTCCAAGAAATCTCTCAAAGTTCTCTCGAAGTTCTCTCAAAGTTTTCTCTCAGGGTTCTCGCCCAAATTCGTTCCCATTCCCCTCACACACAAGAGCACTGCTTTCCTTTTTGAGCCAGAGATCGGTTTGTCTCCGTGCCTATTCCTACATAGTACAGATTTGGACACATCCAAAAGTCCAAGTCCTGTAAACAGCTGTGGGTCCTAAAAAGGGATCCTTCAGATCTTTACCAGACTAGACAATTCCTAGTCTCAGCTCTGCCACAACACCGAAGTTTTTCGGGTGAAGGCCGGCCAAAATTCAAAAGCAAAAAAGCTTATATGCGGCAAAGGCAAGGATTTTTTTTGTATATTCTGACACTCCTCTCACATGATAACATCATGAAATTATTCATATACTGTATAGGATCGTAATATACATATATATGTGGGTGTTCATGTGTTTCAGTCCAGCTGAAATATTTTGTAAACATAAATTGCACATGTTCCGTATATACTTCTCATTATTGCCATTGCAAAGAAGGAGCACTGGGTTCAACCCACTGCTGCATGATGTCTTTTAGTTTCACATCGTGCAACAAGTCAAACGCTTCCTTCAAATTTAGACCACATGGCTTTTTCTCCTCCCACCAGCCGCTGCTCTCGTCAACAAGCCATATTTTCTGATCTTCGACATGGTACCTCATTGGATTCAGGGAAACACCTCTCAGTGAAACAAAAAACACATCCATAATGTTTTTCAAAAAGTATGGAGGTCAGGTGATTGTATAGTTTTCTCTGCATCCAACAAAACCACGTAAAAATACACACACATATATATATGGTACCCCCCCCTGATACCCACCTCACATTGATTCAAGAAGTAGGTTTTTAATGATCTACTGTATATGTATGTAAAAAATGTATGTATATATATATAAATAAATGTATGTATATATATATATGTATACATATATATATACACTTGCACGTCACTTGGTACTATGTGGTTAAATAATTTGGGTACTTAGGCAAATTGCACACAGAGAAAAATTGCAATTTTTGCAATTTCCAGACCCCAAATTCAAAGATTCAAAGATTCAAAGATTCAAAGGTTGAAAAGAAGTTCTTTGAATCGAAGCCCCCAAAATTCAAAGATTCAAAGATTCAAAGATTGAAAAGAAGTTCTTTGAATCGAAGCCCCAGACCCCAGATTCAAAGATTCAAAGATTCAAAGGTTGAAAAGAAGTTCTTTGAATCGAAGCCCCAAAACCCAAATTCAAAGATTCAAAGATTCAAAGATTCAAAGATTCAAAGGTTGAAAAGAAGTTCTTTGAATCGAAGCCCCCAAAATTCAAAGATTCAAAGATTCAAAGATTCAAAGGTTGAAAAGAAGTTCTTTGAATCTTTCACTTGGGGTTTGGGGCTTCGATTCAAAGAACTTCTTTTCAACCTTTGAATCTTTGAATCTTTGAATTTGGGTTTTGGGGCTTCGATTCAAAGAACTTCTTTTCAACCTTTGAATCTTTGAATCTTTGAATTTTGGGGGCTTCGATTCAAAGAACTTCTTTTCAACCTTTGAATCTTTGAATCTTTGAATCTTTGGGGGGGGCTTCGATTCAAAGAACTTCTTTTCAACCTTTGAATCTTTGAATCTTTGAATCTTTGGGGTCTGGAAATTGCAAAAAATTGCAATTTTTGTCTGCGTGCAATTTGCCTAAGTACCTCAAGGTGCAAACTTATCTGTCAAAAAACTCACACAAACAAGTTGCTCAGGCAAACTGCTCCAAAGCCATCTACAAACCACCGCAGAGGCGCCTGGGATTTGGTGGTGTCAAACCTGGTCAGTACCTCAAGGTGCAAACTTATCTGTCAAAAAACTCACACAAACAAGTTGCTCAGGCAAACTGCTCCAAAGCCATCTACAAACCACCGCAGAGGCGCCTGGGATTTGGTGGTGTCAAACCTGGTCTGAGAAACAGTTACTCTAATCAGACACTTTCAGTTCAGCACATCACTGTTCATCTCTGCAGCCGCCTATCTCATCCGAAAAAAGTCTCTGACTAGAAAAAGGTCACAAACATGCAATTTCCAATCGAGGGCAGCGTCTCTTTGAGCAATGGCTCAGCCACATTGCGCTTGAAACCTGCAAGCGTGGAGGTGGTCTACGTTCAGGCTCCTCGCCCGACCGTTGAGGATGTTCAGCTCTGGGATGTTCACTCGTCACGACTCCCTATGAACAAAAAGGTCTTGGCTTCAGCAATGGTTTGTGTCCAGAAACAGTTGGGCATCCCCACCGGCATCAGTGGAGTATGGACCCAAGATGCCACACGCAGGCTGCAGACCAACCTCGCCAAACCAAAGAAGGCAGCCCAAGCACATCCCTCATCACCTCCTCAGCTGGCACTCGAGGACATGAAGCATCTTCCTCCTCAGCCCAAGCGCAAGCGTTCTTCGTCGTCATCTTCCTCATCATCATCGTCCTCGTCATCTTCTTCGAAGGCGTCCGCGGCGTCCTCTACAGCATCGAAGTCATCCAAGGCATCCTCCAGAGCATCTAAGGCATCGAAGTCATCCAAGGCACCCTCCAGAGCATCTAAGGCATCAAAGTCATCCAATGTATCTGCCAAGTCTTCTGGAACCACCACCGAAAAGCTTCTTGCACAGATCACCCGCCTTCAAGCCGAAAATTTGGAGTTCTCCGATGCCATTGCCTGCCACCAGGAAATCGAGGAAGAGATTATGCGTGTGAAAGCCGAGCGAGACAAGTTGGCCAAGGAGAATGCGAAGCTGAAGGGCGAGATCGCTGCCTTGAAGATTCGCATTGGACTCTAGATAGCGGCTGTGCGGTGAACAAAAGGAATCTTATTGCAGCGTGACAATAGTATTGTTAGTTGGGGTTAGGGTGACATGATGCAGGTATGCTGTCTTTAAAGGAAGGGTATACAGGGAAAGTAAGATAGTGCATAGCTCCAACCTAGCTGTATATCCAAAACCGCAACGTAAACAACAAAAACAAAACATTGCGCTTGTCTGCTGCACATTGGTTCCTTCTGCTTGCCTCACATCTGCTTTCTTGTGTGACATTTGGCTCAGCCTGGCCTTCTAGCCCTGTCCCGCAATCGTTGCTCTCAAATCTGACGAAAATGTCCGGCGCTTTGATGGACAAGGCCATTGCAGACCTGGCTGGCAAACAGATGCTTCTACGTCTCTTAGAGAAGCCAGACCACAGTCCCATTGATTGTGAGACACCCTTGGCCATGGACAAGTTCATTGCGGAGGCTTGCCGGGAATGTGTCAAGGTCCAGCCCTTTAGGCTCGTCTTTGATGTCCATTTGTCCATGGAAGCCTGTGGAGACCCTGCTGAAACTTCCAAGAAGCTCTCCGAGTCAGATGTGGAAGGCCTTCCAGCAGCCATCAAATTCAAAGCCCCTCTTCCTGAAGGATCCAAGGTTGATTTCATCCATGTCAGCAAGGACGATGGTAAGGTTGACGTCCTGAAGGTGATCTACACGTCCCGTCCGATCTCTTCCCAACTAGCCAGTTCTTTCTGCAGTGGCAAAATGCACTTACCTGTCCATCGAGCAGGCCCATGGAAAGTGAAGAAAGCCACCCAATGGCTTCTAGGTCAACTTGGTGGTTATCAGCTCCGCTGGCATGTCTTAGAAGAGAAGACTGCAGACAGTGCTCCACCAAAACCTTCATGGTCCCCATCAAATGCTGAACTTGAGGAAGGCGTTCTGTTCATCAACGCGCATGCACCAGAGTGTGACGCACAAAATGAGCAGACCCTGTGGATCCTCATAAACATCAAGTCCGACTCCGGCACGCCAATTGCCAGCTGGCCCGAGCCAAAGGTTCGGCTCATGTGCCAGAACAAAAGTCGAGGACAAGCGGGAGCCGTGAGCATGACAGAGTTCCCTTTGACTACCTACAGCCTCAAGCCCTTCTTACACTCAGCCCTCTTGCCTCTCCTCTATCCCTTGATGCTCAACTTTGGCGTGTTGTTGCTGGGGTGTCCAGGAGTTGGCAAGACTCCCTTTGTTGTGATCTTGGCAATGGCCCTGGGAAGGTATCATGTACGCCTGAGTGGTGATACAAACTTGAAACCTGGGTGGCGTAGGGCCAAGTCTTTGGACAACTTTCGTCACCGCGCTCCTCGCGTTCAAGAAGCCTTGTTCCTTGATGACCCTTGCCGCGCCAAAGTGAGCATGGCTGACTTGAAGAGTTTCCTGACTGTGGATGAGGATGGAACTGTTGAGTCCCGCTACAATGATACCCGCCTCATCAGGAATCAGTTGCGGGCCTATGCCTCCAATGATCTGAAAGATGACTTGGAGGAAGAGCAAAAGATTGGAACTACTCTCCCTCCAGGACGCTTTCTGGTCATGCTGGATGACTTGTTTGCCGGGGAGAAGGAAAAAGATGTTCTGGCTGTTCTGAAACGTTCCATCATCTTCGTCTTCACCGGTATGGCTCTATACTTGCGCTTGCCCAGTGAGAATAAGGAGGCCATCATCCACCGCATCTGTGTAGACGACTTGCACAAAGACTTGCTGGCTGACAAAGACAAGCCCTTCTATGGCAAGTACAAGGCAGGCTCCATGGAAACTGGCCCCTCTTTTGATACTGATGTAGGTCGAGAGCAAAGGATGCTGGAGCAGGCAATGAACACAATGGCAGAGTATGAGGAAGTCCAGGGTTACATTGAGTTCGTCAACGGCAAGATTCAAGATGCACTGTTCCGATCTCAGGACATCCGCATTCTTCCAGGCTCTCCATCGTCGGATGACGACGACCAGGTGCCTTTGGCTGCTCGTCCTGTGCCACCCATTGGAACTCATTGTTCTGGTCGTCGTGTTGGTCCATTTGTCTATCCTGGCCGCCGTGTGCGGAGGAAAGCAACACCTGTGTCTCAAGAGCTGGAAGAGTTGGCTCAGGCTGCCGAGGCACAGACTGCTGTCTTGGAGGATGGCACCAATGATGAGATGGACTTTGAAGCTGCTCTGCTAGACACCGCTGCAGATGAAGAGGCAGCTCATGCGCTAGGCACTCTTGATGCTTAGGAGTAGCTACTGTAGCTTCACCAATTTATTGTGCGTGTACTTCACGTGCAATAGCTTGCGTACATGCTGTCGTTCCGGATAGACAGCTATCGCATTGATCATATCTGGGGAAAAAAGTTTGTCCCACAGCTTCTTTTGTCAACGGAACTGAGTTTGTCTACCCTCATGCTTGCAAGCGCTTGCAAATCATTCCACTCCAAGTCCACCAGCACCATACCAAACCTAATTGCTCATTCAAATTCAGTGTCTGATTCAATTTTGTCACTCGTTATAGATGTTTGGTTTCCGCCTAGCTCCGAAATTGCGCCTTGCCATGTCCAAGTTCAACAACTTTCCCGTGCCCAAGAAAGGTAAGCTACGTGCTGTATTGAAACGGCCTGCGAGCATGAAGACCAAGGCATGGAAGCAAGTGAAGTATGTGCGATCCCCTGATGCAGTTCCTGAAGTTCGCATGGACCGCTGCAAATGGAAGCGCTCCTTGGCACAAATTTTGCAAAGCTCTCCATCTGCTTTGGTGAAGATGCTTCGTGAAGATGGACTTCTTCATAAATGGGAAGGGCATGTCTGTCCGCGATGCTGCCGTGGCACCCTTGGTGGCCTTCAACAACTTGGAGGTTTACTAAAGCATAGATGCAGTGCCAAGAAATGCCACACCTACATCAACCCGCATCATGCTCACCCCATTTTTGTGGATCATTGGGGCTCTTCTTCTACACCGCTTGCCACCCAGGCATGTTTACTGATGCTCCTGCTCAACCGTGTTTCCCACCCCACCATCCATCGCCTCCTGCATGTGAACCATAAGAGCATTGAGGATATGGAGAAGAGATTAGGCCAGCTACGTGAAAGGTGGGTCAGGAACAAGGAGAAGGACATCAAATTTGGGCAAGGTGGAAAATGGCAGGACGTGGAAGCCGATGAAGCCACGTTTGACAAGAAGGTCGTGAATGGACAGCTGCACTGGGAGCAGTGGTGCGGCATTGTCCAAAGAGGTAAACCTCAGACGCTTGTCCTCCATCGCTTGAAGCCAGTCATCTCCAAACTTCGCGATCCAGGCCCCGGTGCTATTCGAAAAGTTGAATGGCAACCATTGGCTGTGAAATGGCTTCAACACCGTGACATTATTCTCCACACCGACTCGGCAAAAAGTTATGCCATCAAAGTCAAGGGTGTCCTCCATGACCGGGTCATCCACAAAAAGAAGCGGGTGAAAGTCAATGGAGAATGGAAATGGCTCACTCCAAAGTATGTGGAGTTGCACGAGCATGTCCTCCCCGGCAGCAAGAAGGCAATCACAGTCAAAAAGGGCACCCAGATCATTGACAGATGCTGGCGTTTCCTCAAAGACCGGTTGAACATCAACCAGAACTGCAAAGTTGGCAGCAGTCTTCTGCGCATCCGGTTGCGCTCTGCTCAGTATGAGTACTGGCATAGGGGGCACGATCTGTGGTTGGCAACGGGTTCTCTTGTTCAGTGGTTCTTGTTGAAGGCCTAGAGAGCCCAGCCACCACAGCGGGGCAGAGTTCAAAAGAATCAGCGCGTCGCTGCTAGCACCTTCTGCTGTGTTCTAACCTTCTTGACTTTGCTGCCATCGCATATCTGTGGGCTTCCTATGTAAATTTCACGCCTATTTGCTTCAATCATCTGCTTCAATAATCTGATTCTCATGTCCTTCCTGATCCATCATCTGCTGGCAAATGTCTTCAACATATTCATGTCAATGCTCGCTCTGCACGCATGCAGGCCGCTCAAGGTGGGTATCAGGGGGGGTAGCATATATATATATATATCTATCTATCTATCTATCAATCAAAAGATGAAGAATGTAATCTCATATGGTGTATCCAAGTTGCCCTTCATGTCGCAGCATTCGCACAAAGAAGTCTTCAGGATTTTCCCAGACATCTCGGTGGTCTTCACCATATAGCTTCAAGCCTGCCATGAAGAGCCGCTCCAAGAAGACCAATACTTGGTAGGTGAGGTCGCAGCCTGGAGAGTCTCACATCTGCACATGTAGCCAACTTTCGAAAAAGTCTCGAGCTTTGCCACGGTTCGACATCCAAAGATCCCATCGAGGAACCACAAGGCCATTCATGGTCTGGCAGCAAGGTTGGACACCAACAGATTCAACGAAGGTGTTTACCACAATGTTTTTTTGTGTTTAATACAAAACCTAAACTTGAAAACACTTTAGATTCTCTATGCCCTAGACCCAACAAATATGTTTGAACTCCCCTTGCCTTGATTTCCCAACTTCCCCACTGAAAGCGAGAACGTTCGTGGAACCCTGCGGAATGGTCCTCCTTTCGTTGCCATGGACAGCCATTGTAAAACTTGTGCCTGCACGTCAAGAGTGTTTGGCAAAACCCTTTTAATCGAGCATCCACTCCAAAAAGAAAGAAAAGTAAGACAAGTACTATTTTTCACCAAGGTGCAAGTCCATGAGGGATAAGAAAAATCGATCCCTATAGCCAGCATTGATAAGGAACACCATTCCTGAAAGGACCCTGAACCACGGGGACTCATCGCGGTCGCAAAGCACGTCCATGGCTTGAGCTCGGGAGATCACAAAAGTCTCAGGAAGACGTGTCGGGATGGCGCCAAAGGCCCTTTGATAAACGAATTCTGACAGAGAGAGAAAACACACTCACACCACATCGAAGAACCATCTCTCTCCAAGTATCTCATGACTCTCCAGGTCTCTCTCTCTCTCTAAGTGTGACTGCGTGTCTCCGTTGAGAGTGATCCCAAAAGAACCATGTCATATCCTAAAAGTTAAAGACATAAACAACCTGCAATATAAATATGTAGATATACATAGGAGAAATCTATCTAGTGTTGTGATATAAACAAATAAACGAATGAATGCACAATAAATCAATAAACAAGTATATATATAGATATGTATGTATAAGACAAATTTCTCTCTGTGTTCACAAGTTTCTCGCCAGCATATAGAGTCCCATCACAACCAAGCCATGTTTTTTGTCACTTTTTCAATCTTTGTGCTCAGTGAAAAGCATGTGTAAACCCAATCTATAGTGGGCAAGCATCTTCCTGAAGCAAAGGGCTCCGTTGTTGCCTCGAACGCAACTTTGTAGCAAAACTTGACTTTTCTGCATCATGTCTTGTCCTCGGAAGCACCAAGTAGTTCTCGGGTTTATGTGACGACTGAGAATTGCAATCTCCAGGACAGCATGCGCCTTCGACGTCATGTCGAACATGGGTATACCCTCTTGAATAAAATGGTCTGCCAGTGATGAGCACAGTTGCATCATAGAAAATGCCGCATTCATAAAGGCAGTGTAGGCAGCAAGGGGTAAGGCATAGCCATCCTTGTGGTCGTCCAAAATGTTCTCAAACTGGATATTTAGTCTGAGATATAAATCGATTTGTCTGTGGGTCTCCACGTTCTTATTCATGAAATGAGCCCACAATGCTGATAGTGGTTTTGCTAGGTGTCGCACCTCCGACGCTTTGCCCCGTAGTTTGGGAAACTTCTTTTTGCGTATGAACATAGATATCTTAGTCAGATATCGATAAGGCGAAGGAATGGAATGCTCCTTGTAGAATCGCTTCAAAAAGTCCCAGCATCTTTTCAAATTCTGTTCTTCGCTTCCAGGCAAGAGGTACTGGCATAGTAGTGTGAGAACTGATCCAAAGAAATACATATCGTGGCCCAAGTACTTGCAATGCATCAGGTCGAGCGACACAGTGTGACAAGATTGCCCAGGTAATTCGTTGAATAAAGGGTTCATGGAGCGAGCCTCAAAATTAAACCAGTCGGCTTTGCTCCACCGAGTACCTAGCCAAGCCGCAGTCTTTCTAGGGTCTGTCCATGTGGTCACCCCACCAAGGGTACATTTGCAAAGTGCACACGGCCCCTTTGCCCAGCTAAAGTGAGGAAGCTGTAGTATCGATGAAAAATAATCCATGTCTCCAATGACAGAGAAAAGATAACCAGTGAAACCTGCCGCCAGATCTTGACCTGCCAACTTTCCCCGCCAGGAAGATGAAGGAAATAAGTGTCCATTGTGGTCCCGATGGGGCCACTTACCCGAATACAAAGACTGCAGCGACCAGACTAGAACTTTGAAAAATGTTGAAAATGTACCATCAGTTCCCTCACCATCCTTTTTGCAGAGTTTGTCGAAAGCTCCCCATATAAATTTCATGGACTCCTTGGTCCCTGAAGATGTAAGCATGCTGGCCCAGCTAAACACAGTTGCAATCTTGGACCATCCCTTTCCAATTCCGACGATTGGAACCCCGTCCCCGTGCAGCAGGATAGGTACAGTTTTCGTTTTGTAAGAAGGACATTCTTTCAGTGGGGAATTAACCAAGGTTGGATGGCCATCGGTGACTGTCCAGAACCTTTCCAAGTGAGCCTGCGACGGTACCATCGTTTTTTGCCATGTTTGTGGATACTTGTGATAAATTGCGCTGAAGACTTCATGAGGAAGAAAAACATCCTGTTTCTGCATGCCCAAAGGCGGAGCATATTGGATATCCACTGGGTAAGGCTCCGGTAGGTTAGACAAGCCTTTGCATTTGCCCATGAGCTCCGTGTGCATCTTGTTCGCGTACAGACCTTCAGTTCCTAACTTGGATAATGTCTCCAAGTCATTCCAGATTGTTTCAGAAGTCTCAGCACTCTTCAAATCTTTCATAACCAAAGCACTGATCTTTTGTACTCGTTGCACGCTAAAGTGTCCCCATGCAAACATTGACAACAACCAAGTACAGAGAACGCTCTGGCAGTTCAGCTGTTCTTCCTGCAACATGCGTCGCAGTCTTTGCCTCTGGCCACCAGAACGATCACGTTTTCGAGACATGTGCGCCACCATGGCGGTGCTAAGCAAAGATCTAATTCAGATGTATGTCGATATGGGGTGCACAGCTGTGGCCCTGACAAGAAACTCTTCTTATACTCTATGATGGTGTTGAAAGGTTTGGTTATTTATACGACATATTTATTTGTTCTTCTGATCTGAAAATAAAAACATTGCATACGGGGTCGAGAAAGTGGATATCACATTTTGTTCCTGTTTTTTTTGGCGACCATGAGAGTGTGTCCTAACCATGAGAGTGTTGTTGATGTTCACTTTGAGAGTCAGCGTGCAACCATCTTGACAGCCTTCAAACCTAGAACTTTCGGACATTTTCCTTCTACACAAGTCCAACCTCTCTCAAAGTTCTCTCAAAGTAAAACCAGGTCACAACACGACAACCTCTCTCAAAGTTCTCTCAAAGCAAAACCAGGTCACAACACGATATAGTATCTCTCAAAGTTCTCTCAAAGTAAAACCAGGTCACAACACGACAACCTCTCTCAAAAAAAACCAGGTCACAACACGACAACCTCTCTCAAAGTTCTCTCACAGTGAACCAACTTCAACCCAAAACTTCTCGACTTTCTCTAGGATGCGACCGCCTTTTTTCTTCTCTGCGCTCCACAATTCCCTGAAGATCTGTAAGGTTCAAGGTTGGAACTTTGCATGAATTGCTAAATACTGTATAATCTATTGTACTGCTGTGGAACCTTGTTCAAAGTTCAAAACCTCAGGTGGGCATGTCCTTGGCAAGCATGATGCTTGTGGTAGGGCTTCGTTCGGTCGCAGCCTTGCACGCAGAAGCGGCAGGCACTCTGGCATCTGCGAGCACGTACTGGCCCATGAGCTGGCACCGGTGGTGGCTGGACAGCTTCTGGTGGGTTTTCCTCATCAGGTTCTTCCCGCATGAAAACACGCGGCCGCCCCCTCAGGTTGATCTGGAAGCGCTCTGCCAGCTCCAGCACGGTGAGGAACAACAGCTGAAACAGCTGCGCAGGGTTCAGGTTCTTCAGCTGGAAGCTCTCCATGGCCGCAGGTTCAAGTGACAGTCCACAACTACACGAAAGGGTTTGAAATTGATATGAGGAAAATGCTACGTCACCAATGGCACAGTATACATGTGTTAGAACTGTTTGAACATGTTTGAAAAAGTCTTTCGATAATCGATTTCCAGGATCATAATTCACTATTCTGATACTGTGTTCTTTTGTTTCAGCATCTGGATGTTTAAAAATGGAAGGTTTTAGACAAGATTCGTCACACAGTGTGATACCCGTAAACCATCTCTTTCCTCTCTCAAAGTAACCCACTCTCACTCCAAATCTTACTCTCACTCGCTCACGGTTAGACAGTACGACTGCACAGAGGGCATCAAAGTAATTTGTGTACATGAAATTTGTTGCATGAGAAGACATCAGTCAGAAATGTGTAAGAGAAAGAGAGAAAGAGAGAAAGAGAGAGAGAGAGAGTCCGTCCAAGTCCTGTCACAATGTTCTATCAAAGTAGTCCGTCCAAGTCCTGTCACAATGTTCTATCAAAGTTCTCTCAGAGTTCTCTCGGGGTTTCCTCTCAAGGTTCTCTCAGGGTTCTTTCAAAGATCCCTCAAAGTTCTCTCAAAGTCTGACACAACGTTTTCCCACATGGTTATCTCAAAGTTCTTTTCAAACACTAGAACCAGGCAAACTATATACAAAACTAAACAACTGTAAATACCACCACACCTTGGGTCCCAATTTAATTGTAAAAAAAGCATGAACACACATGTTTCACAGAGTGTTTCTCTGACAAGAACTTGTTTTCAAAGCATATACAGAAAAACTGTCACGCATTTGCACTGTTTTCCCCATCGCATTTGACTCACCGTTGACGGCCAGATACACAAAATTTATGTGGTTTTCACACACATACTCAAACATTTGTATTCAGGCCCTTGAGAAATTTTCTGTGGATATCTCACACAGACTTGAATCAAGACTCACTTGGCCTTGGACTTCATGTAGCCTTTGATCTCCTCAATCTTCGTGTTCAGCTGGTCAACCGAAGAAGCGATATCTCCAAGAGCTGATTCGAAAACCGTGCTGGTGAGCTTCGTGCCATCTGGCATTTCCACAAAGTTTTTCATGTGATCCAAAGTGGCCAAGTGAGCAGTCATGGACTTGTATCCATCCTTCATGATCTCTTTGCGCTCATGCCCCACCTCTTTCTGAAGTTTGAGCGTGTCCTTCGACAACTTGTCACAAGCTCCATGTGCTTTTTTGATCAAGGCCTCGTAGCTAGTGGGGAGGCTCCCAGCAGTAAGTTCCTTCTGATCTCCTGGCTTCTTGCGAAACGTCCAGCTCAACTTGGACAACAGATTCCCAATCTCATGAAACTCTTGAAGTTTGCCTTTCTTCGTCCCAATGGCTTCGAGCCTCTGATCACTGCCCTTCTCAACTGCAGAGGTGAGCTTCTTGTATGAGTAGAACCGCACACCGCCGTCATCTTTGACATGCTGCAGTTCGCCCAATTCCAAAGCTCGGTTAAATTTCTGCTCGTCCCCCTGATAATAGAGGCCCACAATCAACGATTTCGGCATCGCTTCGTTCTCCTCTTTCGAGTAGCGGCGCTCGTAGAGAGATTTGTAATCCTTGAATTGGGCGTCACTCGTGTCCAATTGCCAGGCACCGTTGACCTTCTTGAAGAGTTTGTTTATGATTGTGGTTTGAAATGCCCGCTTCCCCAGCGGTGATTGCTTTGACTCCTGGTCGTACAGCTGCAGCAAGTACTCCGGAAGTGCGCCAGTGGAACGAAGTCTTGCCCACTTCTCAGCCTTCAACTTGTCCCGCTGTCCTTCATCACCATCAGCATTGTCATCATCATTTTGAATCCCCTTCCTGAGACATGCAACTGTTCCTGGGATTGTCTCCTTGGCTGGCTTCTTTTTGGGCATTGCCGAAGAATTCGATGATGGTCGTTTCAAAACCGGCATTGCAAGCACACAGCTCTTCACAGAAGTCGAAACCTATGAATGTATCTAAGTGGCTGGAAAGAAAATTCTGCGGTTAGTAGATCCGACAAGTTGTGAAAACGTCTTGTGGAGTCAAAACAAATGACAAGTTTCTGAACGAAACTGATTGAAAATGTTGATTGTGCGACAGTGGCCAAAAACAGCAGTCAAATGTAAGCTTCGAAGTTTGTTCGAAACTTCTTCGAAACTTCGAAAGGGCAATTCGAAGTTTATGATGGAAACTTCGAAGTCCAACTTCGAAGTTTCATTATCAAATATATTGGTATTTACAGTGTTTTATCAACATATCTTCGAAGTTTGTACGAAGTTTCATTGGAAACTACGAATAAACTTCGAACAAACTTCTAAGTCATAGCTTCGAAGTTTCTTCGAAACTTCTTAGAAACTTCGAAGTGCTGTGGACATGTTCTCAAAGTACATGATTGTGTTCAAGAAGTGAGACGCACCTTTTTTCCAAATCTCTGTCGGCACTCTGCGCTAGATCTGATCATTTCTATGTCAAGTCTATTTGCCATTTCAGCAAAATTGGTCTAAACTTGTCAATGGCTCAATGGCGTTTGGCCATATGTAACAAAGTCGAAGTTTGTTCGAAACTACTTAGACACTTCGAAGTCAGTAAGCCAGCAAAGTATGAAAACTGCTCAGTACATTGCGCTTGTTTTCTCGGCAATGAACACGATCACAAAAAATCCAGCTTCATCAAGCTGCTGCTCAACAAAATGTGAGATACTCTGTTGTTGTTTCAGAGATCACTTCTTGGGTGTTTTACCCTTGGACGAAGTTCCCTTCTTCTTGCGTACACTCTTTCCTGCTGGCTTCTTCTCAGGAGTCTTCTCACGAGTCTGATCAGGAGTCTTCTGGCTCGATGATGCGGCAGCATCAGCCAGATGCTCCTCGAATCCACCCACATAGTTCTTCAGCCTCGTCTTATCCATGAGGCCACCCAGAAGAGTTTGCAGCATGGCTCCATCCAAAGACCCAGGTCCATACCCTGGACCATAAGCCACCTTCATTTTGCGCCCAAAGAACTCTCCTGTCTCCTTGCTCAGGTCAGGTGTAACTTCTTCGGCAGGCTTCATCTCCTTGAAGTCGTCAGGTGTAGCTTGTTGGGTGAGCCCACCTTCTTTCTCCTCAGTCTCTGCGAAGTCATCCAGGCAAAGGGTCTTCTCTGAGTCCGTGTCACCTTTCTCAGCTTCTTGTGAATCTGGAACTTCTTGGGAGTCAGCTGGGTTCCAACCGTCGCAGGTGGACTTGAAACGCATCAAGGAACTTTGGGACGCCATGGGTGGAAGGTCACGAACGGAGTACGCCCCTTTGTGTTTCGATAAAACAGCTATGTGCGACCAGTCTGTAAAAAGTGAGGCTTGCCATGTACAATCAAACTCTCAAAGTATTTGAACTCTCTCACAGTCTCTCTTGCAAGTGTACCAAAAAGCACCTCATCTTGGAATTCGACCAGCATGAACATTGTAGCATTTTTCAACGTTTGCGATTTTTCCTATAATATAGCACATCAAAAACAGAAAAAAATATGTTTGTCACAAGACGTGAGTGACCAAGCATGACTTTTGAGACCGTGAGTGTTGCATCATGACATGACGCATATGCGTTTTGGCAAGAACACAGAGGAAAAAAGGAATGTTTGTTTGGCGGCCCTGATGGCTTGAGAGGTTACTATATAAGTGTTTGCTATGAAAGTTTTCTGTCACAGTTAACTCTGAGAGTTCACTACGAGAGTTTGCTACTCAAAGTTTACTATTAGTGTTTTATACGAGAATATATCCTGTGAGAGTTTACTCTAGAGTTTACCATGAGAGTTTACCATGAGAGTTCACCAGGGGAATTTACTATGTGGTAGTTTACTATGAGAGTGCTTGCACCATGAACAACTGTGAGAGTTTACCATGAGAGTTTATTGTCTGTTGTTTTTACATGTCGTTGTTTTTGGTGAAGTGTCGACACAGGTGAAATGGTAGCTGATGTTTTCAGAGCATCAATTTTGCAACATTACCTTTTAAACAGAGACTTATTTGATCATTACTCCTTCGGCTTATGTCGAGAAGAATAAATGAAATGCGATCCAATGTCACTTACGTTTCAAAACATTCTTTAAACATCTTTAAACTTGAAAGCCGTCTCTCTCAGTCTCTCTCACAGTTTCTACCTCTCAGCTTGACACATCTGACATGGTGATTCAAAGCGTATCTCTGTTTGTTTCATATTGCCATGTCTTGCAACTGTCATGGAAAGAAAACTTATTCCTGTTTTAATGACATCTATGTGAACATTCATGTCAAGTGATAGCTCCAACTTTTTTCTCGCTCATGCTCGTACTGCACGTTGAAACCCTGTGGTAGTGAAACTACCTTCTGCGACGACGCTTGCGTCCTGCAGAAGTTGTCCAGTCGCTCGAGCTCGAAGTGGATCTGGTCCTTCTTCTCTCATGGCCTCTTCTTCTTTTGCTACGCCTTTGAGATGACTTGTCTTTCCTTCTGCCCTTGTCCTTTCTCTTCCTCGATCTTGTTCTGCTTTTCTCTCGAGAACTGCTGCTTGTGGAGCCAGAGGGCTTCTTGGATCCTTTTTTCTTCTTCTCTTCCTTGTCTACTGTTTTGAAAGCCATGAGCAACTCCTTGCCCAGTGTCAAGTCCTGATATGGATCTTCTGATGCATCGGCAGGGCTAGTAGTACTGTTAGATTTTGTTTCCTTCGCCTCTTCTAGTCCAAAAAAATCAGGCTCTTCAGGTGGTTCGATCTTCACCGGCTTACGAGGTTGGGGAAGCTTCTTCTTGGGCCTTGCTATGCGTCCCCGGCTGGGCTGCTTTTTTTCTTCCCAGTGGGAGAGGTGGGAAGGCTCTGTCTCCGAGGTGGTATCAGGTTTCTTTTGATCCTGCGCACGGTACCACTGGTTTTCCTCAAAGGCTTGCTCGTTTTCATCGACACTTGGAACTCGACTCGTTGGCTTCGGCTTTGGAGAAACTACGCTTTTCGCCTTGCAAGTGGCGCCTGGTGGATTCCTCCAGGGCGGCATGGTACCATGGTACACTTGGTGGGATCCAAAATGGCCAGGGACATGTTGTCCAAATGCCATCATAGGTTCAAAGGCTGCCCCATGATGCATTGGCTGGGCAGAATGCACAGGTGCGCAACCGTGCCCACCAGACTGAAAAGGTCCACCAAACAGACTGGGGCCAGGCTGCTGGAATCCATGCTGGCAGGGTTGGCTAGGTTGCAGCGTTTGCCATGTTTGCTGGAAAGCATGGCTTTGCCCCAACCCTTGCTGGAAGGCTCTGGGGAGCACAAACGGTTTCTGTTCTTGGGGTTGATGGGGAACTCCTTCATGAGCGACTTCTTGTCTGACAGGTACAGTTTGATTCCCCCTGTCTTGTGTTCCAGGTCCGCTTTGACTGGTAGTCTTTGGAAATTGCGGGTACTGTTTTCCTTCATGCCTGCTTCTGGCGTGCATGGCAGACACTGGGTAAGTGCTGACACCCTCCAGAATGCGATCATGTAGGAGACTAATAGCTTCTTCCACTTGCTCCTTCTCTTCATAAGTGACAAAGGCGATCGTGTGCTGCTTCCCATCGATCACATTTCCCTTTCTAGGGATATGGATGTGCTGGACCCCCTGGCCAACCTTGTACTTGTCCAGCACTTGTTGAATCTGGTTCTGCGTGGTGTTCCAAAGAATGTTGCCCAGGAACAAACGAGGAGGATGCTCCATGCTTCTGCTAACTCTTTGCTGCCAAAATAAAAACTTTGTTTTGTACTACATGGCAAATATTGATTATGGGTGTGTCACATCTAAAAGAAGTCAATATATGTTTGCTTCTCACCTATATGCTCTGTTGATGCTGAATAAGATGGTGGAAAATGAACCATGTTTGGAGGGAATCGTGTGTCTGTTTTGTTGCCATAGTTTGCCATGTACATGAAACCGCATTTTGCTGTCGCTAAAAAACTGAGTTTTTTGTTGCCTCTTTGAACACTGCAGCGATTCAGGAACATTTCCAACAAAATTGAAATCGTATATTGCAAAACATCCGCATCTCTCAAAGTTGCTAAACTCGTCACACTCTCACTCTCATGGTTCATCCTCAAGGTTCGAAACTATATGTCATGTACAATTTCCGTTTGGTCTGAAAGATATAGATATATCTATTTGCATCACAGGTTACTTTTGCACTTGGTATGCCTATGCATTGGATGCCACTGCGTGTATTCGTGAAAGGTTCTAAAAGTGATCGTAAAAAAGCACCTTTTTGTCGTGATCTGCACCGCAAGTCAAAACCCCAATTGATTTGTCAATATGCCAAGGGTGGGTTCAAAGAGCTCCCTTCTAGAGGCTCACACCCAAAGCACACTGTATGTAGCATTGGTCCGGTCTACCATCTGTATCTACCCTCATGGAGCATGCGGTTTAGTCGATGTCCTGTGGGCCCGTCGATGAAGTCTTCTCCTGTGAAACATCTGGAGGCTGAACGTTGATATCCTCTGCCGGTGTGATCTCCTTCTCCTTCTTGTTTGCCTTCGACTTTGCCTGAACCTTTGTCTTCGTATTCGGGCTTGCCTTTGCCTTTGCCTTGGCCTTTGAAGTCGCTGGTTGCTTTGGATGCTTTCGATCAAACTCTTCTCTTGCCTTCCTTGCAGCTGCTCTTGCCAACTCCTTGCTTTTGTCCTCATCTTCATTCTTGGCGAATTCTTGCTTGAAGGTGTTGTGCCAGGCATCCGAATCTGCTCTTCTCCTCAAAATCGCACGATCTGCTGGCTTGCTAGGGTCCAGCTGGTCGGAAGGTGGGCCCATCTTCTTTTTGCCTTTCTTCTCGCTATCGTTTTTTGTTTTCTGCATCTTCGTGGAAGCAGCCGGCCTCTTCGCATTCTGAGGTGGGCATTCATCCTCCTTGTCCTCACCCTGGGTGTGGTCAAGGGTCTTCTGCTTCTTGCACTTCTTCTCCTCCTTTCCTGGCTTGGATGCTGCTGGCCTTTTCATCTTTTTTGCTGAATTTAGCCTCTGCTGCTGAGACTTTCCACCCTTGGTAAGAGGTGGCACCTCTGCTGCCTTTTTCAAAAGATCATCATCTCCAGGTAATTTCTCCAAGCTGCAGACAAAGGGGTCTCCAGGACTGGGCGTGTCCTCTTTCTTCTTCTGGGTCAACTTCTTCGTTGGAGTTGTTGCGTCACTCGGCTTCTTGCTCAAGATCCTGTCAAAAACACTTTCAGGCTTCTCTCCAAAGATTCTCAACTTCACATCCTCTCCGATCTCCACCTCACTGTTCCTATTTGGCCCTGACGCCAAAGCATTGCCACCTGAGGCGCCCAAATCATCCCTTGAGCTCCCTGCCCTCGAAAAACTCGGTCTACCTTGCCCTTGGTCACCTCCACGGGCATCGCCATCGTAGGGGACCATGTCCGTACAGGATTCTTGCGGGCCAAAGTCGATTTTCACCAGCAACTTTTCCAACGTTTCTTGCATCGCTGGACTGCATTTTCGGTACGTCGTATCCTTTTTCTGAACCACTTGGCACATCTGGCGCAAATGGCTTAAAGCCATGCGGATGGTGTCGTCCACGTAGTCCACGGCATCTTGAGTGGACTTGCGACCTCCAAGTATGTCATGCTGATGATGAAGCTTCTCAAGGGCTAACTTGTGCTTTTTGCCACTGATGATGGTGTTCTTTGAGATGTTGATGTAGTCCGTCAAGAGCTCCTGGTGTTTGCAGAGCCACTCAACGGGAACAGCACTTTTCCAAGAAACACCAGACGGCGGCTGGATGTACTTTGCGAGGTTGATCCCTTTCTCTCGTTGCAGCAGATTTTCTACTGGCTGCATCAGGTCTGCTACCCCCACCAAGGGATCTGCGACTAAACGTTTCGGAGTCTGCGACAGCATCTTGTCTATACACCATAGCTTGGACCAATGGTCTGTGAAAAAGATGTATATCTTTCAAATGTCGTTCAGCAAATAGCTCTGTTTGATCACACCTATATCGATGTTTGATCACACCTATATACAAAATGATCCCTCACCAGAAACTCGTTTCAAAGCGACTCTCAAAGTGCAAAAGCAAATTAACTCTCACAGTACAAACTCTCAGAGTACGCAAGCAACTGACACAAGTTTCTTTCTCCAAAAACACCGTTGGTGGGATTCCATTTAGAAGAACATTATTTCAAAAATACATGTAAAAGTATCGTTTCATGTGTACTTGAATTCCTTGTTGGTTTCACAACTGGATGGTATCATTTCCTGAAAACCCTGAAGCTTGGCATCATCTCCGGTTTCATTTTCACCATGGCATCGCATCACAAGTCTTTCCATTTGGACATGGTCACGACTCTAGAGTTTTCCAAAGCTATGACTATATGAAGTCAAAACGGCCATGTTCTTGTTGCTGGCCACCTCATTTTTAGAGTCCTCGGCATACTCTTTCATAATATTGTCTTTCACTGCCTTGGGGTAGTCGTTCAAGAAGACATCGAAAGTGTCAACTGGCACGCCAAAAGATTCATTCCACTGCACGTAGTCGTGGTACTCCACAGTAGCTTCCCACAAGCTTCTTGGGTATGGGACGCCTGCGCTGTCCACACTGTACTGCACAGTATTCTCATCCATGTTGTCATTCTTCTTGTTGACCTTCTTCGTATGGTCCTGCTTTCGGCCCTTGGACTCTCCTTTGGCGGTTCCAGGAGGCCATGGCATCAAGGGATGCTTCAAAGCAGTAGGGCCCTTGGGGTTGTCCTCATACACAGCCTTGAAGCTTTTTGGTTTCTTCTTCACAAACTTCATGTCATCTTTCACCCACACCATTGCGGGAAGCGAGGTGGGAGGCAAACAAATCTACCCTCTGTCTATGTGGGTATATTGAAAATGGAAAATGCTTCCGGTAAAAATGCTAAGTCATGCAGTGCATTTAGAACAATTTTCATGAACTCTCAACAGCTCTTGACAGTGGAAAAATGACAATATTTGCATTTTTGATGACAACACGTTCATGTAATCTCTTTGCTACACTGAAACTGTCCACAGCATGATTCATCACAAAACATTTTCCCATAACCCTTATAATGACAAACTCAAAACAGATGTAATGACTCTCCAGATCACTCAAAGTCTCTCATGGTAACTTGTAAATTCACATCGCGCTCATAGTTGGGTCTCTCATGTGGTGCACGTAGTCTCACAAGATCGCCTTCACTGTCATGAACATGTGTGAAAACAAGGAGACATCTGGGGTATGCAAAGAGGTTGGACTCTCATGGTCACTCCAGGTCTCTCACGTGGTAACTTGTACACTGACAATGCGCCCATAAGGTTCATTGAGGGTTTGTCATATGGTGCACTGATTCTTACAAGGTCCCATCTCTATTATCTGAGATGAAATTTTGTTGAAATTATATATAGTTTAATCTCCAACTTATTTATTTTCAGATTTAACCGCGCCGTGAACATGACGAAACTGCATGCAAGTGTTTTGCTAAAAGTCTCCAAGTCACGCCCATATGGAATATAATGTTCATCTGGTGAATTTATATTGAGGCAGGCATATTTTTCAGAACATGTACACTTACAGCGGTTTTCGTTTTAAGGGAAAAATGAAATAGATTGCTTGGGTGTTGTTTCATGTTTTGAGAGAAATACCTGAAAATTTTACTGGTAAGATATACTGAGGGAATATACTGGGAAACATATTATGCGAGGCAAGCCTTTTCAAACAATACTGTGAAAAGGAATTTTGCAGAGTGAAGGAATATTTGCAGAGTTGCAGAGGTATACTGTGAGGGAGTACTTCCAGAGAGATACTGCGAGGTACATACTTTGAGAGATACTGTGAGGTTATACTTCCAGAGAGATACTGTGAGGGAATACTTCCAGATAGATACTGCGAGGTAAAATATACTTTCAGAGATACTGTGAGGGAATACTTCCAGAGAGATACTGTGAGGGAATACTTCCAGAGAGATACTGCGAGGTAAAATATACTTTCAGAGATACTGTGAGGGAATACTTCCAGAGAGATACTTCGAAATAAAATATACTTTCAGAGATACTGTGAGGGAATACTTCCAGAGAGATACTGCGAGGGAATACTTCCAGAGAGATACTGCGAGGTAAAATATACTTTCAGAGATACTGTGAGGGAATACTTCCAGAGAGATACTGCGAGGTAAAATATACTTTCAGAGATACTGTGAGGGAATACTTCCAGAGAGATACTGGGAGGGAATACTTCCAGAGAGATACTGCGAGGTAAAATATACTTTCAGAGATACTGTGAGGGAATACTTCCAGAGAGATACTGCGAGGTAAAATATACTTTCAGAGATACTGTGAGGGAATACTTCCAGAGAGATACTGTGAGGGAATATTTCCAGAGAGATACTGCGAGGTAATACCTGGAGATACCTGTGAGTTTCACTGTGAGGGAAAAGTTTCAGAGATACTTGTGTGAAGGAGTTTTCCCAGAGATGCTGTATAACGGAGTATCTTTAAAAAAATATTGTGGGGGAATACCTTCCAAGACCTTCCTTGTGCAGTGCAGGGTTACTGTGACAGTAACCTCTTGCGAAGGTGAAACCTTCGATTGTGGCAGAATGAATCCACCCAAAGATATGCCACAGCAAAAGTTCAAATGCCATGTATGCAAGCACACAGATCGAACAAGTTCACATATACAACATAACCATGTGTGTTTCATTGTTTTGAAAGTTTTTAGTCTGAGAAAAACTGACAAAAATGATTCCAAAGTAAAAACTTCGAATAAACTACGTATAAACTTCGAAGTTAAACTTCGAACGAATCACGAGCAAACTTCGAAGGTAACGGTTGAATTTTGGCATGGTCAAAACCATGAAAGATCAACAAAATAGACAAAATTTAGCTTAATCTATTTTCAAGATTTTTCTCTATATAGATTAAAAACAACTCTCTATATAGACAAAAAAAACACAAATTTATCTATAATAGTTAAAAAAAATAATCTATTTGCAAGAAAAAAATAAGATAATAGATAAAATCGAAATTGTCTAATAGATAGAAATCTATAGATTTTTACGATCTATCTATTTTGTAGTTTTTTGTCTAATTCGGTCTTTTGGGTATTGAAATCTTGGCCATGTCCAGGAACTAGGGTTTCTTCTTTAATTTTTTTTGGGTTCCACCCTTGATGTGTGAAGAACCTGCAAGACACCACTAAGTCAACCAACCAGAAAAGGTGATATCAAACTTTCTGGGATTTTTTCCGAGCTTTGGGGACTGGGAAAAAAATGCGGGGTTCCCTGGGGAAAATTGGACTTGTACAAGTAAGACATGTTTCCAAACAACCCATTTTTTAAGACACAAGCTTCGATGCCTTGAACAAGTCATTGATACTTGTGTATATAATACACTAGTACACTATCAAAAATCAATCAAAATCATCTAAATTCTGGCAGTCAAATCTCTGATAACTGTATATTTCCTCAACCAAACAACGCCCTCAACCTAACAACAAGGATGGAAATAGATTGGAGATAAATGCATGGGTTTTCTTTTTGAACTATGTGTTGAGCCTTCGATCGATTCAAACTGTTTCAGTTGGACCCAGGCCTACTAAACAGGGTGCATCGACATTAAAAGGAATCACAAAGTGAACTCCGTAGTTCTATGCTCTCACACTCGGAGGAAAGTACTGTACTGGTGAATTTCATTTGCAGTGCATGAGCGCAGTTGAGATGGTAAAATAAACTAAACAAAATTATATAGATGTTTTCAATAGCTGATGAAGCAGCTCTACATATTGGTTTAGTGAAAGTCCCACCAAAGAGATCATGTCGAGGGTTAATGAGTGCCTATTCAGAAAACAATCGAACAAAAATCACCAGGACAGCTTATGGACTGGGAAACATCAGAGGAATACATGGGTGCTAAACGGGGCGGGGCGTGTCCCCATGTGTCCTGTGTCAAGCTGCAATGGGCGGCTTATTGGCAAAACCCATCACAACAAAGGAGACGGAGGACTGTTTCATTTTTTTGGGTGAACACTGGTAGTAGGTGATACAGAAGCATCCAATCCTGCACTAACCAACAGGGTTGCATAGAGTTGCTTTGTTATGATTTTTTAAATATCCTAACTTGTGACGTGTGTCACGCTTCATGAAAATTT
The DNA here is from genome assembly GCA_947184155.2 of Cladocopium goreaui. Lineage (NCBI taxonomy): Eukaryota > Dinophyceae > Suessiales > Symbiodiniaceae > Cladocopium > Cladocopium goreaui. Next base: position 65,474 of record CAMXCT020002198.1, read on the forward strand.
TCTTGAGATCAGCAAATCTGTTGAGAAACTGTCAGAATTCAGTGGTGTCGCCATCCACCTGCAGATATATAAATGGAACATCAGGAACATCTTTCAATCCAATCTTGAGATTCTTTGGACGAAAATGGCGGTGGACCTTCCACAGTATTCCGCAAAAATAAACTCACCACACCCAACCTCCACATTTGCATAAATTTCCTGGGCAAATCCCTAATTTAATTGCTAAAGATCTCTGTTTGTTTCAAATCAACATAGCGATTTTTGGATCATTTTTTGGTACATGCCCAATTTCCTTGTTAACATCCATTGTTAAGGAATTCTACCCTCTGGTAATTTAACATAGCTATTGAAATTGGCCATAGAAATAGTGGATTTTCCCATGAAAAATGGTGGATCTTTCCATAGCAATGTTAAATTACCAGAGGGTATATCCTTTGCTGTTTTATATCCCTCTTTTCGTCGTTGCTTCGGAGTTTTTCCTCGCGCAGGATGGTGGCGATCATCGCGGACTCGCCTTTGGGGTCTCTGCCATGCAGGGCTGGCGCGAAGGGATGGAGGTGTAGACGGGTAGACGTTGTGGGATGATACCGGGATGTTGTGAGTTCACATTTTTGGTAACTGGAAATAATTCAAGGAATAGTGATTTTTTTGATTCATGTAGAAACTTTGGAGATATATTATGTTGTATTTTTTTCTACGTGTCCCATGTATGTTATACATATAATTTATACAAATAAACAAATAATTAGATAATATACATTCCCGGCGCGCTCCGTTTTGTCGGCCGGGGTCGGCCGAGATCCTTTCGTGGAATATCATCAACAGCATGTAATCAACTCTGGGAAATCATTCTGGGTCATGATCCTGGGGGTCGATCGTTGAGTAGCCGCGTTCAGAAACTGACCGGCCATGATAGGCGTTGGGCCATTGTGACCAACAATACGATAGTATATTTTACGGTATGGTCATAAAAATAAAAGATAAAACATCATTTGATAACCAGTATATAAATGGTATGAAACCAGCTATAGCCCATGCGTATCCAGCGGTGGCTGATCTGGGTAATCGCCAGCGATCATCATGGCGAACAGGTAGCGATCCAGGCTTAGAACAAACTGCGAAGTGATCCATATTTGCAAGCTGTATGCTAGTCAGCAATTTCTGATTATGTACAAGCTTATCACTTATCCACTGTATTATCAACCCATTGTGATTCAATTGTCCCCTGTTTCACTGGTCACTTCACTGTTTTCCTTGGTAGACACTGGGTTACAAGTGCCAACCCGGTTTCTGTAGGAGGAAAATTGTGGTTAACTCCTTAATCATCCACCATTTTGAAATTAAAAGGGTTATTTACCCCTCAAATGCAAATCAAGGATCGTTTATGGATTTGGTTTTACCACATGAACCGGGTAGCTGCGCTAAGGTAGTTTTTGTTGCTTGAAACTAAATTGATAAACGTCTTGGAAAGATGCAAACAATGGAAGGTGAAAACACAAAGAATGATGGGACATTACTCTGACATTACTATTGTTTTTTCTACGATAGTCGATAGTCACAGAAGGTGTTTTTGCTGAATTTGGTTGAACTCAGGTCCCAGATTTTGGGGAATCTCAAGTTTTGGGGAATCCGAGTCCAGCGGATGGAGAGTCTCATGAAACAGCGAAGCGCATGCCCAATGTGTCAAAAATATGGTGGGAACAACTGTGGTACCCTCTGGTAATTTAACATAGCTATTGAAAATAACCATTTATAGTGAGTTGTCCCATTAAAAATGGTGATTTTCCATAGTTATGTTAGTTTACCAGAGGGTAAAAGTCATCATCTCCCCATGCTGTCGGAAAAGCCGTCAGTTTCCAGGACGCTCATATGGCCATTCCAGACTTTGACTCTGAGCGCTGGCAGCTTAAAATTATAGCCTGGGAGATGTTTTCCAATAGCCATCACTGTCGAAAACACAAGGTGAGGTGGTGCTTAGTGCTGAATGGCCTACATTTTATATTCATTTTATGGAGGGGATGACTTGAATCACTTGAAGTTGCTGAGGCCAACTGGGGCTCTTTGGAGTTTTTGATGGCCATGGAGGGTCCGCAGCATCTTGGCTTCGCAGAATGTCCCGGCAGGGAAAGTTATATAAATTATATAAATCAATTGAATAAAAAAACGTTCAACAAAAACCAATAGTTTGCTGGGACAATCCCTAAAGGGTCTTGGAGTCTTTTTTGTGCTTCTTTTGAGGTGGCCAAAGTTGTTGCTGCAACCTTTCCTGCGACATTGAAACGTCAGAAGTCCTTCATTCAGGTGCCATGAAATGGGGTTCCCACTGGGTGGGCTGGTGGAGTTTGGCCACAGAAATCTGCACCCTTGATGCTGTTGCCTGCAGGAGTCCTGATGCATATGAGGAAACAGGCAAACTGGCCTAAGCCAGAAGTGGGTTAAGAATATTGGATAATATTGGCATATAGAGTCTAGAGTGGGTGATTTTGTTCCATGTCTGACACTTGGGAATTCCTAGCCTGTCAGCCATGCATTCGCTTTCAAAATGATCTGTGTCCTGTTTCTGGGCAAAGGTCCACGTAGTACCGATACTTTTCAAATGGGCTGAAACCTACAACCACTCAAGTTGTTGAATTGGGACCAGCCTTGCATTTGGTGAAGCTATCAACATAGCTTTATATCCTCTCGCTGCATGTCACACCCGGTGACCTCATGGATCAAAGCCCCCTACGTTTCACTTTTCGTTTTGAGCCATGCTAATTACCATCAGATAAACTAACATAGCTATGGAAAATCACAATTTTTAAGAGGTAAATCAACTATAAATAGGCCATTTTCATTAGCAAAGTGTTAGTCATTACAAAGGGGTAGATCCTAACTTTCCTTGAGTTGCAAGGACCCCCTTGGATGGCCACGGCAGGGGCAGTATTCCGAAGCACTCTATCAGGCGGGGCATGGCCGTGACAGGTCGGTACCATTCGTCTAACACGAAGAGTCTTGAGCATCAAATAGGTATTTAATATGTTGTGAGTTGGTTTTATATGAAGACATTTTCTTACATGATAGCTTTTCATTTTTTTGAACATATACTGTAGATACAATATGATAGAATTGGGATGAATTGGGTAGATACTCAAGGCCGCCTTGCTGAAAAATTTTTGAATGGTCAGACGGTCAGACCTTCTTGGCGGTGGACGATTTTCTGGACAGCGCCAAAGGAAGAGAAGAGGCCGCCCTGGGGCATGGAGCTGTTGACTGCGTAGTTTCATGGCTAGTTTCATAGTAAACCTTGGTTGACTGGGTAGTTTAACCATTTGACTAAGTAAACATGGGTTGGGTAGTTCAATGGGTCTTTTGCTTGCAGAAGTGGAGGTGGTTGACCAGAAGAGACCAGGAGTTGGGATGAACCACTTGGCAGGTTGAACGGGTGCTGGCAGCGGCTCCGCCAGTGGAGCGGGATGTTGAGGAGGAGGAGTTGAGACCGGGCCCATTTCGCACTTGTCCGGGAGCAAACCATCCAGATGCTTGCGATATACTATACTATACTTGTTTCGGAGATTGAAATTCGAACCGGTTTCATCGGATTGTCCCATGTGCTGTAGTACTGGGGTATCACATGAGGAAGTTGGTGAGTTGTTCTATCAAACACAAACTTTGATGTATCCAGTGTCGTTTCACAGTGTCTTGATGATCTCAAAATGGTTCACATTTGTCAGATCCAGACTCATGGTTGATCATTTGTCCTCATGAAAGTTGCCATAACTTGGTGTATCCCTCACGGAAAAGCCTGTACCAAGCTTGAGCTTACAAGCGCCATCCGACTTTAGCTGTTTCTGCGGCTGAATGGATATACCCTGCGTGCAGTTGCTGAGTTTCAGCGATCAAATCCACTGGGGAAAGCTGATCCAACGACCTGATTCAGTGGTCCCAACTCTGATAAGAGGTGGCTATGGGTCCAGTCATTGAATGGGTATAATGTGGTTTCCCCCAACGACAAACGTACCATTTGGGGATGAATTGTTGGGTCACCATGGGCTGCCCATGGTAATCGATGGCCAACTTTTGAGCCATGGCTTTCGAGCGCTTTGTGGCCCAGCGAGCGTCTCAGGCCACGAGGGTAGCTGGGCTGTGGCGGGAATTTACCTGAATATCCTGAATGCACCGTTCTCAGACTGTTCTCTTGCCATTTCTAAAACTTGCGAAGTCGGCCAAGATTTCATGTTTTCTTGGCCAGGTGAGGGCCAAGGGCGAGGATGTGGGCTCTGGTTGGTCACAGGAAGCCTTGCTGTCAGGTGCCGGTGGGGATGCTCAGGACTGAACGTGGCTTGGATGTGCCGGTTGACTCTGATTTACCATCCAACGGCGAGCCCCGAAGTCGAGGCTGGGAAGCCTTGGGTGAGTCGACCAGGCGGGGCCGCGGAGTTGACCATTGCTGGAACTCACCATGGAACTCCAAGAACTGGGTGAGGACATGAACATGATTTCCTCTCTGGAGGTTGGAATTTTATTGATGTCCACAGCAGGTGAGAGATGGCTAAAGAATATGTAGTTCAGACCTCTTCAAATATAAATGAAACATGTAGTGCGTCCAGTTTCAGTGGCCCATGCGCACAACATGTTGTGAGTTTCACACCAAGAGCCCAGAGGCATCAGCAGCAAATTCCAAGTGACTCCCCATCTTGGAAACTGGGAACCGCTGAGGAAAACATTCACTTCCCAGTGCCTTGTGGGTCAAAACCCTTTACCGTAGTGCCGCAGTGCAGACTTCTTGATATTTTGGTATGTCCTGGGTCTGAATTTGACCTACAGCCTGTTCTGCCCCCAATCGCACGATCTTCCTGTGAGGAGTTTCCGCGAACTCTACGGCTTTCCTGCGACGCTGGCATGGGTGTCTGCCTCAGCAATTCCATCCTGGACGTGAAATGAACAACCGCCAATTCCCGCACAAAACTAGATCCTTCTAGATATCTGCATTTCTAAGTGTCTGCATCGGTGTTTTGTCCAGTTTTTTTCCCGGTAGGTTTTGTTTTGAGAATTTGAGTGACTCGAGTGCCATCATCAAGGGCTGTATGGGTGACCATCCTTAGGCTGCCTTACAGCTGAAGGATCTCCCACCAGCAAGGCTTGGCCAGTGAAAAACCTGTGGCAATCCAACAGGCAAATGGGTTAGTGTAGCAGTATAGCAACCATCTGGATGCTGCTGATTTGCAACAGTTCAGCATCCAACGCTGCCTGGCACTGGGCATGTACTTCAAGTCTATTTGCCAGTGTATTTGCTGGATTTTTACCCTCCTATTTTAGACACCCACTTTGTACAGCACTTTTTCTCATTAAACACATGGTATATACGGTGTACCATCGCCCCCAACATCCCCTACCTAACATAGCCCTGGTCATTTTTGGGGCGTTGGAGTTACAACCCAGCGCAGGCATGTGGAGGTATGGATCATTGGAGCCCGCAGCGGCATGGAAGGATGGTTGGCGGAGGACGCCCGGGGAATGCGGTGTCAAGATGAGGGGTTCTTTGAATCACTCACTGTACACTGGCTGGTGAAAATGTGTTCTACACGGGGGGGCCCAAGGAAGACTGGCTCCGCAAAGTCAACATGGTATGGTTTACTACTGTCGGAAGTACCAAAATCGTCCAAAATCAATCCAAACCCAAATTTATTCCAAAGTTACCCAAAATGATTCCAAAATCATCCAAAACCTTTGGTCGCGAGGAAGGCAGCTGGGATTTCTTGATCGAGGCAGCAGCTCCAGTGTCCTTGGGTTCGGTCCAGTGTTCAATTAGTTCAAACCGTTTTTGAAATATTATTGACGGACAGTCATTTAGAACATATTTTTGAAAAATAGTTTTTAGAGTACATTGGGAGCTACGTTTTAGAACATCCAAAGTCCTCACACTTAGAACATCTCAAGACATTACAACATACACATATTTATAAATATCTGTTAACATAGCTACTACATATGCATATATGATATATGATATATGATACATGATAAATGATAAATGATATATATATATATATTATGAATATATATGTACATAATATGTACATAATATGTATGGTTTAGGTTTAAGATGATCTCATTTTCCAACGATGAAGCCATCCTTTCATGAAGCCATCCTTTCAGAAACCCCATGGCCAACACCACTCTCGATTTTGTATAGTTTATAGCAACATCCGTAAACGTGGATGGTGTCTTCTTCGGTCTCCCAAAAGCACAACACCGCATGTTCAGATCTTCCCAACGTCGTCGTGGAAGCTTTGTTTGATTGGACCAGAGATGCGTGAAGACCTGAGGTGGGCTCACTCAAATTGCTATATGGGTACCATTCAGTAACCATCATGGGAAACTCCCCATGAAAAATGGAAGTTTTAATCGGAAACTCATATTACAAATGGGGCATTTTCCAGCGAGCCTTGTTTTATCACCGGAGGGTACGTGTCTATGGAAAAACTGAAGTGACTCTTTTGTCCATCAGTCATGAGATTCATCCGATTGTTTCACAATCCCCGCTTCGCTTGCCTATTGGACGGGGACATCCCGCAAAAGATGTCTGCTCTTTGTCGGTTAAGGTAAATCCTTTTTGGTTTACAATGCTCTTCGAGTCCTTTCCGAGCAAGCAGCTGTCAAAGACATCAGATGTGGTCAAGTCAAGTATTTGGGGCAGACCGTCAATGGAATTTGCCATCCACATATATCCACATGATATACATTGGCAAACAAACATAGTCATGACCTTTTACCATTCAATAGCCTTCGGCAAGCCGCCGATCTCAGCTTGGGCTAGTGGTGTTGGGCGCATGGAGCTCCAGCCAAGAAAACCGCGTGTAGTCGTATAGTTTTTTCAAAACGTACATATTATGACGTTGATGGTGGGGTTTGGGTGGGGTTGGGCAATAACGCTCAAGTTACTATGTCTCCGTCTGGGTTGGGGTTTGGGTTGGGTGGGGTGGGGCAATAACTTTCAAGTTACTACTTCTATGTCATGGGTTGGGGTTTGGGTGGGATGGGGTGGGGCAATCACGTTCAAGTTACCTCGCGCAGCATGGGTTGGGGTTTGGGTGGGTGGGTGGGTGGGGTGGGGCAATAACGTTCAAGTTACTACGTCTACGTCAGTACAAATGCTTCAATGCGTCTTTTCGGCTTTCATCTTAACGTCTTGACATCTTGCCTCTTTCATCTTTCTGATGATCAGCTGCTACATTTTCCATCGTTATCATTGCCTTGTCTTAAACTTATATATAAGTGTACTTCTGACATACTTTTTACATCTTTTTACATTGTTTATACTTACACCTGAGTAGGTTGTTCCTCAACGCTCTCGGGCCATCTGTCGTCTAGTTGCATATGTTGCATTGGCTATCCCATCGCCCTTTTTTCAGGTTTTTTGATGTCGTTGCATGTCTTACAATTTCGTTTCAGAAGACATTTCCAGGATTGTAGTTTTGATTGCACATCCAGCCATTCTTGGGTAGTGAATTATTTATCGATCCTCAACCCTTTCATGCCCATAGATGTCTCACATGTCAGCTGGTTGGTTGATAGAAAAAGAGGAGTAAACGGGTAAACCCTAAACATTGAAATTGCATTTTAACTTGTAAATAGACACAATTCTCATGAACAAAAACGCCCGCTAGACGCTTTGGCATGCCCGTGGATTTGGCTGAAGCGTAGAAACCCTTTCAAGACGTACCCAAAACTGACCAAGCGATTGGTGCTTCCAAGTCGGCCATTGAATGAAAAACGATCCATCAAAATTTCAAACCTGGCCAGGTTGGGTGCTCGAGTGGAGGTTGAGTCTGCACGACTTCAGGCTGCGGCGACTATTTGGGGGGAAGGTCCAGCCACTGACTGCTTCCATTTCCAACTCCAAACGTTTTTGCGGTACGAACAACTAAATGCAATTATTCAATTGACCATCGAAATTTGGGCGCCCAATCACAGCCGAACAATCGTGGACTCCGTGGACGTCAATGTCCATGCGGGGTTGCTTCATTTCTTGGGATTTAAATCTATCCATGTACCCCCGGGATTGGTTCGTTGTCACCTGGATTTGCCACCGCTGTCAGGGCCACGAGTGGATTCAGAAAGATGGTTTGTGCCCTGATCTGGTGGCTGGGGCACCTGAGAACACCTGGAACACTTGGGCTGGTGGGGTATGCACCCCTTCATATGGCCACTTGAATACGAAAATCATGATAAATGGAGTTACACATCGATGGAGTTACACATCGATGGAGTTACACATCGATGGAGTTACACATTGATGGAGTTACACATTGATGGAGTGCCTATGAAAGACATGACATATTGATGGGGTACCCTATCGTCAGACAAACCCATGTGCGAACATGCTGCATTTGGATGGCATGGGTTTCCAAATTTTGAGGCATCCCGAAATGGCCAAAGAACATCATTTTTTTCCATCATTTGAACCACACCTTTCCAAACAAAACCAACATTTTCAAGCCTTTCGTGTTTGCGAGAACCTACACGCTGCGTTTTGAAAGGATTGTGAATGCTTCCAACGGAAACGCCACGGCTGCAAAGGTTTGTTTCAACTCTGGCATTGGAACACTATCCTTGTCCATCACCAAACCCTGGCTGCTGACCGTGGCTGCATTGCTGAAGCTAGGTGGAAGAGGGCATGGGGTAAACATGGGACAACAGATGCCAGAAGCTGGTGTCATCAGCCCTCAGCGTGCTTGGGGCTTTGATTGGACGTACAGTTGAGGTCATGATCATGAGGACATATCAAGCATGGATTCTTGCAATTTTGCATAGATCCTGAATGTTGGTTTATACGGGTGATGGGCACGGAGGAAATGCATGCTGTGAAGAGTTACACAGTTCCTTTGTTTATTGAAATCGTGTTGTGGTTTTTGCCTAGAAATTGCATGAATTTGCTTCCGTGATTGAAATATACGACAACCAAGGCTGTGAAGTTGTTTAAAGTCAATTTTCCGTTTTACTTTGAGCCACTTCAACCCTTGGGACTTGATCCAGCGGTGTGTTGTGATGCCAGATGTGCCAATTCTCTTCACTTGCTTCGGCTTGAAGGAGAACTGGGATACAGTGATGGCTAAGCTTCTGCGACTTTCCATAGGTTGGCATTGCAACTTTCAGGCATCAACCCCCAAAATATTATGCGGGTTTTAAACTACAACCATGCATTTTTAATTAACAACAGTTTGGATGTTGAACAAGGGGATTTAAAGCAGGAAACATTGGGATTTCAAACAACACAAACGATGAATCTGATCAACAAAACGGTATTTTGTCCAACCCTAATTTAAGCAACAAAAAATGGTTTTGAACCAAGAACAAAGAGATAATAATTAATAGAACCAACAATACAGTTTCTATCTTTTGATCAACAACAAATGGGAGGGCCGTACACTTGAAACAAAAAGAATAGGGCCATGGGGCTAAGCCATCAATGGAAAATGGGGAGAATGACGACTTTAACCAACAATAACCAACAATAACCAACAACAATGGGTATAGATTCTAAATTATTTAAGCTTAGGCTTAAGCAGCACCAGCGACAGCGGTAATACGTGGACGGTCCACAATGCGACCACCGAAATGCCGAAATGGGGGATCAGATGCAGCTGGGCAAGGTGTTTCATTGATTCGAAAGCATTCGGAAAACATTCATTCCCTAAGTGCAGGGCGCATATTATGGACCTAACAACTCCAGCTTGATTGGAAATCATGGGACGCTTTTGGTTCATTCCTACAGTACAGGCTTTCTGCTGTATGGCTGCTCGGATGGTTGTGCTTCATAGGCAAGATCCATCGCCTAAGTCACTGGTGGGTATCCATTGGCTATTGCATAAAATTATACACAATTATTATATATTATTATATATTATTCAATAGCTATTACATATAATTGCAAGCAAAATGAACATGATAAGAAAATACTGATGATGATGATGATGATGATGATGATTTTTGTTATCATTATGATAATGACTATCATTGTTATTGTTATTGCCATGATTATGGTAGAACCTGAAATTCCTAGATAGATTGGTACATGTGTGCACGTGTGTGTGTATATATATATATACACAATATGGATCGTTAGAATGAACATGGGGATTGTGATTTGAAGTTAAATTATCACCACAGCCACTAACACTAGTCATTTATTCACAACATTAATCATTTTAATCACATTGAAATTCATTAACTAACATGAATCATTTCAGCAATGATTTGCACGAATTCTGGCCACATAATGCCCCGGTTGACCTTTGATCCTTTGACGCTGGCGCAGCTACAGCACCAGGAGCGCAAGGGAGAGGACTGCCCCGGATTGGTTTTTTTTGCAACGATATAATGCTGCTTGGAGGCTGCCTCATTTGTTCCTGAACAAAAACATTTCCAAGTGATTCACATGGAAAAAACATATGGACACACTCAAACATCGTGGGTTTTTCATCATTTTTTCCATGACACAATTTTGAGATATCCCGATATCCCGACAAACCCCACAGGATGCCTAGTTGGTTCCAGGAGTTCCTGCTTAGGGGTCTATTCAAGGTGGGACCGCATGTTTTCGGAAGTTGTTTGGTGGGATTATTTGGTCCACTTCCAGGTTTTCGTCTGTTTCAAAACTTGAGACTTTGAGACTTTGACTTAGCTCAGCTTGGCCCAGGATCGATTCTCAGGGTATTTTGACCCAAAAACCAGAGGTCCTGGGCACTGCCAGGCTCGAGTGCTTGTGGACTTCCTTGAAAACCCATTTCGACAGAGGTGTCAGACGGGTGAGGTGGGGTTTGTTGGGCCAAATGGGCCAAATTTGACAGGATAAAGGATGATGAATCGGAATCCTCCATATTTAAAGAACAATAAAGATCACCCCGAATTTGGACTCATCCACTGGGCCAAATGGTTGTGGCTCAATGGGGCAATGGTGAAACAGAAAAGCTGCCAGTGTTTCACGATCCCAACGGTGGATGGGTCAGATCAGCAGGCTTCCCATTGGAGCAGTGTTCAACCCCCCTGTTGATTGATGATGATTTGGGGTTCTACTATGTTATACTTTCATATACTTTCCAATTTCCATTACGGTCCAACATATTGGAGATTGTCATCCACCATGGGAACCTCTCAACCAACCAGTGTAACGGATGCCTTAAGGTCTTGTTTCAAGCCACCTGCGAAATGCTCAGGCCGGGCGATCGACCCGGTTGCTATCGATCTCTTGAGGAGGCCCGGCCAATGATTGCAGGGCTTGTCCAAAGTTGGAGGAGTTGGTCTCTCCAAAGTACAACATATATATATAACATATATATATAACATATATATATAACATATATATATATATAACATATATATATAAGGAACTACTCGTACTTAGAATATGCCGGAATTCAATCCTGCCCCCTCATAGGAAAAAAAAGGTACATAGAATATGTTTTATTTTTAGAAGATTTTAGAAGATCAATTTTAGAAGATCCAATCCCTAAAAATTCAGCTCCACCAAAAACCCTGGGCTCCCACCATGGATCACCATGGTTTTTTCCACTGCAATCGCGAACTTAGTCCAATTTCTTCAGTTTCTTTTTGCAATCTAAACATATTTCGTAGGCATTCATGTCGGTTCCCGCCGTTTTGCCGCAACAATCTCGAAAGAAATGCAACTGATGCAGGTGGCAGGGAATGTGTCATTAAATCTGCCAAATTCCTATGTTTTTCAATCAAAATTTAGATTTTTTGACATTGACCGTGAAAAGCCATGAAAACCAGGGGAAGGTTCATCCATTTTTGAGGAACGCTACCTAATTCCATTGGGTTTCATTGCAAAGCAGTTATTTTTAATTGTTCTGCGACACCGGTCGTGGGGGTAACCTTAGGTGAGCTTGAAAAACTCATTTTCTTGAATACAATTCATCCTTTTTTTGAGGAACACCACCTAATTCCATTGGTTTTCGTTGCAAAGTAGGTTTTTCTCATTGTTCTACGGCACCGGTCGTGGGGGTACCCTTCGGTGAGCTTTAAAAAAACATTTTTTAAATACAATATGAAAAGAAATTAATCATCTCGGGGGACATCAGAAACTATATTTTTTGACACCAACCATGAAAGACCATGAAAACCAAGGGAAGGTTCATCCATTTTTTGTGGAATACAACCTAATTCCATTGGTTTTCATTGCAAAATATGTTTTGTTTTTATCATAGTTCTACGACACCAGTCGTGGGGGTTCCCTTAGGTGAGCTTAAAAAACTCATTTTTTTAATACCATAATAAAAGAAATTGATCATTTCAGGGGACCTTTTTTTCCTGAAATGTTCTCCAGTTTAGGAACTTCAGACATCCAGGGTCGCTACTCCCCAAAGGGAATTGATCTATACCCTTATACATGGAAGAGACCCAATTCCTTGCAGAACTACATACATAGAATATAAGTCTCAAGGGGAAGATTCACTTTTTTTTTGAGGAACACCACCTAATTCCATTGGTTTTCATGGCAAAGTAGGTTTTTTTCATTGTTCTACGACACCGGTCGTGGGGGTAACCTTAGGTGAGCTTGAAAAACTCATTTTTTTTAACAAAACAAAAAGAAATTTATCATTTCGGGTGACCTGGTGCTTTCTTAATGTTCCAGTTCAGGAACTTCAGACATCCAGGGTCGCTACTCCTCAAAAGGAATTGATCTATACCCTTATACATGGAAGAGACCCAATTCCTTGCAGAACTACATACATAGAATATAAGTCTCAAGGGGAGGATTCACTTTTTTTAAATAGGAACACCACCCAATTCCATTGGTTTTCATTGCAAAATATGTTTTTTTTATCATAGTTCTACGACACCAGTCGTGGGGGTAACCTTAGGTGAGGTTGAAAAGCTCATTTTTTAAAAACAATATAAAAAGAAATTGATCATTTCATGGGACCTTTTTTTCCTGAAATGTTCTCCAGTTTAGGAACTTCAGACATCCAGGGTCGCTACTCCCCAAAGGGAATTGATCTATACCCTTATACATGGAAGAGACCCAATTCCTTGCAGAACTACATACATAGAATATAAGTCTCAAGGGGAAGATTCACCTTTTGTTTATAGGAACACCACCCAATTCCATTGGTTTTCATTGCAAAGTAGTTATTTTCATTGTTCTACGGCACCGGTCGTGGGGGTAACCTTAGGTGAGCTTGAAAAACTCATTTTTTTTAACAAAACAAAAATAAATTTATCATTTCGGGTGACCTGGTGCCTTTTTAATGTTCCAGTTCAGGAACTTCAGACATCCAGGGTCGCTACTCCCCAAAAGGAATTGATCTATACCCTTATACATGGAAGAGACCCAATTCCTTGCAGAACTACATACATAGAATATAAGTCTCAAGGGGAGGATTCACTTTTTTTAATAGGAACACGACCCAATTCCATTAGTTTTCATTGCAAAGTAGTTTTTTTTTATCATAGTTCTACGACACCAGTCGTGGGGGTTCCCTTAGGTGAGCTTAAAAAACTCATTTTTTTAATACAATATAAAAAGAAATTGATCATTTCAGGGGACCTTTTTTTCCTGAAATGTTCTCCAGTTTAGGAACTTCAGACATCCAGGGTTGCTACTCCCCAAAGGGAATTGATCTATACCCTTATACATGGAAGAGACCCAATTCCTTGCAGAACTACATACATAGAATATAAGTCTCAAGGGGAAGATTCACTTTTTTTTGGAGGAACACCACCTAATTCCATTGGTTTTCATGGCAAAGTAGGTGTTTTTCATTGTTCTACGACACCGGTCGTGGGGGTAACCTTAGGTGAGCTTGAAAAACTCATTTTTTTAAAACAAAACAAAAAGAAATTTATCATTTCGGGTGACCTGGTGCTTTTTTAATGTTCCAGTTCAGGAACTTCAGACATCCAGGGTCGCTACTCCCCAAAAGGAATTGATCTATACCCTTATACATGGAAGAGACCCAATTCCTTGCAGAACTACATACATAGAATATAAGTCTCAAGGGGAGGATTCACTTTTTTTAATAGGAACACGACCCAATTCCATTGGTTTTCATTGCAAAGTAGTTTTTTTTTCATTGTTCTACGACACCGGTCGTGGGGGTAACCTTAGGTGAGCCTGAAAAACTCATTTTTTTGAATACAATATAAAAAGACATTGATCATTTCGGGGGACATCAGAAGCTATATTTTTTGACACCAACCGTGAAAGACCATGAAAACCAGGGGAATGTTCATCCATTTTTTGAGGACCACCACCTAATTCCATTGGTTTTCAAGGTAGAGTAGTTTTTTTACACTAGTTCTACGACACCGGTCGTGGGGGGGGGACCCTTAGGTGAGCTTCAACAACTCATTTTTTTAATACAATATAAAAAGAAATTGATCATTCCGGGGGACCTGTTTTTTTTTGTTGAAACGTTTTAGGAACTTCAGACATCCAGGGTTGCTGCTCCCCAAAGGGAATTATGTATATAATATATAATTATCCTTATACATGACAAGGACCCAATTCCTTGCAGAATTGCATACATATAATATAGGTCCCCAGTGAAAATATTCATCCATTTTTCCAGGAACACCACCCAATTCCGTTGGTGTTCATTGCAAAATAGTTTTTGTCATAGTTCTACGACACCAGTTGTGGGGGATACCCTTCAGTGGGCTTGAAAAAAAATATTTTTTTAAATACATTATAAAAAGAAATGGGTCATTTCGGGGACCTGTTTTTTGTTGAAACGTTCTAGTTGAGGAATTTCAGACATCCAGGGTTGCTGCTCCCCAAAGGGAATTATGTATATAAAATATATACCCTTATACAGGAAAGAGACCCAATTCCTTCCAGTACGGATGATATTTTTATAATTCAAAATATTTTAGTGGGCTGAAAGTTTGAAACATGTCCATTTATGTCCATTTATGCTGCAGTATGGGTGATATTTTGATAATTCAAAAGATTTTAGTGGGATGAAATTTCGACAAATGTCCATTTATGTCCATTTATGCTGCAGTATGGGTGATATGTTGATAATTCAAAAGATTTTAGTGGGATGAAAATTTGACAAATGTCCATTTATGTCCATTTATGCTGCAGTATGGGTGATATTTTGATAATTCAAAAGATTTTAGTGGGATGAAAATTTGAAAAATCTCCATTTATGTCCATTTATGCTGCAGTATGGATGAAATTTTGATAATTCAAACAAATCAAAAAAAAGCATCTTCCAGAATTGAAAAAATATTCTATGTACACCTCTCGGATATTCTATGTACACGTTTTTTTTTCAATTCCTGAAGATGCCCTAAAACGTAAAAATTTTTCAATTCTATATTCTATGTACTAGTAGTTTCTTATATATATATATGACATTGGTCTCTCCGAATTTTTGGAAGCTGAAATTTCTCCAAAGTTGGAGGAGTTTCTCCCATTGCCTCAGGAAAGCTTGTCAGCTCCTGAAGGCCGATGGGCTGGCCGAGCCTCAAGCAACGAAGAAGACCACTTGTACTTTCATTGACATATATATGTATATATATATACATACACATGATTATATATGTGTGTTTACGTATTTATATTGATAAATAAAAATAAGACATGAATATACAAACAAACAGATCAATAAAAAAAACCTAAGTGTACAAATGTATACATACATAATAATGTTTCATTGATCAACGTGCCTTGACACTGACACAACGACTGCGGTTTGGTCACAGGTGAGGCGGAGCTCTGCAATGCGCAGTTGTGGTGGGCGCAAGGATTGGGCCTCTTTTTTGTTGGCGGGGAAGAAGTGAAGTAATGGCAAATGTAACATAATATACCCTGTACATACCAATATCTAGAAATATAGTCACAACTATAATTAAAAGACAATGATTTATCATGATACTGTGGATGGTTGCGAAATCCTGCACCAGTTGATAGGTGGTAAACATCCCATTATTTATAGGGTTTCAACCAACAGGATCGCAGCTGAGTGCGGAGGAGTTGGATCAGGTGCGGCACATTGGGCCGAAAGGTTGGTGTGGAGCTGGTGGCTAAGAGAAATGGGGGTTTGAATGGGGATAGCCATTAAGAATGGTGGTTTTAAATGACTATATGCGGAATTGATGATGCTGATGATGATGATGATGATGATGATGATGATCGATGATCGATGATCAATGATCAATGGTCATTGATGATCATTGGTATCAACCCTGCATTAATAACCCCCTGGGTTTTTGATCATCGGGAGTGAGTAGTATTTTTGTAATAGATGACATCACTAGTCTTGGGGGGTACTTCCTTTCTAAAAATCGGGGGATGATGAAACATGAGTATCTATCTTTGTATTTTATCATGATGATCATCATTTTGATGAATCACTATGGCAATGAAATTAAGATAGTAGTCATCATTGTCAGTGAAAACTGCGAACCCTAGGGCGAGTTCACGAGAGACCCAGAACAGAACAATTTGTTGGGGTGGATGCCATCGTGCCTAGCCTGAGGTTCTTGTGTTGAAAAAATTGGTTTGGAGGGATTTCTGGGTTTTTGGCATACCTACGGTTTTGCAGTGACCCAGCAACTGCCTTTTTTTAGAGGTTCACCAAACCCTGCAGTATTTTTCAAATTATGCATTCCCTGAGATGTGAATCAAATTGGAGATCCATGTCCAGTACTTTAGATCATTTTGCGATTCATATGGGGGCTGCTTCTTTGATCTGAGGTTGCCTTGAAGGCACCCAAGGTCTTGGAGGAGCTCACCCAGAGCTATGCCTTGCAGGTCTGGTGTGGATCATGGTACACCAATGAGGTGGTCAAAGCACGGGCTATATAACTCGGTACCCCAAACTGCAAGATCTCGATGGTTGAATGGTTCCTTCATGTTCCTTCCCTTGACAGGGTGCCCACAGAAGTTGGATCTTGGCCCTCAAAGAAGCCAGGGCCCTCAGTGTCGGACATTTGCCCCGTGACAAACGCAGCGTTGGAACAAGCAGAGCGTACAGAACAAATTGGGTTTTCCTCAAAGACCCCTAAATCATCTTGGCCAGGTCCAATGAGGAAACCAATTCGGGTACTGACAGTCTGATGTTGCAAAGTATTGGTTGCTTCTCCACCCGACACTATGAACCGTCTACCTTTCAAAAGACATCACAGGTTTTGTGACTAAGCAAAGTTGCTGAATTTCACGTGACTCAACTTTCCTATTTGAATGCACAACGCGGGGCAAAGCGCCCAGGGGAACCGAAGAGTGGGAGAAGCAGCTCGGGCCTTGTCAAACCATGGTAGGATGATCAAAATTTCGGACAGTCCGTGCCACTTGAAAAAATTAGAATACCATGACTCACAGTCCCGTGGGGATTTGAATCTGAATCCAACCAGCACAGGAATAGTCAGATCCATCGGATCGGTTCAACTATGGAAACGTTGACCAATGGTGTTTTTTTTTTTTTCGCAAATCAAAGGCAATCATGACTGTTACCCTGTTACCCTCCAGTTGAGCATTTAAGATAAGAAATCAAAGGAACGAACGATAGTCTCCCAGATGGAGATTAGTTGATAGCTTTGACGCGAACTGGGAGTCAAATCTTAGTCACCCAAAAATGTTGAAGTGATGTTCTAAAATGTTATAAATACATTGATTTAGTTGTATGCACATTATTTGCATGTTTGCATGATGTGTATTATACATATACTTACTGTAGAGTTTCACACCCATGCATCTATTATATACATGTATGACATTTATTTTTAGCTATGTTTAAGTATATGTCATGTTCATGTCATGTTTATGTATGTGTATATGAATACTAACGTACACATATACGTATCTGTATGAATATGTTTCTTGTATGTGTATGTGTATATGATTATGCGTACGTATCTGTTATGTGCATGTACACATATGCACAAACACACAGTTAGACCAGAACAAGATCCTTCGAGAGGTATACAGTATATATGTATATACATGTACACATGGTTTTGTTGGTAATTTGAAATCATAGTGGATAAACTACAGGCACTGATTGCAACACGAACTCCTAAGTCACCTTGAGATGAAAGAACACTTTGCTTTGGCAGACCCTTTCAGGCCACAGAAACTTGATTTTCGTTTGTTCAAACCCAGAGTGATACTGTACTGTTTTGCATGTTTTTTGTCTTGTGTTTTTGTCCTTGTTGTTTGAAACTAAGTTTCTTTATCTTTCCAAGACCTGGGTAGCAAGCAAAACCCTTCAAGACATCATGTGTCATTTGCAGAACTCCACACGCATGCGTATGTAATGCGTGGTATCAAAACTATTTGCACGCATATCCGCTAATTCTGCCCATATGGGCCAGAGTATCTCTGGTGTACAGATTCCCGGTCAATTTCAAGAACCGTCGTCCTTAGGCTGTGGAGAATTTCCAAATAGCTTTCAACAACGTGGACGTGCTTCGGTTCGGGGACCTGCAGCGGGGGTATGTGGTCATCAACAAAAACACTGGTATAAGACCAACCACAATGGGCATGTTAGGGGAACCAGCAACAAGATGACAAATTTGGGTTTGTCCATTTGGAGTTTTTTCTTTCGAACATGATTTCCGGATCCAGGGCATGGAACGGGATACCCTACGGTGTTTTTTGACATACCCAAATGGCATGTTTTGGTTGGGGAAAAGGTATCGAAGGGTTGATTGCAGAGTATTTTGGTTTGAATCGCGCTTTTCATGGGGTTTTGTAGCTTTGCGAATCCTCAAACGCAGTTGATATCAAACTTCAAGAGTAGTTGGTCAATTTGGATGCCCACCATTTTCAGAGGAGTGCCACATTCCAGGTTTGCAAAGCGAAACATGATGGGGAAATTGAAATCTAATGTGCTTGGCCACCACAGCTTTTCTGCAAATTGCTGCACCAGCGTCACTAGCGTGGCCAGAAACAGAGCTGAGGGCCTTGTCGAAATTTGCCAAGCATATCGCCGATGCCATGGTAAGTTTCATCAGGAGGCACTGTCGTCTGCGGGCTTGGGGAATTTGGAGGTTTTTCAGGATGCCCTTCGTGTGTCCCTGAAAACAATGCACAATATGCACAATTAACTATAGATAATCACCAGCTTTAACTATAGTATCTATAGTATCAATATTCATTCAATCCACTTGACTCAATGCCAACGATCCCTAGATGACATTCAATTTTTACCGGATAGATCCAGTAGACATACGCAAACTTTGGGGGTAGCCCTCGCACCCTTTGGCGATTTATCGGTTCAGGCATGGTCCTCACCCAAAGGCTAAGCAGTGTGCAAGGGGAGCCCAGGAGCACCAACCGCTGGATGGCATCCTTGCTGACTTTCGGAACAGCCACAAGGTATGAAAACAGAGTCTTTTTTGAGGTAATTCTTTTTACATTTGTATAATATATATATATATAATATACATATGTATATATATAATATACATTATTGTAATTATATATATACACATTATTGTAATTATATATATACATTACTGTAATTACGTATATATATATACACTATAATTAATTAATTATATATATATATACATACTATGACAATAATAATTATAGTAATTATACAAATAGTAATGCTAATGATAATAATAATAGTATATACAACAATGATAATATATATATATATATTATAACTATAACAATAACAAACAAATATTACGCCTATAATTATATATATACATTATATTTATACATACAATATAATTATATATAATAATTATGTGTATACATATTATAATTATATTATATTATACAATTACGCATATAATATAAATTATAATATATATATATTATAATTATATATATTATTGTTATATAATATATCTATTATATAATAATATATATATACACATGTACGTATGTAATATTTGGACATCCATTTCCTGGCTAGTCTAGGAGTTCATCACTGTATCCAGGGCCATCTGGACCCACATCCACATAATCCTACGTAGACACAACTCCAATTCATGTAGAGGCCCACCGCACCTAGCTGCTGATGGTTCTAAGTTCTGAGGTGGGGAAAATTTTGCTGGCGAAGGTGCGAAGAATGCTGCCTGAAGGCCATGAATTGGGCGGGTGCTGCTGTGCTGATGGGTTCAGTGATGGGACCGCATCACCTGTTTGGGTGGAAAGCGGATTAGTATTCAAGTTGTTTAGGCACACACAATTATTATATACTGTATAAATAGATATATATATATTTTTCAGGCTGAACACCAGATCCGTATCCCCACTGTAAATTAATGTAAATTATATAGTTGGTCAAATCTCCATTCCACCCCAACTCATTGGAATTCCCAGTTGATGTGGATGAAACCTCCAGCTTCCTGCCATCGAAGGTCACGATGATCAGGAGCTTTCTGAGGTGCCGCCAAATGAACCAAAGATGATTGGGGACCACCAGCTGTACAGGACATCAGAATATGGGGTTGTCTGAAAATAGTGTACCCCTAGACCCAATGGTTTTGCTGATCATTATCCCTACTAAATGGCTATAATTGGGGGTATACCCCATTTTCAGACATACCCATATATCAGAATATATCAGAATACATGAATAGAAACTTCAGATTTAAGTTTGCTCTGGTTGAACATGGACCAGGTTCAAGTGCCAAATGTATCCAAATGTCGTAAATTGGACTAGGCATGGACAGTTCATGTGTACTCGCCCAGTGAAAAACGCCACCCTGATCATCCCCACTGGCTCTACTTTATTTGGGTGAAAATCCAGCCCCCGCAGGTGGTCGATGACAAAAGTTAAAGATATCATGGGATCCAAATTTTCCGATCATGCCCGGATTTTTTTTGCGAGTCTGACGGTATAATTTACATGACCCTCCGGTAATATCACATGGCAATGGCAAATCCACTATAATCAATGGGAATTTCAGGATCCTGAAATGGAGGTACTGTACCATATAAGGCCATATTTTCTGGGGATATTCCCTTGCATAGGCCTTACATAGGCCTTACATATGGTAGGTACCTCCAATCTAGGATCCTGAAATGGCCATTGATAAATGGGGAATTTTCCCGCCAACCGCGCGAGGCCGTGACTGAGAGGATGAGGGAGGATTATGCCGATGTGTTCGGCACCGCTGAAAGAAATTCATCGCTGCGGGATTTTTTGGAACATTAAGGAACATCCACCAATAGGATTTCCCATGTTGGTCTGAACATCCCACATTATATAGATAGTATAGCCCCTCAGAATATTCAACCGAAAGGGGTTTTAAGCAT
Source organism: Cladocopium goreaui (assembly GCA_947184155.2). Classification (NCBI taxonomy): domain Eukaryota; class Dinophyceae; order Suessiales; family Symbiodiniaceae; genus Cladocopium; species Cladocopium goreaui. The sequence continues at coordinate 86,709 of CAMXCT020002198.1, forward strand.
TGCTCAATTGATGATTTCTCCAGAAACCCTAAACCCTAAACCCTAAACCCCAAGGGGGTTGGTCATGTTTTGCCTGAAACATAAGATACCAAAAACATCCGAAAGTAGTATTTGCAATCTATACAGTCTATACATATCTACATATACCCTCCAAAACTAGATGCCATATATGTTTTTTTTCCGATCTTTGGCTATATTGATATGCTAAACCATGTCCAAAAACGCCACTGTTTTGGGATTTTAGGTCCTCCCACATCGAGCGTCAGGAACGATCCCTCATGGAAATGCTGGAGTCGGGGGAGTTGGATTTGGAGGACTTGGAGGCGAGACGAAATCATGTGACCAGATCCAGATCCCAGGGATGTCAGTCCCACATTTTTCTGGGGATGAAGCATTAACCATACATTAACCATATCAACCAGCGAAAAAAATTGGTCATTGTGCATGATTGTGCCGACAATTTGTGGCGATGGACCAGGAGGAGGAAGCAGTTGACGATGATGACATGGTGCCTGGGCAGCAATAAGGGATACTCAATGCCCGTATGGATGCGCACTGCTCATGATTGATGGATTTCAATTGCAAACAACAATTGTGGTTTCAAAGAAAAAAGTGAAGCCGCATCCCCATTTTGACCCGCTGAATGCCGAAGATGATCCCATGCGAAGAAACCACACGATGTTTTTATTCTAAAGAAAACACATCGACACATGTTGAAAAAAACAGGTGAAACTCGATCATTTTTCGCAAAAAGAAACGCCAGCGCTCCTTGCGCTCCGTTGGGGGAAGATTCCTGTCCTGTCTGAGGACGATGAGGAGCAGGCCGCATCATCTTCAGCATGGGCGAATGGACAGGGACCGGACGGCAGCTTGGTGAGAATGGGAACATCATCTACACCTGTTGGATTTTCCTTGGTTATGTGAATTTACTGCAGGGTAGCCTGTTTTGGTACTAAACACAATTTTTTGGGAATGGCCAAGTCCACTGTTTTTTTTTGTTCGGTGTGGTGATGCACATCTGATATTCTTGGATTCAACAGGGATGGACAGACAGACAGCATGGACAAACCCAGTAGATGGTCCATCACCAGAAGATGGTCCGGCATCCGCCGTTCTAGGCACCTCACCTTGCTAGAGTCAACATTAATGAATTGATGAATCATCCAATCCAGGTTGTTGGCAACTTTAATCAACTTTTAATGATGGGAATTCTCCACTGCTACCAGCTCCAGCTCTGGAGTGTTGGATAACTCGGATCGCCCGGATCGAAAAAACCAAGGCATGGGCTGCACGGCAGTGGTGGCACTGGTACGGGGCGGTGGCAAGCCGGAGGTTCAACCCACCCCGGGCTGATGGGAGCGAAGGGAACGAGGGAAGTGACAGATTTCGACGACATAGAAAGATATAGAAAGATGGTAGGCTGAAAAAAAGAGGAGTTCCACTCTTCTGACTCTTCTGAAATCAAATCTACATCTTGGTTCATTTTTTTTCGACAGGTTCCGGGCCAAAGTTTGGGGCGACCGGTCGCCTTTCATGGAATTTCTAGGGCCATTTCTAGGGCCAATGGATTTGCAGATGGCTCACGAGGCGCTGAAAGTTGGCGTCGAAACTCTAGCAAAACAGGGCCCTGAGATTTCATGTTGAAAACCTCTCCAAAGTTTCCCTGAAAACTCAATGAATCATGGGTCAAACATGGATCAAACATGGATCAAACATGATCAAACTACCAGTGCTGGGAGCAGCCATCTGGCCATGGCAATCCATGGCAGCAATAAACCGAGAGTGTCTCCCTCTCGCTTGGCGGGACAGCCTGGGTGTTTTCGGCCACTGAATCATGAAAATCCTGGAGCTTGGTACTACTTGTAGCAGTCAGAGGTTCCCAAGGGCCCCAAGGGCCCCCAAGATTCGGCTAATTCGACTGTTGCGAATGGCTTCCAACTCACCCCTGCGAAGTGTACTGAGAAAGCCGATGGTTTGTTGCCTGCCCGGTTTGTGCCTTGTCCAGCTGCTCGAATTCAAGCGTGTAGATACCTAGCCTATTCTTCACAAGGTTGCACACAGGCGCAGATGAAAAGATGTGTAACTCTAAAGCAGAAGACAAGGACAGAACGGATGACAGTTAAATCTTAAAAGTTGAGTATTGAAAGTTGAGCCTCCACTTCTACTGACTGAGACAGTCACTGACACTCCAGTTCATGGTGATCACACTGCGCTGACGGTGAGATGGCACCCAAGAAGAAGGCTTTGAGAAGGGTATGACCTGTGGAGAAATGGAAAGCCTTGTTTTTCTCCACAAGATGACTTGTTTGTGGGTCAAAAAATCAATTGGGCATTTCCTGAAATGGGGGTACCCATGGGTACCCTAAATCGTCCATTTTAATGGGATTTTCCATTAAACCAACCATTTTGGGGTACCCCCCCATTTCAGGAAACCTCCAATTCTGCTAGTAACCCCCTTTTATTTTGGTTCCGACAACTTGACCATTGATCCATTCCCACAAAACACATCCGCAGGGTCATCCCGCCCGCAGAAGTCATATTAATGTATAATATATAAGTAGATCTGCAAACAAATCAAACACATATATGAATATAATATGTAAATATAAATCAGGAAATAACACAGACGTGTCTCTTTCTACATTTGTTTATATATATATAATCATCTTGAAATAGATAATCCATCTGGTTATTTAACAGTTCGCCATGGAACATCACCATTTTCAATAGGTAAACCATCGATTTTCATAGGCCATTTTCCACCGTTGCAGGATGCAGGAGCCGACGTCCTCCAGGACGGCCCAGCGGAGGAGGAGGAGCCCGGCAGCGGCAAGGCGCGGCCGCGCCGCGGCTTTCGGCCACCGGGGCATTTGGTCGAAATTGGGGTGGGAGTTGGGGGAAAACCTCTGGAAAAGCTCGGGGTCGAAATTGGGGTGGGAGTTGGGGGAAAACCTCTGGAAAACCTCGGGGTCGAAATTGGGGTGGGAGTTGGGGGAAAACCTCTGGAAAACCTCGGGAAAATCGGGAAAAAACTATGAACATCATATGGAAACAAATTGGAAACAACATGGAACACCTGATAAGTCAGAGTCATGTGGAAACCATGCATGAAAAATTAGATGGAAGAAAAACAAAAACAATAGAACACCCTGGAACAACATTGAAACAGCTTGGCATCTTTAGGATTCAACCATCCATTTCTTGAGTGTATACCGTGGCCCCCCACTAACATGACGACCCTGTCAGTTGTGGAGGTTGGAAAGCTACTTTCCGAAATTGGGTTGGCTATTGTCAGGGTTTGTGTACGTTGGGGGATGGCATACATATATGCATATGCATCAATATACGTATGGATACATAGCGCAAACCACAGTTAACATCGGGATTCAACTGGCATTCAGGATTTCACACAACAGGGGGGGAGTATTACTTACCAACAGAACTACCGAAATGGGTCTTGGAATTTGTGAAGAAACTCATTGCCCAAATCCTGAGACTTGGCGAAGGGGTGATGAATGTCACTGGTGTTGGCATTCGCAACATGTTTAGAATGTGTAGACTGGGGATTACCTGGAGTTAGATTCCCACGCAAGAGTGGAACGTGAGCAGAAACTGGATTGCACAGAATCCGTCAGAAAGATTCTTCCCCGCGCCATAGCCACATTTTCATCATTTTTGATCCCCGGTTTTTCCCAGTTGTCCAGTCGGGCAGGTTGTCTTCAGTTTCAGTGCTCAAGGAGTCAAGGACCTTCCTGGGGAGTCGGAGAGCCAAGGGGAGCGAGACGACTCGTGGTGACTTAACAAGGTGTCCTCCTTGTTTTGCAGATCGAGCAGATCGAATTTGTCTGAAAATGAGGGATAAAGCCTCAACTATGGCTATTTCAAAGGGAATGATGATAAATGATGAATCAGCAGACTGGGGCATCCGATTTTCAGACAACCGCAGATGGTGCTTGTAGATCCATGGCCCTGAAATCGCCCAAAAACTGAAGTCGGAATACTTTTGACACTTCATACCATCAGTGACCATCAGACAAGGCTTTTCATGACAAATGAGCAGGGAACTTGGCCGTTGGCTTTCTGAGCTTCCCCGGAAGAGTTGACTCCGAAGTTGACTCCGACTTCCTGGGCTGGGACCGCTGGGACAGTTCTTTCGGCTCAAACACGGTGAAAAGCAAAAGACAACCTTCGAACAAGCAGGTAGCACGCAGAATTCGACGACTGCTCGGAAGAAACGCCCCCCCACAGCCATGGATCCTGCAAAAGTCCAGGAACTCCGCAAAAATGAACCTAACAGGTTGCCGGTGGTTGTGTATTCCTTTCCTGGGGGCAAGAAAAGTCGAAAGAAACTTATGGTAAGCCACGATATGACAGCTGGCGACTTTGTGAAGTTTGTTCGCCAGCAATGCCCATGGGCTGCTGATGGCAATGTCTGGATCAAGAAAAGCGGTGGCCGCTTGAAGGTGCCAGAGCACCTTCTGGTGAAAGACTTGGATAGTCTCAAGTACAAGGCGGCAGACGATGTCTTGTATGTGGAAGTCCTGGAAGTCCTGGAAGTTGAAGTTCAAAGAAACACCACGGCATCTGAGCCCCAAGAGGAGATCGACATGTCGATGTCGAAGATGTCGACGTCGGTCCAGGAGTTCAAGATGAACGCAGCAGATCTTGGAGCCACTCAGCAGGTGATGAAGGTGACGCGCGGGTCTCGCCGAGTGCTAGAGCAAGCGCTAGAGATGTGCGTGAAACATCCTAATCATGTGCCAGTCTTGGTGAATCAACCTGAATCCCCCGGACTTCCACGGATTCGGCAGAACTACACGGTTCCCAGGGATATGAAGGTTCGGAACCTTCGAAAGGTCTTGCTCCAGGATAAAAAGCTCCAAGGCCCTGACACTCCATGGGACAAAGTGAAGATGCTGATGGCCGGCAACGAAGTTCAGGAGGACCAGTGCATGGGGGACATCTATGATTCTATGGTGGACCCTGACGATGGAGGCCTTCAGTTGCACCTCGAGTTGGATGAGTCCTTTGAGTCCTTTGAACCCTCTGCTTTTCTTTTAAAACCTCCTGAACCTTTCGAGACTTTAGAGGACCAACCTTGCCAGCCTGCCGAATCTGCCGAGTCCAAGGCGACGGCCTTCAAGGGACCATCTTTCGAAGAAGTGAAGCACTTGCAGATGGCCTTGGCCGAAGCTGCGGAGGCTGAAAAGCTGCGGGAGCGGCTCCGTCAACAGGCGGAGATCCAGATTGAAGAGCTGCAACAGGAGAATGAGATCTGCCAATCGGAGCTGCGGCAGGAAATGGAAGCTCGGCTGACTTTGGAATCCCAAGTCCAAGTCCTTCAAGTGGAGCTGCAGAGCCAGGTGAAGACTCTGAGTGCCGCGCAGTTCGCTTTGAGCCAGTCCCTTGAAGAGACCTCAGCTGCGCAGCAGAAGAACCTGCTGCTGGAGGAGAGGATCTTGGCCTTGGAGGCTCAGCTCCAGGCTGTGGAGAAGGCGGAGCTGGCAGAACTGGCAGAACTGCCAGATGAAGCGCCGGAGGAGGACCAAGATGACCAAGGAGATATGGCAGCTATGGTGATGGTGGGTTGGGATCCAGAAACTGGCAGACCTGTGATCTCCGAGGAGTGCAGCCAGATCCAAGTTCTAGCGCCTTAGTATTCCTTCAGTGCGAGGGTGAAAGATGCCGTCCCTTGGCCGAGTTGAATGTTTAATGAGAATATCAAGATGGCCACAGTTTCAAGCTGAAGTAGCACAGTTTCAAGCTGAAGTTGTGGCAGTAGCGGGGAGCCCGGAGAAAGAGTCTCGCCTGGCATTGTATAGAAACTGCACCGGGTCACGCCTTGCCGAAACAAAACAGGCAGTCGGCTTTTTGCTGGCCAGGCACTACAACTTCTTTGAGAAATTTATATATTTTCCAAAGTTGTCAGGAGGTTTCTACTATGGTTGATTTTCACCATTTGGAAGTCTCGAAGTATCTTTGGAGCGGACCGATGTGACCGAGCAGTTGTGCTCGCCGTGGACTCAGGCTCCAGACGTTGGTGGGGTTCTCCGGCTTCTGCAAGGAATTCCGGCCAGGGGACCTCAGAAGGATGGAAAAGGATGAACACTTCCACTAAAATCACTACTGGTTGGTGGTTTGGAACATTTTTCATATTCCCCAATCTGACTTTCATATTTTTCAGGGGGGTTGAAACCACCAACCGGACGAAAACATCTGCGATGACGTAGCAGAATTTGGGTGGATTTGATGCCGTTCCCAATGAGGTGTCCGGTTGCCGGTTGAACATATTGTTCATGGATATTGATGGCTCAAGTCTCGGGATATACTTGCATCATCCAAGAGCATCCGTTCGTTTAACCGTTAGCAGTAGCAACGCTTGAAATGAAATAATAGAAAAGTAACATCCAATCCCCAGATAGTGAATAGTGGTAAAAGTTCACTTTTTTCTACTTTTTCTGCAGCTTGTTGTGTGTTACTACAAGTGGTTTCTGTGGCCCTGATCGATTTTGTTTATTTCGGAGATGGCACGGCCGAGGACCAATGCGTCTCCAGAGCCTTCCGGTTGGGAGTTCACCAAAGAGACTGTGATCCGGTTGCAGAACCAGGACGCTTTTGGGCTGGTGTGCCCCCAGCCCATCTCTATGCCATGGCCAATGGGCCAATGGGATGATCTTGGGGCACCAAGTTCCCAATGGAGGTCCAAAGGAAATCACTCGACCAAACTTAGGATCCGTTAGATCCATGTTTTTGGTTGATTCTTGGCCAACAGAGCTGGAAACCCGAGAGTTTGTGCCTAACTTGTGATGACAACCCCACTTCACTAGATCATAATTCTCCATTGCCAACATCAGATTTTGAGCTTCGAAGAATATCAGAACTCAATGGTGACAAAACACGAGGTGCTAAAACCATGCATTTTTCATAGGTTCCCATGTTTGAGACAACCAATGGACCAGGATCTCTACAACGACATGGTGGAGCGGCCCTTGGTGGTCTCTTTGCGGGACGCGGCGGCGGACAATGCACCCATCGGCACAGGGGAGATCAGTTTGGTGCCCCTGCTGCACGACGCCACCGAGGTGCAAACAAGTCCTGCAGCACATGTGTTTTGGGCTTTTTCAGTCAGGACATCACTTTGGGAAGGGCAATTACTCTAAAACCCAAATGACATCACACGTGCCAACTTTGACCATTTCAGCAGCTTTTACATGTTTTTTTTGAGGGTTACATCTTCTGCAACCTTTGGCTGACAGGTGTCCTTAGACTTAGAGCTCAAGCTGGCACCCGACTACTACGCCAAGTGGTGGAAAGATGTCGGATAACCCAGTGAAGGTGAACCACTTGGGCACTGAAAAAGCATCCCAAGGTCCCATGGTTGAGAACATCATTCAAACACATTCAAACATATTCAAACACTAGAGTATCAAAATAATTTGAACCACTATAGTATAGATACAGTATATATAGATACATACTGCATACTATATATTATATACATTATATGTTATATTATATATTCACTTATATGTATATATACATTATATTACATAAAATATCATATATCATATCACATATTATATCATATATCATATATATATATATATGTATCATATCATATATGTTATGTTATGTTACATTATGTTATGTTTTTGAGCCGACCTCTCGGCCTGAGGATGAAGCGGATGATCCCAAGAAGAAGGTGCCCAAGAAGACTCGCAGCTGTTGGAGACGGGAAAAAATGATGGTGGGTTTTAACATGGTTTTACCACAAGGACTTTGGAACTATGATGGTGGTAAAATGAACTTTTTTAACATGGAAAAATGATGGTGGGAGCCATGAAAAATCGTGGATTTACCACAAGACCTTTGGAGTCAACTACTAGGAAATGCGTGGGACTTCCAACAGTTTTGGGTTTGTCCATTTGTCCCGGGGTATACCCTATACCCCTAAAATGCTACGACAATGGCACAATTCAGAATGAATCATGGGATGTTTGAGTACCCCGATGTAGTGACGAATTGAATGTTTTGGGGGAATCTCTACAGGTAAAAAAGCTGTGTGGAAGAGTAATTACAGTATTGAAACTCACAAACTTGCATGTTTCAAACAGCAAGGATGACCAAACTTGGATGGTACCCCGGCTCCTCCGTCTTGATCTGAAACCGGTGGTAAGATGGAGAGGTTTTGAATTGCTTCCCACCTCGAAGTAGCGAAGTAGACTAGGAGATGATGGTTTTGGGGGTGGATTTTGGGGCTATGTTTGGCGTTGTTTCGAAGCATTCTTCCATGAAGATCAGAGCTTCAGAGCCAGGACAAGAACAAGGCGCCAGCAGAACCTGCCAAGGACTGTCTAAACAAAACCCAGGCACTCTTCTGAAGAGGAAATGAGGCTCATAGCTTGAAGTGCGTTTTCACAATTATATAGGTCTCCATTGTGACCGTTGTTGTTGATTGCATCCCAACTTCCGTTGCCCACATCAACATTTTTGTTATCATCCAATCACGACTCAGCTCCATTTTTCTCGCATTTTGTAATGTCTTGTTGCTCACCCGAACCAGACCGGCAGATCTTCACCGAAGCTTTGTTTCAGGAGCGCGAGCCCTTGTTTGAAGGGGATGCGCCACCACCCACGATCCTGACGGTGCGAAACACGGGGATTTCAGTGATTTCAGCAGCAAAATATGGGACATTGGGACATGACCCTCTGAAATGTGATGGTTGATTCTAAGTCGACCAGTTGACCGAGAGCAGTGCCTGGTTATCCGGGATCTGGGGGATGGTTACCCTCCATAAATCTGGATCAAATGGGGACATGGTTTGGGTTAACATGGGTACAGAGGGGGTATATACCTAATAAGCAATCAAAGATCCCAGGAAATCTCCGAACTAAATGGAGGTTCATAACTAGGAGATCATCGACAAACACGAGGCATTTTCTAGCAAACTAATGTTTGATATAGCATCATCCGCTACAGGGAATCCTTATCAACAAACCAGTATATGGAAGGGGATGATACAAGGTCAGCATGAAATGCGGCGAAAGAAACGACGTAGGTTCAGATAGACCATTGGATTCTTGGGCAAAGCTTACTTTTGGACGAACCCATTTGTATCACAAGTTGGAAAGGGATTCATAGAGAAGTAATATGATAAGTATGGATAAGTCATGATAAGTCATTTAGGGATGGGGTTTACCTGGGTTCAGAGGAACATAAAATTCGTTGGGGGTTGGAAGACGACTTTCCAAGATTGTAAGTGTGGATGCCCAAGGTCCATGACAGTTGTGAGGAATCGTAACTCCATCACAATATACGTATGTTGAAATCAGAAAAAAAGCATTTCCTTACATGAACCAGATGATTCTATGATATAGAATTGATATAGTATATATATAGTCCCTTATACAATCTTATACATATCAACCAGATAGTTATGTGTGTGTGTATATATATATATACATATATATATATAGATAAAGTTACCATATATATATATATATCTACACAAATTCTCCTTGCAACCAGAGAATTCTATCAGGTCTCTGTGAAGGTGGAAGATTTGGTGGGGCCTATGGAGGCGCCATGGCGGCGCGGGAGAGATGGAAAAACCCATTGGATTTCTTCGGGAAAATGATGAAACATATGGAAACAACATGGAAAAATCATGGGAATTGCCAGGTTAAAAGGATGAACATGATGGAACATGATGGAACATGATGGAAAAATGATGGAAAAATGATGGAACAATGATGGAACATGATGAATATGATCGACATTTCTGGTAGGGAAACTTGACATTCAAGGTGAAATCTGCATGAGACCAGGTGGACTTGAATGCACTAACAAGGTGGCAATGTCTTTCAGCAACTGCAGGGCATTTAAACACTAAAACAGGACATGTAGCTGAGAATGCTCCCTGCATTGTGTAGATGGGGTTGTGATTGCTACTTAAATTCTTCTTAAGCAGACCAGGTTCTATCCCCAAACCCTGGATCTCCAGTTACCATCCGTGGATCGCAAGCTGACAGGATCGCGAGTGTTGGACCATCCTGACCTTGGGAATGGAAGGCCTGGGCAGAATCCGGGGTACCATGGGGTGCCTTTTTTTGGTCGGTCACCGATGTCACTGGGGACGGCAGTGACGGCATCCCATCCATTTGTGGCCTCCGTCGAGGTGTTTTCGCCTTGCCCGAAGCACTGACCTCACTGGGTGTGACCAGCAGGAAGCTCGGGGAAAGCCGATGTGTGAGGTCTCCACTTTTTGAAGCTCTGATTGAATGTTGAGGGATGCTAATGGAAAGCGTTTGTTGATGTTTTGTGAACTTTGATTGTGAACCTTGAGAGGATCGAGAGGATGGTGATGATGATGATGATGATGATGATACGGATGAGGATGAGGCGGAGGCGGAGGCGGAGGAGGACGACGAGGAGGACGACGACGATGATGATGGTTGATGGTTGATGGTTGATGGTTGATGGTTGATGGTTGATGGTTGATTCACGCTGATGGTTGTTGGCATATACCCATATTTGTGAAGTAGTAGAGTCTATATGATCTATATGCCTTTGACCCAAAGCATTCGCTGTTTTCTCAGGTCCGGATGACTTTCAGGCTCGCGGAATTTTCAGAAACCATCACGGTGCCAACTCTTGCTTCACACGACTAGCTAGCCCCAAAATCATACGCAGAACGTGTGAAGCTGAGTCGCAGTTACAGATGATTTATAAGCCATCTTAAGCCTCAAAATTCAGTGAGTTTAGGCCATTTTGAAGCTATTTTTTTCAAGCATTTGAACTCTACTCTGAGCTTCCAGCGTTGAATTTTTCTACTTTCAGCAAGTCCAGTGATGCTGATCACCCTGTAACCTGCAGCCAGGCTCACCCCATCAGCTACAAAACCATGCTTCTGGGAGAGCTGCTTGGGTAATCGAACATGGCTGGGAAATCTCCAAACTAAATGGGTGTTGAATGGGACAACATTGACAACATCATTAGAATCCATTGAAATCATCTTGAAATTGGCACTTGAACTATCTTGAACTATACTTCACTGGGTTAACCCCAAGTCTCACCCTCTTTTTTGGGTCCAATTTGTCAACGTAGCAAACCGCACGCGAACTTGGACCATTGGATTGTCTAAGACTGGCCCGGGCAACTGTTCCTGGGCGATGGCCACAAGGCCCTTTGGAGAAGGCTTGCTGACCAAAGCTGCTGAGGCACGATGTGATTGGAACATATCGATGTTTTTTTGAGATATCTAGATTATATAGACATGGAGGTTTCCTAAAATGGGGGGTACTCCCAGTCATCATCCATTTTAGATTGGGATGTAGCATGACATAAACCATCCATTTTAGGGTACCATTTTAGGAGGCCTCCACTTGTTGGTGGAATCCCGGTTGGTGAAGTGGTGATCCAACCATCGTTGGGATGCCGAGCGGGTTACTGTTGGCCCGTATCGATGATCATTTATCCATGAACATTGCTATGATTTATTGAGATAACCCCAAGATAACCCAAGAGATCACCAACTAACCCCATAAACCCAACTAATCCCCAAGATAACCCAAGCTTGAATTACTTTCAATGAATTTTGGGGATTCGTTGGCGAAAAACCATGGGGATATGGGGATGGATCATCCGGACAGCGCTCCGATGACACTTGGGGTACAGCAGTGAGGAAGGCTACAGGCAGCCAGGCAGTGTAGAATGTGCTGCATCCTATTCTCAAACTGGGGTTTTTGAAATCAACTAGTTCGGCAAGTGTCCTACAGGCCTTTTGATCCATGTAGCTGATATAGTCATAGTCTCAACATTGGGAGCTTCCAAAAAAGAGTTTGCATTACAAGGAGTGGGTTTGTCTCCGGTGAATCGTCATTTCCGCGTTAAAGAGCCAGAAGGTGGGTATACCTCATTTTCGGACACACCCAAATAGACTGAGGGATCTTGGGGCAACAATTTGCAGACACGCATGCTGCTGGCCATCGCACACTCACCCGCAACCATTTGGAAACTTTCGCGAGCGGGATGCCATAAACTGAGAGTTGGTGTTGGCGACCAGAACATCAGGAGAGGTCGTCAGGGAAAAGAGCACCGCATTATTCCTGCTGGTTTATATAAGGACAACATGAAACATCTCTCAACAGCATCTTTTTTATACATATCCTTACCGGATGCGGGGTTGAATCAATGACATTGAAACCCCTTTGTGTTTGAGATTATCATATCCTTTTATCATCCACTTCACGCGATCCGTGTGGTGTTCTCTTAAGCCTGGGCCTCAATGTCTGGAATGGCTTTGACTTCTGGGGTATGGATCCCAATTTTGATCCAGATGCCGCACCCGAAATCCAGATCAAGAGTTGGAATCGCATTTCGAATTAGTGTTGGATAAGTTTGACACTGTGTCATACTTTTTGGCACATCTGTTTTAGGTAATGCTGCAAACATGGTAAGAAATCATATCCACATGGGTTTTCGCAAAGATTTTGAAGCCATGCTGATTCCCGGGGACTGGATGACATCCATCCGCAGTGTTTTCAAGAAGCCTTTTTCTAGGCAGGGTCTCAACTCCCAAGTGGCTGGTCATCTCAAAAAGGATAATTATCCAAATCCATAAAGGTGAAACAACCACCCCAAAGATCCCCAAAGTGTTTTGATTGTTCTATTACATACTGTACAAACCAGATGCCCGAGAGAGCAAACAAAAGCAGCAGCATTGCCCTGAAGCAATGGATTCGGGTGCATCAACCATCTCAATGGGATTCAATTGCCCAAAGAACCTATTGATTGTGGGAGAAACCATGCCCAAATAACCTATGGATTGACGACCATCCCAATCTCCAGTGATTTCTGAGGATGGGATGCGCCGCCAGTCTACCCGCAACGCCGGCTGCTCCGATGGATCGGCTGCCTGGAGGGGTAGGCTCCGATGGGTGGAGGCTTAGTCAGCTTAGTCCCTGGATGTTTTTCCCTGCTGACCCTTGGTGGGCTTGAAAACAATGCTATCGGATAAGGTCATGATCCCAAAAGACTGCAGAGTTTCGGTGACCAAAACTGCCCAGTTTCCGCGAAAACCAACTGTGGTCTTGGTGGAATCGGTCAGAGTGAGCCGTATTCAATACGTGGTGTTTCCCACAGTTGGGGGTTCAAAGATTGATGGCTCAAAAATGGGGTGCCAATTGACCCAAAGGTTTGGCAGTGCATAGTGGTAAGACATTTGTTTTCTGAAGGCTAAACATTTTGAACCAGAACCACACTTATCATTTTAATCGGACCCCTTGGGAACGCCCCCAGGATATCCAATGAATGTTGGCAAGATCCCCATGATTTATCCATTAATGTGACATATCCGTAAATATCCGTACATTGCATTGATTATACTCTAGTGATCTCCACAGTCATTGCCCAGCATTTCTTCAGACTGCTCTTATCTAGAGGTAAATACGGAAAACAAACATCCGGATGGTGGCTGAGGACAAGGGTTCATTGGAAGCTGTCAAGTCTGCGAACCCAGTGGGCAATGGGCAAAGGCAACTCTGGCCCAGAAGGATCCACAAAGAGTCAGATGCGCACATATAGGATGAGATGCATTCATGATCATTCATGGATGTCCGAGGGTGCAAGATGATTAATGACCTTTGTTTCAACATCTTTAAAAGGTTCGCTTTGAAACTTCACATCTTGTCGTCTCAGGCAGGGTCTTTTTTCATGCGCCCCTCTCCAGCTCACCAGGTCTGGTGATGTCCAAGAAGGCCAACCGCGGTGAGACATCGGACCCCTCCAATGCCTCCAAATGGTCGATGCACGACCCATCACGACCCCGTTTGATGGTGGCTTATGGAGGAACGTAAAGCCTGCTGTTTGATTGGCGGTAATTTAGTTTGACTGGATTCATCGAAGATTCATCGAACACCCCAAGTTTGAAAGTCCCTAAATTCGGTGAGACGCTGAGAAACAGCAAAAAGAAACACCCTGCCCTTGGATCGGTGGATCTACCGTGGATAGCTATCACCTCCAGCCTTTTCAAACTGAGAGAGGTGCCAGAACTGAGGCCCCAGCAGTGAAAACAGTGAAAACATGTTATAAGTTATAACTTACAAGGTTTTCAAGGCTCGAGAAACTGATGTATACTGTAACATTTTCATTGAATTTGAATGGTCAAAACCTGGGCTTCAGGTGAATTTTCTTTGTAAATCGACAAAATCACCCAGCCGCTGGACCCAGCCCCCCACCATATCCACCTATTCGACCAGGCGCTCTGAGATCAAACGGATCGCAGGCGGGGTCGAAACTGCAGGATGTTCCCTGAAGTTTGCTCAGGTGCTTCCTGAAGCAACGGGGCTTTACCACTTTACCCATTACTTTGAAATCCAACTCCATTGCAGGGTTTCAGCTTGGTGGCATATAGTATGTATATTGGCAAATCAGTTGGCCACATATTAGCTCCCTTTATTTCCGGTAACTTAATCCAGCTATGGAAAATGGTCCATTTATAATCATTTATAGATGATCTACTTATTAAAGGCAGTGATTTTCCATGGCTCTGTGGCTATGTTAGTTTAATGGAGGGTACCATCAGGTAGCCTTTGTTTTGACCCAGGATTTCTCACACCAACCCTCTGAACGATCCACCAAAGCATCGACACGGAGCAGCGGAGCAGCCCGGGAACTCGGCTATGGTCAAGTGGTTGGTTGAAAGGGAAAAGCTGTAGGGGACACTGGATTTGAAGAGGAACATCTGAAAAATATGATCTAATCATGGGCAAGTTTCATGTCAAGTTTTCCAGAATTCGAGCAACAGCTTAGGACCTCAGTGGCCTTGTTTGAGACTGAGTGGCTGGGGGCTGGGGGCCAACAATTGAAAATTATCCTTGTCGGCCGACCCTTGAGGGTATTGAGAGGGGAAAACTAAAGTTATCACCTGCCCGGTCGATAGGGCCCAGAATCCAATATTAATATTAATCTAGGTATACCGAGTGACATAACCATCAACAATTGGGATTCGTGAAATTGGCTACAGTATACAAGGTAACCCCTATTGGGATATTGTTTATTATGAGCCCCTTTTATGTATCGTTACTGGCCAATTTTCGAGGTATCGAAGTTCGAACGACACCCATACACTGCTGTATACTTATCTCTTTCCTTACTGTCTGTGGTACGTTACACTCAGGTCCTGAGCCATGTGCAGAGTCACATGGCCAGGAGCTCAAAGATGTCTCAGTGGCCTAGCCGTGAAGATCCACAGATGCAGATGATGGCAATGATGGTGGCAAATACAAGCATTGTGCTCCATGATGATGATGATGATGATGATGATGATGATGATGATGATGATGCTGATGCTGATGCTGATGCTGCTGCTGCTGCCGATGATGATGATGATGATGATGATGATGATGATGATGATGATGATGATGCTGATGATGATGATGATGATGATGATGATGATGATGCTGATGCTGATGCTGATGCTGATGATGCTGCTGCTGCTGATGATGATGATGCTGATGATGATGATGATGCTGCTGATGATGATGATGATGCTGCTGCTGATGATGATGATGATGCTGATGATGATGATGATGCTGATGATGATGATGATGATGCTGATGATGCTGCTGCTGATGATGATGATGATGATGCTGCTGGTGATGATGATGATGATGACGACAGGGTTGTTGGCAACTGTTGGCCGTGATGATCATAACTTTAGCCGGACTTTAGCCCATGGGACGACGACCGCTGAGTCAATGGTGGACGAGGATGATGCTTTGACGGTCCAGAACTCATTGTGTCGATGTGTCCCTTAGGGAGTTGCTCGAAGCATCCCTGCGAATGTCATAAAATCCTTGGGCGCTCCTGGCAAAAAAAAAACACAGCAGGTCGAAGTAGACACTTTAGAGAGGTGCCTATTTTGCCAGTGGCATCCCCCAGGATTTTGTGCGGGCTACAGATTAAGACGTGCGTCTGTCAGACATCATCAAACCTGAGAGGAAACATCAATCACCAATCTCTATATGATATATACAGAGAGAGAGAGATAAACACGGACAGAGATGTATCTATCTATATAATATGTTTTTACATTACAGATGTTCACACATCCATATTTTTGTAATATACAGATTCAGATCAAGAGAAGTCCGACAGTTCCACTGCGGCACACCGCTCAACCGGCTCATCGCAGGCGAGCAACTTCAACCAGGAGACGGGCGCGTCCGGGTCGCAGCCATTCCCTGGTACTACCGTGATGGACTTTCAAAGATTTTTAGACATTTGTTTGTCTTTCTAGTTTTGAATCAAACCACCAATCAAATAGTCAGTCGAACAATTCAGATAAGTCTATGGAATTAATGAAATCATGCAATCATCAACCTTCATCAAGCAGTTCATCAACCAGTCAATCAAATAGTCAGCTCTTCATGCGCCAGTTTCGAGACTCCGAGACTCCGAGTGCCCGGGTCAGGCCCGACATGGGCAACGGCCCTTTGCGGATGAACTTGCGCAATGAGGAGCAGTGGTTCCAAAACACCTGCGGCTGGGAGCCCAGCGATAGCCCAGTGGAGTGGCACGAAATTGGAGCTCTGAAGTCTCTCTTTGGCCGAGACTGCCGTGGATAGTTGTGGATAGCTCATCACTTCTAGGATTCAGCCATGTTTTTGTGATGATTGCAGACGGCAGCTCCAAATCACATGCTTCAAGCGTTTCAACCGTCAAAGGTGGCAACCCACAAGATTTCCCGCGACTCGCAAGGCGGGAGTGGTGCTATGGGAATAAGGCCTCAAATGGCTAGTCGAAATTGGAGACTCTAAAATGTAACCCAGAAGCAGTGGTCATTTTGGTCATTTTGAGTATGAGGGGACAAAGAAGTGGGGCACCTGTGAAGTGTTGCAAGTTGTACTTTGACGAACCCCGAGAAACAAATCCTTTCAGCTTCCAACGAGAGCAAGACCTTGCCTATTGAGATGTTTTGCCGTGTTT
This sequence comes from Cladocopium goreaui, assembly GCA_947184155.2. Lineage (NCBI taxonomy): Eukaryota > Dinophyceae > Suessiales > Symbiodiniaceae > Cladocopium > Cladocopium goreaui. Next base: position 103,699 of record CAMXCT020002198.1, read on the forward strand.
TGCAGACCTGGATTTGAGTTTGTTTATATCCACTCTATTGAAAGTAAACATATATTATATAATATTATATTATATATATATATTATATAATATTATATATATATATATTATTTATTATATAATTATATATATATATACAAACAATTTATGCCATTTGTATTTAAATGAATTTGGTATTTTTTTCTGTCTATTGTTGTTGTTTTCTAAGAATCACTTTCACTCTCAGTTTGGGTGATCCGCCTCGCCCGACCACCACCTTGAACAGTTACCGATCAGTCGACTGGCTCCCCAATTTCTGGACAAATCTTGTTGACACCACCAACCATCTGTGATTTCCCTGATTTCTGGTGATTTTTTATATTTTTTCGTGATTTTACCCAACAAACATGGGGGATTTCTGGTGATTTTTTTCGTTTTATCCCCACAAGATGGGTCCTTTTCGAGTCATCAGGGAGTTCACCCGGCGTCGTCGAAGGCCACAGGTGCGGTGGCCATCTGGTCTCTCCGATGTGGATACCCTCTGGTAAACTAACATAGCTATTGAAAATGGCCATTTATAGTGGATTTACCCATTAAAAATTGTGATTTTCCATAGCTATGTTAAATTACCAGAGGGTAGATATGGTGCTCATATGTATAATTTTCATGTAATGATATGTAATGATACATGATTTAGGGGAATTTGTGGTCTTGTTAGCTTGATCGTTGCAGTTGCTACATGTCGTTCCAATTTCACCCCTACTGGGGCATGGGACAAGATCAGGCACACCAAAGCTGGATGGTTCGCAAGATGACAAGGTTTTGTGGATGCCCCGCAAAAAATGACCCAGACTCAGACCTTTTGGTGAACATCACCCTTTTTTATATGGTGAATTCCTACACTCATCCAGTAGATTGAAAACTATGTTTTTTTTCAAGATTTTCCCCAATTTTAGTGGGGATTCATTGAAATTTCCATATTCTATCTCAGGATGATCATATTTTGCTAGGTCCTTTTTATGGTCAATTGCTATTTTCATGGGTAAATTTTTACCAGGCCAGTACCGCGGATGGCAGCCAGTTGCCACTCTGGTGCAGCGAGAGTGGTGAATCTTCACCAGGCCCCACAACTGATCTTTTCAATGGGAAACCTTGGAGTTTTAGTGGTAACACTGCGTTTTTGTTCCCTTTTCAAATGGGAACATGTGCTGTGTTTTACATAGCACTGTTGGTGATAAACATTGGGGATTGTAGGGATTGTTTCTGGGAAATGGTGATGTAAAATGATATCAATAACACATATGTTTATATATAGTGGGGACACAATTAACAAAAAAAAGACGTGATTTTGAACAGTGGATGGTCACCAGGGATGCAACCGTCCATTTGGACTTTGGTATCCGCATAGGTCATGATTAATTCGACCTTCTTTCATGTTTGGTCTGACCTCACAAGGGATGCTTGGGAAATGTTGGGCCAAAGATGACACGTTTTTTTGTGGTTTGGGAATGATTCGCCCAGAGAAATGTTAAGCGGAGTGAATGCGGGGATGGGTTCAACAGTTTTTTTTCTACATTGCCATTGCCATCCCATATTAAAATGATTCCGGCATCATTCTTGATGGGTACAGGGGTATCAGGATTTAGACTCATAAACAATTCGCCACACGGATTTGGGTCGAAATGGGAATGGACCACCAATCTCTGGCTATTATTCCCATGTATCTCTACACTCTACACCAATGGACCGGGTTCTGAATTTTGAGACACTCAGTGAGAATTTGAATATGGACATCGCATCGGAACTTTGGGTTTTGTGCGATGATTCTGATTGGAATAGGGGTGTTCAATGAATAGATATCATTTTGATCACTGTTTTTTCATCACAGACACTTCCCAGTGAACAACTAAGAGGCAACTGATACTCAATGGCTCAATGGCATAGCAGCAATCAGTTGGTCCTGGTCGGGGCAGTCGCAACGCAGGCTCCACCCGTCGCTTCTCCACGCCAGTGCTGGCTGAAGCGCGCTTTGATGAACCCTCCAGCGGCTGGGACTCGACCATCCATGGTGGGATGGGATAGGCTTCAAGGATCATCTCACCATGGGATGACCTAACCGTGGGCGCCACTGGTGGTTTTTGGGATGACCCACTTAAGGGTAAAACCGGTTTTCAATGCTCGGGAAATCACCAGGACATACAGGACACCCCATCCCTCAAAAATTTGGGACCGCTGCGAAGGCGATCGCTTTTTTAGAGGCACCATGGAATATATGGGAAGAAAGCTGAGGTCGGAGGGATCAATTGAATGCAATCCGACACAAGAGGTTCTGCCAAATCCGTGATGTATGAGACACCGGCAGAGAAAAGCATCCGAGATTCGAAGGAAATCCTACCCCACCCCATCAGGACCTGTCATATTTGGAGTCATGAGCCCATGCGCCGATGATTTGGAAAATTTAACGTAGCTGTGGAAAATTTTCCAATTTTTAACGGGTCATCAGTTTTATATATGTTTATCATCTATAAATGAGTCATTTGCCATAGCAACGCGATGTCGCTATGTTAAATAACCCAGACCTGCCGATTCCGAATCGCCCCAGGTTTGCAGACGGAGGCGGAAATGTGGCGTCTTTGGTCTGCCAAGGATCGGAGGGAATTTTTTGTCGCTGACTTGGCAGTGTGTCAAAACCTTGTACCCCTGGTGAACATCAAAATAGCTGGTAAATGGATGTTCATCCCACTAAAAATGGTATTAATAGGTATTGATCCATACCCATTTGGTGGATCTAGTGGTGAAACAGCGTGGGCAAGGTAAATGTTGAGCGATCAGCTTTCCGAACGGAAATATAGTTCCAAGTTGGTGCTTTGAAGTATTTTTAGAACATATTACACACTCTCAAGAAATGGCATAAGATTCTCCCGGAGTCATCCTTTGGGATGTTTGGGGTTGCCACCCAAAATACAATGGTTCAGCCTAATTTCGGAATCACGATTTTGCGGCATCCCAACATTTCTTGCATGCTTAAACTCCCAGTTGTTGTTGGTTAAAATCCAATTAATTGGATGGTAGAAATCCCAATCGTTGTTGGTGAAATTCCATTTTTGTTTTGGATGGTTAAGTTCTGAATTGTTGTTGGTGGTTTGGAAAAAAACATATTTTTTTTTCCATATATCGCGAAGAGTCATCCAACAGATCCAACCGACGAATATTTTTCAGAGGCTCAACCACCAACCAGGACTTGTTGTTGGTTACCCTCTGGTAATTTAACATAGCTATTGAAAATGACTCAGTCGAAATAGTGGATTTTCCCATGAAAAATGGTGGATCTTTCCATAGTTATGTGGCTGTTTACCAGAGGGTAGATCACCATCCCATTTTGAATCCCCATGATCATCCAGCTCGTGAGGATTTTCCGCTGACGTCTCGCCGTGCCGATCAGGACCGGCCGGATGTCGGGGATGGGGATGTGAACATTGGGAAAACCCTGGGTGGTAGCGTCCAAAAAGTGGCAATTCTTCATAGGGCCATAGGGAAAATGATGATGATATAAGATTATATAAGGATATAAGGCGCAGATTTAGGGGTGGCCTATTTTCAGAGATAGATATTTGAATGAAGTCTCTGCAATTGTTGGACTCCACGAGTCTTTATTTGGGTGACCACAAAGGAGACGGTTCACCGTCGAAATCCACCAGGGGGACCAACGGTGAGGATTCGAAAGCGCTGGATTGCGGTTTCCTCAGCCATGGGTTGCTTTCAGGAGTCATCTCGAGAATGGGCGAAAATTAACTACTACTAACTATCCCAATTTCAACCAATAACGAAAAATCGTATTTAGCTGTGATTTAGTCAACAATGGTGAGTTCCAATGTGTTGTCCACTCCTCCAAAACACCTCTTTGGATGTTTAATTCAAATTAAATCAATCAAATCTCCATATTTCTTTTGGGTCAAGTCTTCAAATGTGGACCATGTGGACCATGTTTTGTCCTGGATGATACCACATCAGGTAGCGCCCAAGAGTTTGCCTCGCTCACCAGCACATGCCTTCCACAGGCGGGGGGATTCCTCAACCAGTTGGGGGATTTCCCAGCCGCCAGGTTTTCATTATACGGCTATTCCCATGTTTATATCATGAAATCACCATGACATCACCATGAAATCACCATGAAATCACCATGAAATCACCATGAAATCACCATGAAACCACCATGAAATCACCATGAAGTGATCATTGAGGCGGACGAAACGATCCTGGAAGACGAGGAAGCTCCGCAAAGCTGGCGCAATGAAAGTGTCCTCTAAGGTGGCTAGGAAATCCCCCGAACTCATGGAGGGTTGAATTGGAAAAAGCATAGGAAAATTTACGGGAACATGTGGGAAATCACCGAAGTAAATGGAGGGTTGCTGGGAAACTCAAGTAATGGAGGATTCTCCACTGCCATGATTGGAGGACTCTGCGGAGGCTCAGTCCTGTCTACGACGGTCCCACGTGCCGCCCGTGGAAGGTGCTGCGGGTGCTGCGAGAGATCGCAGTGGAACCATGAATTGGGAGATGAAGCAACAAAACTTGTCAAGAAGTGGGATTTTAACCACAAGACTGGGAAACTAGATAACAAGACTAATCACACCTGGAGATTAAGTAAGATTTATTCAACAATATATATATATATATTATAAATAGTCCACAGAAAGGGTAGAACAAACAAAACTGTGATCTCGTTGCCCAACGAAGCTATCCACTTGTGCTGGAAGCAGAGTCTGATCAACTCTGTGTACCTGCTTTTAAATGCCAACTTTCAATTTCCTGATGGCGACCGGCTAAGCCTAGAACCGGAAACAATCTGTACTTGTCCTGGCAGGATTTTGACCCAGGAAACCTCAAGGCATCAATTTTGTCGCCATCATAAAGTTCCAGTTCAGAGCAATGCACTTTCTCCATATCAGCAATGTGTGTGTGTGTGTGTTTGTGTTCATATGTACGTACAAATTCGTATAAAGACTTCATAAATATGTATGTATGTATGCATGTATGTAATGTAATGTAATGCAATGCAATGCAATGTAATGTAATGTAATGTAATGTAATGTATGTATGTATGTATCAATGTATCAACATGCATCATGTATATACCTAGAATTTGGCGACTGAATATCCCAGAACTCATTGTTTGGGTGTGGATCAATATAAAATTCCCTTTGCCAAAAATGGATAGTGAAACAAAAAAAATGTACCGCATCTATAAACGTGCCCCAGATTATTTTAGGTCTGCTGAGTCTTGAATATTTGCCCCTTCCCGTTTCACCTCAACGTTTCGCCACGGTTCTCGCTAGATTCAGTATCTTGCTCTGCGCTGGTCGAGCAGATACGTGGAGCTCTGCAGAAGGTTGGTCGCAGTGTGGGGCCAGGGATAGTTGGATCGGAATGCATTTTGAACTCTTTCCTGAACCCCCTCAAAAATTGATTTGGGAGATCATTTTCACGCTGGAATTGGCAAATTTCAGATTCCATGTCAGAGTTCGGGGAACTTGGTATGTCAAAAATTGGGATATGACTACATTAGAAAATGAGGAGCTCGCAAACAAATAATTTGATTTTGTTCAAAGAAAAAATATTCAACATCATTCAGCCGACAAGATGGATTTGTAGATATTACCAACGCACATGGGACTCTAGCCAAAGTAAATGTAAATATAGGATTTCCAAGGATTTCCAACATCTAGGAATTTCACCCCAAAGAGAACAATCTGACCAAAGCGTACTGGAGTAGATGGGTCTATCCAAAACGGGGCACCACAGAGTCTCTTTCATCATTTTTTGTCTATGGCAATGAATGAGTAAGGGACGCATTTGGTGCTTGGGGTTTTGATGTTTGTGGCATACCCGATTGCTTTCATTTGGGCATGCGTCAAAAACCGTTGGGCCAGCGAAGCTTCCGATGTCCATAGCCACTTCGATACTAAGAAACCAAGGAAGGATTAGGAGACCACTCACTCTTAGTTCTACTCATGGGGGAACAGAATTTTGAGAACCACAAGTTGTTGTCAATATTCAAGGCTTTCTTGTTGCTTGTATCCCTTACTCTCTTGGTGTCAATATGCACTTGGTACCTTTAATTGGTCAATTTTCCGCGTTTATCTTACCGTCCAGCCAGCTGGAGAATCGTGATTTGAAACATGGATGATATCCCATTTTACTGTCGACGATGATGACCAACCCTGAGGTTTTTGGTATCCTATTCTCAAACCCAAGCGGTTCCATCGAAACTTCAAAGTTAGAATTCTATGGATTCGATTCAACTACTCAACAATGACCATTTGATTTTCAGTATGTTTGTTCTAATTTTTCACAATTTCTGGGAAGATTTCATCATCCAACGTTGGTCATTCTTGAATATACACATATATATATATAATATACACATATATAATCATATAAATATATATAGATATAGATATTGTATATATATATATAATATTAATCATCCCAGAATCTGGGGTTGACAGGCTCTGGCAGATGATAACCTGGAGAAAGTTGTGGTTGGAGTCCCCGAGCCCTGCGTGGGGGATGTTTTTGGTCGTCCGTGGACTGTCCGAGTAATAAACGATCCATCTTGAGTCCTTTATTATTATTACTATTATTATTATTAGTAGTAATTATTATGATTATAATTCTGATTGTTATTACTATTATTATTATTACTATTATTATTCTTACTAGTACCCATAGGATTGTATGCTATATATGGTAACATTTACCATCAATATACCCCCAATGTTAGCATATAT
>CAMXCT020002199.1:0-13015 GCA_947184155.2 Cladocopium goreaui
TTCTGATTGCGTGTTTGGTTAGTATTTGTCTCACTCTTCCTTCACTGAACGCATCTTTTGCCTTGTTTAAAGCATAACTTCTGTATTCATTAGTTTTCTTGACCGTCAGTAGTTTCTTTGTTAAGACACTAGATATTGGTTTGTCTTTGTTGCATCTGAATTTCTTATCATCTATTATTATTATTGACTTTAATTCTCTTCTTCCTCGTTTTGGTATTTCTGCTAAATCATTACTCAATAAATAGTTTTTAACCTTTTTCATCATATAATAGTATATATTTTATTTAGTTAATTTATCTTTAAGTAGTTTTTCAAAGAATTCTACATTTTAATCTTGGAATATATACTGAAAGACTAAGTTATTTATATAAGTTTTATAAGACGAATTGTATGAAGGGTTTGCCTGTTGATGCGTTGCGCAAGATCGCTCCTTATAAAATTGGAGACCCTAAATATTTGACAATAAAGCATAGTGAAGCATTGAAGAGAATACGGAACAAACATAAAATATCAAGATTTGGTCCTAAAAAAACAAGACATTTGAAACCAAGAAAAAAATGTAATTGAATACTGTATTGTGAGAGAGGGAGTGCCATTTGGTTTAAAAAGTATAGGAAACATCATAACAGAAGAAAAAGAAGAATTACTATCTTTGATTTATGAAGAAGTAGAAGAAGATAAGTTAAACTTGATATTGAAGTCCAAATAGTAGCAAAACTCCCAGATAAAGAATATGGAGACAATGAAATTAGTTATAGAGAAATTTACTTCATGCATGACTTTGATGAATATGTAGATGAAGATAATATAGAATATGCATTGAATAAAGCAGATGAAGAAATAAATACCGACATAGAAGAAGACCAAGATAAAGATAGTATAATAGGAATACAAGCATTTCATTTTGATTTGATAATTATTGAAGATATTTACTACTAACATATTTCCAATAATATTTATTTATTAGAATTATGGATTTGTAAGATAGGGTTATTAAAGGGTAGGGAATAATGTTTATTGTTGTCTATTTTTTTTTTACGTATGTTGTTCTTGGGGTCAACGCCCCGAGGCGGGCGTGGTTTTTTCCACGTTTGTGCTCTTTGGCAGTATACGTGTTTAACGCTCTTGCCGACTGTAAGATGACGCTACGGAAGACACTTTGCCCAACTTTGTTGCTGACGTCTTGCTACCTTGACCGCGAGGGGGGGTGGGGGGGGGGGGGGGGATGATAACGTTCCTTTCGACTGTAAGATGACGCTACCGAAGACACGTTGCCCAACTTTGCTAGGTTCATTTACAACATACATTTATCAAAACGCGTGTTTTTTATATACATGTATGTTTACATGTTTATATATATATGTGTAAAGGGTATTTAAAATATCTATGTATTCATGTCTCAAACAGATGTTGCGGAATTGCAAAAGTTTTTTTTGGCATTTTGACATCTTGCAGCAAACGTCAAAACATCATAGATCACAAGCATAAAATACTGCAAATTACAGTGTAAAAAGGTGATTTTTGATTCAATCACCAAGTACACAATTGTAGAAAACCCACACCCGCCTCAAGGCGGTGTTCCCTTGTTCATCGCTTGGTTTGTTTTTGTTTTTGGTTGTTGTAGGAATTCTTGGAAAAAACATTTAAGAAGATAATCATATTTATATGTAATGGATAAATTTTGTAGATACTGTGTTAAAGATTTACAAATTGATAATTTTGAAGATGGATTGAAGACTTGTAAGACATGCTTGGAATACAAGAGAAAGAACTATGACAAACATACAGATAAAGTGAATGAAACACGAAGAACTAAATATAAAGAAGATGAATAATATAGAAAAAAGAAACAGGAACAAATACAAAACTATCGTGATAAAGTTGCCTTTTGTAATGTATGTAATTCATCAATGAAGGCACAATGTCATTCAAGACATTTAAAAACAGAGAAGCATAAAAGGAATTTAGGAACGGTTGATGGATAGGATTTTGTAAAATGAATAAGGTAATAATGCTTTTGACTGCTATGAATTTGAAAAAATGAATGAGGTAAGTATGTTTTGACTGCTATGATTTTGAAAAATTGACTGAGGTAAGTATGCTTTGACTGCTATGATTTTGAAAAATTGAATGAGGTAAGTATGCTTTGACTGCTATGATTTTTAAAAATTGAATGGGGTAATTATGTTTTGATATTGTTGAGAAAGATGAAGCAATTAACAATATATAAACTGGCTTTTTGGACTGTTATGTGTTTTTTGTTTAATGAAAAAAATGATTTGTTATACTGCTATGATATTAGTTTAGAAAACTTCACTGAATCATTTTTTTTTACATTTTTTCCCCTACCCGAGTTTTTCAGGAATGCCAGAATTACCCATCATTTACGTTTTTGTTTAGTGTCAAATAAGGTCTCCGCAGCTTGCAGCCATCACAGCTGCCATTGCTGCCGCAAGACAAACCCCACCGGCTGTGCCGGGTGCAGCCCCGCTTCTTGGTGTGAATTCGGCATACTTGGTTGAAGGTGGAGACCACTTTTTGTCTAAACATCAGAACCACCATAACAATCATCCATTTCAAGTCATGTTTTTTTTCTTCCCCTAAGGCAGCCATTGGGTGGGCTAGCCGTGGGAGCTCCACCTGGACTTCCAGCCCAGGGTGCAGCGCCTGTTGCTTTGCCACCGGCGGCCCCTCCAGCACTGCCCACCACCCCAATGCCAACTGCAGCGGTCCCTGGTCCCGTGGTGGCCACAGCCCCACCGCCCGCGCCAGCGCCCAACCCGCAGGCGGCGGCGATTCTGGCGCAACTGGCTGCAGGAGCCACCGGCACAGGTGGAGCGGCAACCTCACAGTCTGCTGTCTTAGCCGCCCTGGCCCAAAATGCCGCTGGCACGCAAGCACCAGCCGCCGCACCTCCCAATCCCCAGGCAGTTGCACTGCTACAAGCTTTGGCTGGGGGTGCTACTGGAACTGCACCTGCTGCACCTGCTATAGGCCCTTCACCACCTCCATCATCCACATTGACCCCACAAGCGGCTGCTGTCATTGCTGCGCTCGTGGCCAGGCAACAGCAACAGGCATCACAAGCTGCAACTCCAGGCTTGCAAAGCTCACTGGCCCTCACCCCCCAACCAGCAACTGCCGCCCCAAATGCCCCACCCACTGGATCTGGACAGATCGATCTCTTTGCTCACTTAGCCGCCTCCGCACGCATCAATGCAGCCATGAATGCTGCCTATGCACCAGCTGAAGAAGAGCAGCCGCCTCCAACAGCCCCTGAGCCTGCAGCCTTTGATAAGGATGCCTTGAAGAGACTAGCGCAGAGAGCAGCAGAGGGACCCATTGAAGATGAGCTACCTCCGCCACCACCACCAGAGCACAAGAAGCCACCTGCAGCCCCGACCTCAGGTCGTTGCGAGAAGGCTTGATTTTTCTGAAGCTGGGGAAGTCCAAAATCTATAGATGCTTACAACTAAAATTAAGTAAAAAACAACCGAAATCAGTGGGTTCAGGTCTTAAATTCCAACCCATAGCCATCCATTTAGTGTCACTGGCCAAGGAAGAGACGGCATTGGTTCCCGCCGATCCGCCGGGCCCACCCGCCCGGCACTTGGTCTGCACCTATTGGATATACCCAGCAGGTGGGTCCCATCTACAACTGAAGTTTTTTTGGGCCCATTGAAACTCGGGTTGGCGAATGGATTGAGGTTGCAGAAGTGCCAATGGAGGCGCCTGAGCAGGGTATGCCGCAGGAAATGACGCTTGCAATTCATCGGATATTTTTGGATTTTGCTCAGACACTGCATGATGATCATAAGTGACACATTTATTTCAGGAGCCTTGAAGCAGCAGCCAGACCCGCAAAACTCGTGTACCTCAACCATTCAACTGCAGGAGGGAGCCGAAGCTAGTGAGGGACAGGATGCCGAGACCAATGGTCGCCACCCTAGCTCTGAATGAAAACATGGACTCTGTGCAAGTGGATGCAACCACTTTCGAACTATTTGAGCTGTTGATTTCAATCTTCCAGTAGATACTGTAGCTTATGATAGGTTATCATCATTTGTTGTCCATTCAGGCAATGTTTTCCAACGTTTTCCCTGTATGTTGCTGCGCTGCACGTTTGCGCCTAGGCAGCCTTCTCCTGCCAGCGCCAGAAGCAGCTTATCTGAAGTTTGCCAGTGGTTCGTCTTATGTGTTTGTCAAAATTTGTCAACTGGTTTTTGTCCAAGAATGGGGAATCATCCGATCAGCAATTAGGTATTGTGGTGGTGGTACCCTATTCATGGACGCACCCACATGTTTTTCTTTTTGAATCTGTTGGAACAGTTGTTCCGTGGCATTGTTTTCAGGCCGAAGTGAAGAAAAAGGACTCCTCTTCGATTGCAACGATGTTGAGCTACGTCCAACACTCAGCGTGCTCTTCAGCTACAACACCAAAGATGAGGAATCCCATCGCCCCAATACTAAACATCCCCCAAAATGGTCCCCTAAACCATGTTTTCTGGGGTGTGTTTCGCATTAAAGGATTGCCCTCAAACATGGATGATAGGTTAATGCTAAAACCCACCGAAGTCTGTGGTTCTAAACAGGCCTTAAACCTTGACCGACAGCACAGGCGCAGCACAATGTGGCGAAGGGCAAAGTGCCTTCGGACAAAGCTGTGGACACGGCTTCCTTGCAACAGGACAGGGGCATCAGCGGGTTCATGGCCCCTGTCTGTGTCCGCTGGAGTCAATGAGCAATGGGATACATCCCAGCCAGTGTCCAAATGAAGCAACCACATAGTATCGAAATCGCAGAATATGTGGCAAACCATTTAAGTTGTCTCCCAACGAGCTTGTCCTGAAACGGGTTACATAGAGCCCTAAGATGCCTCATGCAATGGGGAAACCAGTTTTTCAAAAACCAATGTTTTTTTTTCCATTCATTGCAGAATGTGGAATTTTCCACTACAATCAGCACCAAGGTCTTTCAACATGCCAGGAAAAGCATCCAAAAAGCCTTGGAAACAAACACATATTCATGCAAATGCCACAGAAAATTCATCACTTTGATGAGTGAAATGATGAACCGTTGGCTTTTGGCGGAATATTTTTTTGTTCAGAAATTCATTTGTTCAGAGACAGGCATTCACCATCGGTGGTGGAGCATCGGGCCACTTCAGCATGAAGGGAGGATTGATGTTTCTGGGCGTTGTCAGGTCCAAGCATGGCCGGTATGGAAGCAATGGGGGCTGGAAGCACTTGGATGTCCCAGTTGGTATTTGTGGCTAATAAGCATATGAGATAACTGAGATAACCAACTTATTTCTTGTACAATCAAAAAACATGAATCAAAAGTGGGATTCAGAACTTTAGATGGGTATTTTGCCAGCTTCACAAGAGTATCACCATCAAACATTGAGATTTGAGATGGTTTCAGGTACCTTCGAATGAATTTATGACTTGCTGCTGGTTGGGTCCGGAGTAGTACAGAAAATCGCTTCAGAGGCTTTGTGGCAATTGGAGATATTGGATGCTTCAAGCACGTTTGGAAACATGTTCCACACCACATTCTTTTTTTTTACCGGAGAGACTTGACCCGTCCCCTCCAACGCCCCTCCAACCAGGTTGTCACCCTTTGATAGCCTTCTACACCGCCTGGATGCAGCAGGCCCATTGTGATCATAGGTCACCCTGCAGGTCACCCTGCAGGTCACCCAACAGATCTGTCACTGGTAACCTCATTTTCCAGTGAAGTCTTTGTTTTTTTCAGGTTCCATGGTCCATTTCAAGGGTTAACCTGAACATGTTGGGATGGTAGACATCACCATTCTTGCTGCATAAGCTCCAGTATTTGCTAGTCAAATCCCAAGGATTGCTGCTGACCTTCCGTTTTTTCTGAGTCACATCAGACATGTTCTAACATCTTTCTGCAGAATCATGAGCACATCCCAGTTTGTTGCTAGAAATCCGACCCCCAGGTGGTTGTCCGTCGAAACGTCGAAATCCCCAGACGTTTTTCGCCCTCAAAATGGCCAGGTGCCGACCTCTCCTCCGAGGACCGCAAGGACCTCCAGCTGCAGATCACGGCGCTGCTCCCGAAGCTCGAAGCACAGAAGGCGGCCGACCTGGTCTGCAAGCTGCAGACGGCCGAGGGTTGGGTGCCTCAGGAGCCGAGATGGAACTGGAAGCTGGGTGATTTTTGGGCAAAACCTTGGAAGCTTGACTGTTTAGGTTAGAGGTTCACCAACATGATGGATCAAGCTATCTAAGATTCGCCATGCATGGAGCTTCACCAAGTCAGACCAACCGATGGTGATATCAATATTCCTTTGCCTAGATCATCCTAGATCCATGGCAAGCATTTAGGCATTAAAGTTGGGGCACTCCAAAACCATTGAAATTTCCATTGAACATAACACATACCATCTGGTTATTTAACATAGCCATGGAAAATCACCATTTTTAATAGGTAAACCCAGGTAAACCATCTATTTCTATGGGCCATTTTCCATGGCGAACTGTTAAATTACCAGAGGGTAACACATATATAAATAGGGTATATTCTCAATTATAGCCATTTAATAGGGATAATGATCATTAACCATTGGGTTTAGGGGTACACTATTTTCAGACACACCCATATATATATATATATAACTTGGATTCTGGTGTACCCCATTGCTTCCGACACCCTTTTTTTCTGTCAGGTCTGCGCAGCGCGACATTTCTGGATGAAATCGCCAAGATGCTTCCAGCATCGCGCTTCACCAGTCAGCTCAGCAGCCTTAAAGTCATGTTTTTGTTTTTTTTTCATTTGTTTCTTATGTTTCTTGTGCCACATTTTTTTGATAATTGGGGGGAAATTGAGCCTGAACCCGCAAATTTGGATTGGAAAAAATGGACAAAACAAGTTAACAGCGCCATAGATCCTGCAGAATTTCCATAAAAAAGCACGTTTTGAGGTCCGCACTTGACGCGGATTTTAGCGACCTTAGCCAGCTGGGCGGCAGCCGTCAGTGGACCCTGGGCTTTCATGAAATCGGAGATTTACCCGGAAATGGACATTCAAAGTTTCAGGAAAATGATATTGGAACATTATAATTATAATCTTTCTAATCCGTGAGCCCCAAAATGTAAAGATTTTCAGATTTCAACACATCGGGAATGCTTTGTACATGTTTATACAACCAACTTCTGGTAAATTGGTAAATAATGGTGGTTGTTGCAGCTTTGAAGCTGAGGAAGTGACGCTGATGGAAAGCCTAAGCTGTCTGAAGATGCCTGAGGGCTCAGTAGATCCCAGATTTTGGAGCAGCCTGCGGTTATGAGAGTACGAAACAACGATCATTGGGTAGTCTACTAGAAAAAAACTGATCCATCAAAATCAATGATTGAACTACGACATCAAAGAACTTGAACGGGCAGGGAAAAACCCTCGTGGTAAAGGTGTGTGGCTCCATGTTTCCTGTCCACTGATCGACTGCCTGATAGACTGATAGGTACATAGAAGGAGATAGACAGAGATAGACAGAGATAGACAAAGCGGACCAGGGAGGAGTCGAACCTCCAGAATCATGCTGGAATGTCAGAAGACATCAAGGAGCAACGCCACACCCATAGGGCTACTGGTCCTGCTAGCTTCTCAGATGATTTTAATGTTACTAGTCGCAGGAACCTTGGACAAAATTTGTTTCCCATCCCTTCCATACTTTCCTGTTTTCAGGTCGCCCAGATAGATGGATTGTTGGGCCGTGCTGCTGAGGCCAGGTCCTTCTTCACCACCTCCGCCGCTGAGCTCTCCTTGAGGCCAGCGGATGAGAATTTGATGATTCACTGGGCTACTTATGGGGTGATTTATAGGGAATCTTACGGGATAAGTGCCCGGTTGAAGATGAACCTCCAACATCGCTGGATTTGTTTAGGTGGGAAAATCGAAAGGCGGAGACAGGAAACCATACTGTAGTTTTTTTTGCCACAGAGTATTCGGATGTATTCGGGGTTTTCTGTAGTTTTTTCCTTAAACCAGTTCTGGGAAAGAATTATGGAATTTCCCGCAATGATGCATAACTAGCTAAGTATAGTCTGTAACAATAGGCCACATGGTATATAAACAATCTATAAATGGGGTGTTTACCACTCATTAATGGAAAATTACTGATATATATATATGTATATGTACATATTTATTTGTGGATAGAACCAACAAATTGATATGTACACATTGTTGTTGACTATGTATCTATCTGTCTGTGTATGTAATTACACATATATATATATATATTTATATATATGTATATGTATATGTAACATATATATATATATGTATATGTAACATATATATATATATATATGTATATATATATGCAATATACATGTGAGCAAGGGTCAAAAGATGGTATGTACAGATTTAGTATTCGGCCGCCGTCACTTTCAAAAATCTGTGATTTCCTGTGGGGAGCGATAGGGAGCCTTGAAGAGCGATACCCCCTTAAGTAGGAAAATATGTTGTCATACTACTACTACTACTGCTGCTGCTACTACTACTACTACTACAACTACAAGAGCTACTACTACTACTGCTGCTACTACTAGTACTACTAGTACTACTAGTACTACTAGTACTACTAGTCCTACTAGTACTACTAGTACTGCTAGTACTACTAGTACTACTAGTACTACTAGTACTACTAGTACTGCTAGTACTAGTAGTACTAGTAGTACTAGTAGTACTAGTACTACTAGTACTAGTACTAGTACTAGTACTAGCACTACTACTACTACTACTATTAGTACTACTACTACTACTACTGGTCCTACTGGCCCTACTACTGGTCCTACTAGTCCTACTGGTCCTACTGGTCCTACTGGTCCTACTGGTCCTACTGGTCCTACTGGTCCTACTGGTCCTATTGGTCCTACTGGTCCTACTGGTCCTACTGGTCCTACTGGTCCTACTGGTCCTACTGGTCCTACTGGTCCTACTGGTCCTACTGGTCCTACGGGTCCTACGGGTCCTACGGGTCCTACGGGTCCTATGGGTCCTACGGGTCCTACGGGTCCTACTGGTCCTACTGGTCCTACTGGTCCTACTGGTCCTACTGGTCCTACTGGTCCTACTGGTCCTACTGCTACTACTACTACTACTACCACTGCTACCACTGCTACCACTGCTACCACTGCTACCACTGCTACCACTGCTACCACTGCTACCACTGCTACTGCTACTGCTACTACTACTACTGCTACTACTACTACTACTACTACTACTGGAAGAGGGACTTCGACACCCTCTATTTTGTCACACTTCCCTTAAAGCGAATAAGCTTGTGTTATTTTTTAATTCACCTTGGGGATTTCCGGACAGAGGGCACAGCCCATGAGCGCCCCCAAAAGGGTCTGAAACCGGTCTGAAACCACTCGGAAACACCTTCCGCTCACCATCTCAGAATCTTTGCTTCTTCGGTTACAGCATCATTGCTTTATTTCGTTTTTTAGTTGCAGGAATGATGTGTTGATTTTTTTGTTTTGGTTTCATTGCCGGAGCATTAAGTTCAGCCTCTTTTCTAGGAAAAGAGCAAAGCCCCGTGAGCGCCCCCAAAAGGGTCTGAAACCGGTCTGAAAGCACTCTGAAACACCTTCCGGCTCACCATCTCAGAATCTTTGTTTCTTCGGTTACAGCATCATTGCTTTATTTCGGTTTTTAGTTGCAGGAATGATGTGTTGATTTTTTTGTTTTGGTTTCATTGCCGGAGCATTAAGTTCAGCCTCTTTTCTAGGAAAAGAGCAAAGCCCCGTGAGCGCCCCCAAAAGGGTCTGAAACCGGTCTGAAAGCACTCTGAAACACCTTCCGGCTCACCATCTCAGAATCTTTCTATGTATGTGGGTGGTCGGTGGTGGGCTTGCGAATGGCCTTTTTCTGTGGTTTCAGACCCTTTTCAGACCTGTTTCAGACCAATTGGGCAGTTGCTTCCAATTTACAGACTCAGGGTAGCTCCAGCTTTCTGTGACTACAACGAATACTACCATTATCACTTTTAATATTAACGAACTTCTACTATTATCGTCGTTGTTATTGTTATTATTGAGGCTACTATTGTTATTGTTATTTGTAAGACTAAAATTATCATTGTTTTTATAATGGGCGCGATTTTTTTAAAAATTATTTCTGCTATTGCCGCATTTTTATAATGGACAAAGAAGAAGTCTTGAGACGCCTACATTGCCGCCTAGATTCACCCAAAGTACTGAATTCACCCAAAGTACTGCCTGTAGATAGCTTTGAAATGAATCTGAAATGAGTCTGAAATGTGTCTGAA
The DNA here is from genome assembly GCA_947184155.2 of Cladocopium goreaui. NCBI lineage: Eukaryota > Dinophyceae > Suessiales > Symbiodiniaceae > Cladocopium > Cladocopium goreaui. The sequence goes on from CAMXCT020002199.1 coordinate 10,304, forward strand.
ATGTGACTGAAATGAATCTGAAAGAGGCTTGCAAGGACTTCCTTCCTTCCCGTGTGGGCCCAGGCTCTAATCAGAGAGCTTTCCTGACGCAGTGATTGTATGGTCCAGCATCAGGAGCAGCCTCAGACATTCGCGTCTAGGACAAGAGAGATCAGAAGAGGAAGGGTGCTTAACCACGCTCACTATGTGGAGGTCACATGGCTGCTATTTGAGATGTTCACCGGCTAGAAACAAATCAATGGATTCTGCTTGTCGAGCCCGGATTCGGTCCGGATTCGCTGCAAAAGATTCATGTCCGAACTTACTTTCTACCTACTTTCTGCTTGACATCGCCTACATTGCTGCCCTTTTTCTGCTCAAGATTCACAATCTGTAAAACACAATGCCGCTATATGAGGATGGTTGCCAAAAAAGAAACAAATCCTGCATTCTGGCAGTAAAGTCCGGATTCCTTCCGGAATTGTCAGAGCACTTGTGGGGTTTCAGCTAGAGCTGGGACATTGAATTCACCCAAAGTACTGCCTGTAGATAGCTCTGAAATGAATCTGAAATGAGTCTGAAATGTGTCTGAAATGTGACTGAAATGAATCTGAAAGAGGCTTGCAAGGACTTCCTTCCTTCCCGTGTGGGCCCAGGCTCCAATCAGAGAGCTTTCCTGACGCAGTGATTGTATGGTCCAGCATCACGAGCAGCCTCAGACATCGCATCTAGGACAAGAGAGATCAGAAGAGGAAGGGTGCTTAACCACGCTCACTATGTGGAGGTCACATGGCTGCTATTTGAGATGTTCACCGGCTAGAAACAAATCAATGGATTCTGCTTGTCGGGCCCGGATTCGGTCCGGATTCGCTGCAAGAGATTCATGTCCGAACTTACTTTCTACCTACTTTCTGCTTGACATCGCCTACATTGCTGCCCTTTTTCTGCTCAAGATTCACAATCTGCAAAACACAATGCCGCTATATGAGGATGGTTGCCAAAAAAAGGAAACAAATCCTGCATTCTGGCAGTAAAGTCCGGATTCCTTCCGGAATTGTCAGAGCACTTGTGGGGTTTCAGCTAGAGCTGGGACATTGAATTCACCCAAAGTACTGCCTGTAGATAGCTCTGAAATGAATCTGACATGAATCTAAAATGTGTCTGAAATATGACTGAAATGAATCTGAAAGAGGCTTGCAAGGACTTCCTTACTTCCCGTGTGGGCCCAGGCTCCAATCAGAGAGCTTTCCTGGGAGTGATCGTATGGTCCAGCATCACGAGTAGCCTCAGCATCCGCATTTAGGACAAGAGAGATCAGAGGAGGAATGGTAACGAAAAGGAGATGAATCCTGCATTCTGGTTGTGGAGTCCGGATTGAGTCCGGAAACGTGAGACAGTCAAAGAACATGTCAAAGAACATTATCTCTGGACAAGAGAGATCAGAGGAGGAATGGTAACGAAAAGGAGATGAATCCTGCATTCTGGTTGTGGAGTCCGGATTGAGTCCGGAAACGTGGGACAGTCAAAGAACATGTCAAAAGAACATTATCTCAACGTCACAGCACGGTTCATATGAATGTTGGAGATTTGGGATTTTCTTCAAGATTAGAGAAATTTCTCATTCTTGTGCCTTCCAACTGGTCCGAAGATATTGTGCCTACCACATCATATCTTTGCAAACAATGCGAAGGTATGAATGCGACATGTCTCCGTTCTTGTCATGTTCCTTTTGTTTCCCTAGCATTTCCTTGTATGTTGTGTTCAAGTCTTTTCTGTCTGTAAGTTGTTCTTTTCATCAAGGTCAGCTAGACCCCCCGAAGAGGTCTGAAACCACTCTGAAACCGCTCTGAAACCACTGAAGTTCAACACGTGCAGAGCTACTACTTCCCAGTACTACTTCCCAGTACTACTGTGTACTACAAAGCTTGCACAAACCACTTCCCAGTACTACTGTGTACTACAAAGCTGGCACAAAGCACTTCCCAGTACTACTCTGTACTACAAAGCTTGCACAAGGCACTTCCCAGTACTACTGTGTACTACAAAGCTTGCACAAAACCACTTCCCAGTACTACTGTGTACTACAAAGCTTGCACAAAGCACTTCCCAGTACTACTGTGTACTACAAAGCTTGCACAAAGCACTTCCCAGTACTACTGTGTACTACAAAGCTTGCACAAAGCACTTCCCAGCACTACTTTGTACTACAAAGCTTGCACAAACTACTTCCCAGTACTACTGTGTACTACAAAGCTTGCACAAACTACTTCCCAGTACTAATTTGCACTACAAAGCTTGCACAAACTACTTCCCAGTACTACTTTGTACTACATGGCTTGCACAAACTACTTCCCAGTACTACTGTGTACTACAAAGCTTGCACAAACTACTTCCCAGTACTACTTTGCACTACAAAGCTTGCACAAACCACTTCCCAGTACTACTTTGCACTACAAAGCTTGCACAAACCACTTCCCAGTACTACTGTGTACTACAAACTACTTCCCAGTACTACTGTGTACTACAAAGCTTGCACAATCTACTTCCCAGTACTACTTTGCACTACAAAGCTTGCACAAACCACTTCCCAGTACTACTTTGCACTACAAAGCTTGCACAAACTACGTCCCAGTACTACTGTGTACTACAAACTACTTCCCAGTACTACTGTGTACTACAAAGCTTGCACAAACTACTTCCCAGTACTACTGTGTACTACAAAGCTTGCACAAA
>CAMXCT020002199.1:13115-97688 GCA_947184155.2 Cladocopium goreaui
CTACTACTACTACCACCGTATCTGATTTAGATCTTAAATATTAATATCTCGAGTTGATAAACATAGATAACCAGGGTGGTAAATAGGCCATCCAAAGAAAAAGGAGCAGATAGATAGATAGATAGATAGATAGATAAATAGATAGATAGATAGAGATAAAGCAGCCAACGCGGTCCGGAAGACATGCAGCAGCAGCCCGGAGATGGTGAGCAGGAAGGTGTTTCAGAGTGGTTTCAGACCTCTTTTGGGCTTGTTTTTTGGGTACCCCAGCTTTGGGAGATGAAAAAAGAAAGAGAAAAGGTAGAGAAAGAGAGAGAGAGAGAGAGACAGAGAGAGGAAGAGGGAAAGAGAGAGAGAGATAGAGAGAGAGAGAGAGGAAGATGGAAGATGGAGACAAACAGAAGGCGAGAGAGAGAAAGAGAGACAGAGAGAGGAAGAGGGAGAGGAGAGAGAGAGCGTTGTAAATGGTGAGCAGCGGGGTGTTTCAGAGTGGTTTCAGACCTCTTTTTGTCCGTAGGCTACCTCAGCTTTGGAGAAAAAACAGGAAAGAACGGGAAAAGAAAGAATAGAAGGGAGAAAGAGACAGAGAGAAAGAAGAAGTCTTGAGACGGTGAGCAGGAAGATGTGTCGAACTGGTTTCAGACCTCTTTTGGGGCCGGTTATGGGGCTACCTAGTTCTTAAGACATCCAAAAGAAGGGACTCAAAACAGATTGTACTTGAAACACATGCGGTCCGGAAAGACGTGCAACGGTCCGGAAAAGCAAGCACCCAAAACGTAATCTAATCGTAGCGATTGCGGTCCGGAAAGGCATGCAGCGGTCCGGAAAAGCGAGCACCCAAAACGCACTCTAATTGGAGACATTGCGGTCCGGAAAGATGAGCAGCGGTCCGGAAAAGCAAGCACTCAAAAAGTACTCTAATTGTAGACATTGCGGCCCGGAAAGACATGCAGCGGTCCGGAAAAGCAAGCACCCAAAACGTACTCTAATTGTAGACATTGCGGCCCGGAAAGCCATGCAGCGGTCCGGAAAAGCAAGCACCCAAAACGTACTCTAATTGTAGATATCGCGGTCCGGAAAGACCTGCAGCGGTCCGGAAAAGCAAGCACCCAAAACGTACTCTAATTGTAGCCATTGTGGTCCGGAAAGACCTGCAGCGGTCCGGAAAAGCAAGCACCCAAAACGTACTCTAATTGTAGACATTACGGTCCGGAAGACGTGCAGCGGTCCGGAAAAGCAAGCACCTAAAACGTACTCGTATTGTAGACATTACGGTCCGAAAGACATGCAGCGGTCCGGAAAAGCAAGCACCCAAAACGTACTCTAATTGTAGACATTGGGTGCTTGCTTTTCGGACCGCTGCACGGCTTCCGGACCAAATCTACAGTAGAGTATTTTGGGTGCTTGCTTTTCCGGACCGCTGCACGTCTTTCCGGACCGCGATATCTACAATTAGAGTACTTTTTGGGTGCTTGCTTTTCCGGACCGCTACAGGTCTTTCTGGACCACAATGGCTACAATTAGAGTACGTTTTGGGTGCTTGCTTTTCCGGACCGCTGCATGTCTTTCCGGACCGTATAATGTCTACAATTAGAGTACGTTTTGGGTGCTTGCGTTTCCGGACCGCTGCACGTCTTTCCGGACCACAATATCTACAATTAGAGTACTTTTTGGGTGCTTGCTTTTCCGGACCGCTGCAGGTCTTTCCGGACCACAATGGCTACAATTAGAATACTTTTTGGGTGCCTCCTTTTCCGGACCATGCAGGTCTTTCCGGACCACAATGGCTACAATTAGAGTACGTTTTGGGTGCTTGCTTTTCCGGACCGCTGCAGGTCTTTCCGGACCACAATGGCTACAATTAGAGTACGGTTTGGGTGCTTGCTTTTCCGGACCGCTGCATGTCTTTCCGGGCCGCAATGTCTACAATTAGAGTGCGTTTTGAGTGCTCGCTTTTCCGGACCGCTGCTCATCTTTCCGGACCGCAATCGCTTCGATTAGAGTACGTTTTGGGTGCTTGCTTTTCCGGACCGTTGCACGTCTTTCCGGACCGCATGTGTTTCAAGTACAATCTGTTTTGAGCCCCTTCTTTTGGATGTCTTAAGAACTAGGTAGCCCCATAACCGGCCCCAAAAGAGGTCTGAAACCAGTTCGACACATCTTCCTGCTCACCGTCTCAAGACTTCTCTTCTTTCTCTCTGTCTCTTTCTCCCTTCTCTTCTTTCTTTTCCCGTTCTTTCCTGTTTTTTCTCCAAAGCTGAGGTAGCCTACCGACAAAAAGAGGTCTGAAACCACTCTGAAACACCCCGCTGCTCACCATTTACAACGCTCTCTCTCTCTCCTCTTTCTCTTCCTCTCTCTGTCTCTCTCTCTCTCTCGCCTTCTGTTTGTCTCCATCTTCCATCTTCCTCTCTCCCTCTCTCTCTCTCTATCTCTCTCTCTCTCTCTCTCTCTTTCCCTCTTCCTCTCTCTGTCTCTCTCTCTCTCTCTCTTTCTCTACCTTTTCTCTTTCTTTTTTCATCTCCCAAAGCTGGGGGTACCCAAAAAACAAGCCCAAAAGAGGTCTGAAACCACTCTGAAACACCTTCCTGCTCACCATCTCCGGGCTGCTGCTGCATGTCTTCCGGACCGCGTTGGCTGCTTTATCTCTATCTATTTATCTATCTATCTATCTATCTGCTCTTTAAATGTATTTCCTTGTATGTTGTGTTCAAGTCTTTTCTGTCTGTAAATTGTTCTTTTCATCAAGGTCAGCTAGACCCCCCGAGTACTACTGTGTACTACAAAGCTCGCACAAACACGTTCCCAGTACTACTGTATACTACAAAGCTTGCACAAAGTACTTCCCAGTACTACTGTGTACTACAAAGCTCGCACAAACTACTTCCCAGTACTATTGTGTACTACAAAGCTTGCACAAAGCACTTCCCAGTACTACTGTGTACTACAAAGCTTGCACAAAGCACTTCCCAGTACTACTTTGTACTACAAAGCTTGGACAAAACACTTCCCAGTACTACTTTGTACTACAAAGCTTGCACAAAGCACTTCCCAGTACTACTTTGTACTACAAAGCTTGGACAAAACACTTCCCAGTACTGCTTTGTACTACAAAGCTTGCACAAACTACTTCCCGGGACTACTTTGTATTACAAAGCTTGCACAAAATACTTCCCAGTACTACTTTGTACTACAAAGCTTGCACAAAGCACTCCCCGGAACTACTTTGTACTACAAAGCTTGCACAAAGCACTTCCCAGTACTACTTTGTACTACAAAGCTTGCACAAACTACTTCCCAGTACTACTGTGTACTACAAAGCTTGCACAAACTACTTCCCAGTACTACTTTGCACTACAAAGCTTGCACAAACCACTTCCCAGTACTACTTTGCACTACAAAGCTTGCACAAACTACTTCCCAGTACTACTTTGTACTACAAACTACTTCCCAGTACTACTGTGTACTACAAAGCTTGCACAAACTACTTCCCAGTACTACTTTGCACTACAAAGCTTGCACAAACCACTTCCCAGTACTACTGTGTACTACAACGCTTGCACAAAGCACTTGCAAACAATGCGAAGGTATGAATGCGACATGTCTCCGTTCTTGTCGTGTTCCTTTTGTTTCCCTAGCATTTCCTTGTATGTTGTGTTCAAGTCTTTTCTGTCTGTAAATTGTTCTTTTCATCAAGGTCAGCTAGACCCCCCGAAGAGGTCTGAAACCACTCTGAAACCGCTCTGAAACCACAGAAGTGAAACCACAGAAGTTCAACACGTGCAGAGCTACTTCCCAGTACTACTTCCCAGTACTACTGTGCTACTTCCCAGTACTACTGTGTACTACAAAGCTTGCACAAAGCACTTCCCAGTACTACTGTGTACTACAAAGCTTGCACAAAGCACTTCCCAGTACTACTGTGTACTACAAAGCTTGCACAAAGCACTTCCCAGTACTACTGTGTACTACAAAGCTCGCACAAACACGTTCCAGTACTAATGTGTACTAGAAAGCTCGCACAAACTACTTCCCAGTACTACTGTGTACTACAAAGCTTGCACAAACCACTTCCCAGTACTACTGTGTGCTTGCACTACAAAGCTTGCACAAAGCACTTCCCAGTACTACTGTGTACTACAAAGCTTGCACAAACTACTTCCCAGTACTCCTGTGTACTACAAAGCTTGCACAAACTACTTCCCAGTACTACTTTGCACTACAAAGCTTGCACAAACCACTTCCCAGTACTACTGTGTACTACAAAGCTTGCACAAACCACTTCCCAGTACTACTGTGTACTACAAAGCTTGCACAAAGCACTTCCCAGTACTTCCGTGTACTACAAAGCTTGCACAAAGCACTTCCCAGTACTACTTACTACAAAGCTTGCACAAACTACTTCCCAGTACTACTGTGTACTACAAAGCTTGCACAAACTACTTCCCAGTACTACTTTGTACTACAAAGCTTGCACAAACTACAAAGCTACAAAGCTTGCACAAACTACTTCCCAGTACGAAATACTAAGTGAATACTGAATATTTAACATTCAAAAACAAGTACGAGAATAATGATGAAAGGCAACTGAAATGATGAAAGTGATCCGGGAGTGTGGTCGCGCAAGAAACGCGCAAGGTTGGCGCAAGCTCGGCCCAAGAGGCCTTTGTGGGAACAGTAATTTAGGACAACCCCCATATATATATAAACATAAATGATCATATATATATATATATATAAATGTATATATATATATGTATATATATATATGTGTGTACATAGCAGATAAAAGCATGGCTGGAATGATGACAAATGTTGCTCATCCACCTCAGGTACCTCCGAGCTTGGCTGGCGTTTCTTCACTGCTTGCGGCTTGGAGCGGAATGTGCACTGGTGGCGCTATGACTTTGACACATGGCATGGTGCGCAGGGGAGACCTGTCGCTGGGGAGGTGAAAGAAATCGTTGTTTTGGTCTCTGGCACCCACTGGTTCTGAAGGTTGTTTCCTGGCACGCCTACTTGTAGTTAGAAATCTCACACCCTTGTATCAATTGCAGGGGTTGTATCAGTGTGCTTTTCATTTTGCAGCCTTTTTCCAATTCTACATGTTTCTTCCTGCCTGATGTTTTAGTCTTGTGGTCTCAAGTGGCTTGAGTGTTTCGCCTGGATTCTTCAGATCAAGCGTTTGCTTGAACAACCACGTGAGCATGGTTGCTGCCACCTAGATAGCTGAATCGGAACAAGGGGGTGGAAATAGATTTACATTTTTTTTCCAGTTTCCCCCGCTTCACCACGGGAGCAATCCTAAGATCTGTAGCTGAACTCCCAATGTTTCACCATGTTTGGTGGTTAAATCATGTTAAATCCCCATTTTTGTTGGTTAACTCACCATTAGTTCCGTTGTTGGCATCCCTATTTATCCCCCGTGTTTCAAGGGTGGATCCACGTCCCAGGAAGCCTTAGCCCTGCCCAGTCTGACCGCCCTTGGAGCCGACGCCCGGCGCATCCTGGTGCTGGGCGGAGTCTCCGGTGGCATCTTGGCAAAGGTACCCTTTGGTAAACTAACATGGCTATGGATCAATACCTATCAATACCATTTTTAGGGGGATGAACATCCATAAATCCCAGTTATTTTGATGTGAACTACAGGGGTACAAAATATCCCATAGGATCCATGGTGCTGCCATATATGGTAACATTTACCATTAATATACCCCCTTTATGTTAGCATATATACCATACATGGATCCTATGGGCTATGAAAGATCCACCATATTTAATGGGCAAATCAACATAAATCAACTATTTCTATGGCCATTTTCAATAGCAGTGTTAAATTACCAGAGGGTACCCCTGGTTAGTGAGTCCGGGGCTTATAGACGCTTAGAGCATAACTGGGAAAACATGAGAATAACACAGTAATAATACATGAAAAGACATGACCCATGTGAAAAAAATGTGTTTGTCGATTATGATGTCTGACAATCATGAATCACCAATTTTGAAAATTTGGAGGTTTATAACACCCATTTCGGGTGCAATTGGGATGGTTTACTGATGGGTTCATCACATCAACGGCTGATAGTTTTGGGAGAATGAGAGACCTTGCATGGTGTATGCCATGCACTTAGGATCATTTGTTGATGGGGGTTGCAGCGCTATTTTACTTGCCCTTACCTAGGGACCCTTTAGGGTACCTGGTTTTTTTTTATAGTAAAGGCACCTTGGCCGAAGCCATTGGGGAAACTCCTGGGCCAGCTATTCCCATGTCGATGTCTACTTTCTTTATCGGTTTGGGAGGTTCCCAGCGCCATAGTTTTGCATTGAGTTGGCCATTCTGTTTTTTTTTAATCCCGGGGGTCCCTGCATCCAAATTTCCATGAACCAGCACCCTGTTTTTTTTTTTATCCCGGGGGTCCCTGCATCCAAATTTCCATGAACCAGCACCCTGTTTTTTTTTTTTAAATCCCGGGGGTCCCTGCATCCAAATTTCCATGAACCAGCACCCTGGTGGGTTTCCATCCCAAGTTATACTGTACCCGTGCCTAGGTGGAGTGATCAACTCGTTCCTTCAGAGCAGCGATGTGGAAGAAGTGCTGTGGGTTAGTGAGATGAGAAGCACCTTGGCAACAACGATGCAGTGGTGACCACCGCCCTTTGGATTGCTCTGGGTAGTTGAAAATAGGTAGCGTGGTGATGATGGTGATGGTCATGGTCATGGTGATGATGGTGATGATGGTGATGGTCATGGTGGTGATGGTGATGGTGATGATGGTGATGATGATGATGGTGATGATGATGATGATGATGACGACGATGATGATGATGATGATGATGATCCCTGCATGTTAGCTTCAGAAGCCCTTTTATGCAGCAAGATGTTCAGGGTTTGAACCCGTAAAGACTACAGTATAGTTCCGGATCTACAATCTCATAAAATTCCTGTTGGGTTTGCTTTGAACTTGGCTGCACCTTTTTGCTCATGCAAGCAGCCGCGGCTCAGCCGAAGCTTGCGTCAGCAAATGTGTTTGGCTTTTTTGCCTTCGTTGTTCAGTCCAAAGCAGGGCTCCTGCGTGATTACATCAGTAAAGTCAGGCATTCCGCACATGTAGTGTAGTGCGGACTCTTGGAATAAGATGTCAATGAAAGACATGTAAGTGTTGCATAGTGTTGCCGTTTAAATCATTTAGTGCCATTCTGGTTTATCTGGAACATTGTTACCTGGGACATCAATTGTTTGGAGCTGTAGAGCTTCCTTTTCTGTTGCCCAGTAGTCTCATCCCATATTGGATTGTCTCGACATAATGGAAATCCAATATCCCGTTGATGCTGATTTTCTCCGATATATTTCCCCTAGAATGACAAATCAAGTGACATATGTTACATATATAATATGGTTTATATATATATATATGATTATTATCTAAATGACATCAGTTTCGTCCGGCCATAAAACCACGATGGTATCAGTAGAGGCAAAAGGCACACGGCGGCAGCATGCGGCAGCATACAGCAACACTTCAAGGCCACACTCCCAATAGGGTATCCCCATCTTTCTTGGCAAAGCTGCAGCATCCTTTGGTTTTCCCAGCAATGTCTGTGGCTCAGCGTTTGGTCTTTGCTGCCCCAGCAGTGGGCGCAGCCGCTCTTGCGATGAAGGCTCGGTTTGTAACGCCCCAGGAACACTCAGGTTTTCTGGCCATGTGGTGCCTGGGGCCCGGCGAATGTTTGAGGACCATCCCCTGGAGGTTGCAGATTTTCTGGAAGTTGTGGCCAGTACAGCGGCACATTCAGACACTGACAGCTGAAGAATTGAAAAAACAGTGGCAGCCAAGGGCTGATGATGTCGTTGTGGCTGTCCCAGCCAAAAGTGGCACCACCATGCTGTTGCAGGCAGCTCATCAGTTGCGGGTGGCTGGTGCTTGGGGCCACGATGACGACTTCGAGGATCAAATGGACGTAATTCCTATGCTGGAGGGAGGGCCTGCCTCGTTACTGCCAAGCAACTGCATCAATCAGGAACAGCTGGCACAGCCACGAATCTACAAATCACATTTGAAGTGCAGGGCATTTGAAAACATCAAGGTGAAACGGATTTATTGCTTCCGCAGTTTGAAGGATGTGCTTGTGAGCGATTGGAACTTCACAGCTTCTATTTTGGAATCAGAGGTGCCTCTTGAGACCTTCGCTGTGATGCGGATTTTACCCGGAGGTATCGATCGGGCCTTAAATGATCTGTGCGATTGGTGGGAACATCGCCATGACCCGGGCGTTTGCCTTTTCTTCTTTGACGATGTTTTGGAAGACCGGTTGGCAACTGTGGAAAGGCTGCAGGAATTTATGGAACTGAAAAGAGATAAAGATATTGCGAAAGTTGTGGCCGAGCAGTGTAGTCACAGTTTCATGTCTGAAAATCACAGCAAGTTTGATGACCACAAGATCATTGAAGCCTTAGATCGCTTCACAGGCATCAACCGAACCAGTACTTTGGTGGGCAAGGTGCGTAAAGGTGGTGGAAAGTCTGGTGAAGGGGCAGTGCTGCCCTTGCCGGTGAAGCTATGGATCGATTGGAGGTGGGAACACATCGTTCGCAGGCGCCTTGGCTTTGGCACTTTGGAGGAGATGCGGGCAGTCTGGGCTGCTGAGCATGCTGAGCGCCAGAAAAGGTGACCAATAGTTAGCCAGCTGCAATAAACGATGTCGAGTTAAAGTTTCAGTCGTAATTTTCGGGGAAATTGCCCACCTGTTTGTGATTTGTGTCGCAGATTGCTGCAGATTTGGATGTTGGCTGAACATATCTCAATAGATCTTAGCAGCTTTAAACGTTTGCCTCGCGGCCCCGGAGCTTGCTACCCCCAGGTGTCATCAAAGCTGCTGCGCGCTGCGTGCCATCGCTCAGTTGGTTGGCTCGTCCTGAGCCCAGGCTTCGAGTGACTCGGCAGGGCGAATGCTCCAAGGGGTTGAGAAGAAAAAGGTCATCAATGTACAATGATCTATCTATCTAATTTCGATCTATCTGTCTGTCTGGCTATCTATCTATCTATTTGTCTGTCTATCTATTTATGTATGTCTATCTATCATCTATCTATCTACCTATCTGTCTATCTATCTATCTACCTATCTGTCTATCTATCTATCTATCTATCTATTTGTCTATCTATCTATCTATCCATCCATCTATCTATCGATCTATCCATCCATCCATCCATCCATCTATCCATCTATATATTTATCTTTCTTTCTGTCTATCTATATATAGCTATCTTTCTATCTATCTGTCTGTCCGTCTATCTATCTATCTACCTATCTATCTTTCGATCTATCTACCTTTCTATCTATCTGTCTGTCTGCCTGCCCGCCTGCCTGTCTGTCTCTATCTACCTACCTACCTGCCTACCTACCTACCTATCTACCTATCTACCTATCTGCCTATTTGCCTATCTGCCTATGTGCCTATCTGCCTATCTATCTACCTATCTACCTATCTACCTACCTACCTAGCTATCTATCCATCCATCCATCCATCTATGTACTATGTGAGGGGTTGACCCGATAATACCAAGCACCTCCCATTCAAGAATTCATAATTCAGGTTAGATAATTCCATTGAAGTTTCAAAAACAGTTGACTCACTGAGCCTGTGGTGTTCCAAAAGCATCGTGGCATCTTGTGGCCTGGTCATCAGGTGGTGCACCTTGACACCCAGGAGTTCTTGCGCTCGGCAGCTGTCAATGCTGGATACTTTGACATCGTGGTTCAGGCATATCAGGGCGGGAGAGCGGTGCAGAGCTTGAAACATTGCGCACGGAGGGAAACCATGGGAAACCATTGAAAACCACACCGCGAAGAAGCCATTTATATGCGTGACACGTCCCTGATGTTTGTTTCGTTCATGAAACTTGCTCTGGCGTCAACACAGCGCTCATCCTGTTGCCCCTCACCGGAGATGCCAGGACACCCTGTCCCTCTACAGAGACGAGAAGCGCGAGCGCTCCCATTGGAGCGATGTCACTGACTACTTCGCAGCATCGCGCCTGGAGGCGCCATTTGATGTTTAGGTAAAGCGATCCTTAAAATATCCTGAACATTCCTGAAATGAAAAAGGATATTGCATGGTAAATAGCATCATCGAATGAAGAGGAACGGAGGCAAACATGTTGACACTTCACATCAACAATTTGGAGAAAGAACACAGTATGACATATAGCCAAGAATTTGAGTGATGCAATTGACGCGATTCATCGGTGAAGAGGATATAGCCAGCAAAAATCAGAAGAACGTTGGAGGACCTCCCATCTCTAGATGATCTCAATTGACCTGGGCCTGGACCCGGTTGTCTGGAAATATACGTGGAAAGGCTTATATAAAGAATTGAGTTGAAATATCATCAAAGATATCAAAGATCCATTCAAATATCCATCCAAACTCCAAACATCCATCAAACAATATCAAAGACTCCTCAGACAAGGAAATGATCATGAATGGATTCCTCAGATACCTTCATTAATCATACCATTTTGATCCATTTTGGGGATATCTCATTAGTCATCCATTTTTTTGATCAACCTGTAGAGTCACATTCAGCAGGTCACCATCTTGCAGGTCATTCAGCAGCTGCTCTCCCCAAGAGGTCTGCTCGTGGCTTGCAGCACTCGGTTGACGAGGATGGGCATGGAATATAATGGAATGGTGGCGGCAGACTGAAAACTCAGGACCTAAGAGAACCACAGTATTTTTCTTGAACATTGGAGAATGATTGATGACTCATGGGTACGGTATAAATGGATATGTATGGAGCACAATTAGGTCTCCCCAAAATGGGACGATTCACATTAAAAATAACTAAGATAACCCAAAGCTGTGGTCCTATGGAATTTGATTTTCGTCCCATCACATGGGGTTGCTACCCTCTGGTAAACTAACATAGCTATGGAAAATGGCCATTTATAGTGGATTTTCCCATTGAAAATGGTGATTTTCCATAGCTATGTTAGTTTACCAGAGGGTATATCAGTTTCTCCACTGGAATGCGACGAAAATCTTTAGATGTCCCACGTGATGGACAGCTTAAAGCATGCCGAGCACACCTGGCGGGCTCAGGTTGCCACAGCGGGATACCTGACAACCCCAAGATCCTGGGCAACAAGTGCTACCATCCATGATAATCCATGATATATGTAGCAGCTGATTCTTGATTGGCCAAGAAGTGAAGTGTTGAACTTATGTATATATTATATATATATTATATATATAGGTATATAAGTTTATGGTATAATAATAATATATATATATTATATATATACAATATACAGACTGTAAAGATCTGTAAAGTTATATCTTTTGCATCCTTCAACCCCCCAGAAGATTGGGGGGCACCCAGCTTCTCTACCTATGGGTCATGTGCTTTCCTTCTCCCCGCCCTGATGTCTCAGGATCCCTTCGTGTTGCCTATGACGCCTTGGCTCCTTATTTCAAGCTCCGTTCCTGGGACCTGGGCGCTGGTGTGGCCATAGGTCAAAGGCAAAAGTTCAAGGAGTGAGCAGGAAGATTTTTGGCGAGGTTGATTTTAGATGATTTTAGTCATATTTGTCGGATGGTTTGGACATGTTTGCCAGAAATAAGCTTGGTTTCTGTGCTTCAGGTCAACCTTTGCAGTTCGCTGCCCCAGATACGGCGCATGCCACGGGGGTTACCATTGCCTTCATTGCCGGTGGGGACGAGGGCACCACGCAGATGAATCAAAGCCTCTTGGATTCTGAGCTGTTGGACTTTGCTGATTGGTGGGGGTTGGGCATGGTTGGGCGATGTGGACCTTTTCTTGGGCAGTGAAAACCCCCATGTTGGCGTGATCTTAGCATCCCAACTGGCAACTGGTCCCCTTCGGCCCGCTTGGGCTTTGGGGTTCTGAGGCTGGTGGCGTGCCCAAAGTATTGAGACTTGTTTCTACACTGAGGACAGTACAGGTACTTGATTTCAACAAAGCACCGTTGATATTCTTTGACAATATCATGCTAATATGCACGAGCTCTCCATATATTCTGTATTGTTGATTGTTGATATTAGCCTGCCATGGTCAGCACCTGAGTTCAGCACCATGGTACCGGCTCAACATGAGGCTGGTATGGGCCAGGTCAACTCAACATGAACAGGCTAGCGAAGAAATTGGATGGCTAGCGAATGGTTACTAAATGGATGTGAGTAATTCTTTAAGTGATTCTAATGAGTAATTATAACCCAGCAAAACAATATTTATACATAAATCACCAGCCAACCCCAGTTATAAGGGACTACCAACTAGTGAACTAACCATGACCCATCTATCCCATGCCTCCAACTCTGCGGCGGACTGCGAGGAGATGCACGCAGCTTTGCTGGCGCCTAGCAAGACCTTGATGAAGGCGCAGCAGCAATCCTGGAGCATGTGATTATATAACGTACACATGGATATGGCTGTGTATGAAAATTAAAAAGCGGTTAAACAAATGCCATTTAGATGGGAATGATTTCTAATACGTTCCAATGAAATTGTAGAATCTATCAGACAAAGCCATATATTTCTTGAAGCATCGGCGCCTCGCAGATCCTTGGTTTGGGATCAGCGCCGCCCAATGTGAATGACCTGCCACGGTGCACCTGTGCCTATGAGGCAGCGATTTTGTGGCGACGCCAAGATATTTTAGCGCAATTTCTCAGGTTTTAAGCCCTCTTTGAAGGAAACATGCATGATCTATACTATACATGTTTGAATGCCCTGGTTATGCTGAATGAAGGGAAATTGAGATGGAAACATGCCTTGGTGCTCTGTCTTGTGACCTAAGCTATTGTAATGCATCCAGTGCACAGGACGCGTGGAACAAGGAAGGGCTCCTATTTGCCCGACAGAGCAAGTTCCAAAAGCTGAAAGTGAAGAATGAGAAACCATCTGAAGATAGCAGTGGATGTACCGCTTTATTCTTAGACGCTTGCTTTGGATTTGGCGAGCAGGCTGACGCATGTTGTACCTGGGGGTTCATAGGAAGTATGCGGCGCAGTTGCATTTTTTTCCCATGAGCAGCAGTCCATGGAGGAATTCCATCTGCTTTGAAGAGTTTTGAAGGCCAGCCCATCACTTCCAAAAAGTATGCAGGTCATTGCAGGTCCCTAATATTCCAAGGATCAGTCCTGGGTATTCCTGGGCCCTGTCGCACATGCGGACCCTGATAAAATTCGAATCAAAATTGTTTGTATGTGTCGTATTCTTCACAACGTGGATGGATTGACAAAATTGATGAATGGGTTGATGCTGGATGAATTAGTGGATGAATCAATAGATGGACTGATGATACTGACGGATGGATTCATGGATGAATTGATGATGAGCGGATTATAGTGAAATCATCGAACCGAGCGCGATTGATGGATTCTAGATTCTAGGTTTCAACGATAAAATGAACATAGTTTGGTATCCTTAATTCTAGGATTCTATAGATTCACTATCTGGATACCTTAAATATCTTTAAATCCACAGGACTTTTTGGATACTTTGGGAGCCCCTTTTTTTCCGTGGCCCAAGGATGATGAGCTTCAAGAGACTGATGTCTATGGGGATTTCTACCACGAGGCCGACCTGCTGATCCCATTTGGATGGCAAAAAATCCAAAAAAAAATCGAAAAATGATGAGAAAATATGGCAAGTTGATGCAAGTTGATCTTGTACCATCAGTTTTAATCCATGTTATACTCTCTGGTAAACTAACATAGCTATTGAAAATGGCCATTTATAGTGGATTTTCCCATAAAAAATGGTGATTTTCCATAGCTATGTTAGTCATTACCAGAGGGTATACCATTTATACCACTCTAGTATGCCTGCTCACTAGGTCCGGATCACTGCAATACGATCCATTCCCGTTTTTTGAGTCATACCCAAAGTTTGATACCTTGCCCTTTTCTTGGCACAGATTCTGCGGATTCTGCTGTTTGAGTTGTCATGTTTTCGCAATTCTTTGTCCTACCATTTCAACTCCTATTTGCTCGCTTCTTCTTGCAAACATGCCCCAGAGTCAAAAGGTGATGCATTCAAAGTTACCATTGGCAACTGACGTGTGTCCAAAAACACCAACAAACACCAGAAGTCACGAGCGAATGCCACTAGCTAATGTCACAGGCTATGGTGCATGTGGCCATGGCCCAATTGGGACCAAATGCACAGCGGGTGCTGTTGCTGGGAGGCCGCCACCGCAAGGGTTTAAGGTGCATCTTTGTGGCCGAACTTGAGATACTTGAGGATTTGTGGAGCTCAGTGATAAGTCTAGTTCTCGTCATGGTTCAGATACTTTTGAACAATTTGGCAATTTGGCACGTTTCTGAACATGTTTTAATGTTTGTCTATTTTTCTCGCCCTACTTCACAAGCTTTCGGCTTTGGGACCCAAGCCACATGATTTGTCTTGAAGCTGTGGACAATTCTTGCCAGGGAACATCGCACGTTGCTGTTTCATCAGGGCGAAGTCCCGCACTTCATGATGAGTCGGTCTATCTTCAAAGTGGCAGAGGAGTACAAAGATAGATTTTTACCAGCTCGGCCGAACATATTCAGGATCTCAAATGTAGGGTCTGCTTTCATCAGTAAGCGAGGATGTCATATTTTTCTACTGCTCCCCTTTTTATCAATTGACCTACTTGGATCTACTTGGTGGCTCAGCCTAGTGAGTGGCTTAGAAGTTCTGTTAGAAGTCATTACATCTTGTTATAACCCCAGTATCAGTAAATACGGATGGTTGCGAAATCCTGCACCAGTTGACAAGTGGTTTATCCTATCTGCTTGGTGGTTTGGAACATTGTTAATTTGTCCATATGCTGGGAATAATTAATCATCCCAACTGACGAACTTATATTTTTCAGAGGGGCTGAAACCACCAACCAGCTATAATATATATATATCATGGTTTCTATTCAATGTTCCATCTTCTTCTCTCAGCACTCTAATGGGTTCCATTTGCACACCAGATCGACCCGTTTGTCCCTCCAAGAATCGAGGCTCTTTATGGATCACTTCAACTTCAAATTCTACCATGTCTTCTTTTTATTTCTTTTAAACAGTTTATCATGGTTTATCCATGTTCCATGTTTATCCCATTATTTATATCATAGAATTGGATGATGGGAAAATTTTAACCGGAAAGCCCTATATTTGATGGTAAAAACCATGGTTTCCGGTTAAGATTTTCCCTTAAACCAATCCAATGATTATAGGGTTCCAACCATCCAAGGTGCAGGATTTCGCTGGCCCATCCACAACAAAAAAAAACAACGGCGAACGCCACGTTTCGGCAGAGGTGGCGATGGCGGTGCCGCCAGCCTGGCGTTGAAGTACCCGGAGGTTGAAGTGCTGCAGGTTGGGCTGGGGGTGGGGGTGGAATGGATACCATCTGGTAAACATACAAAAAGCTATGGAAAATGGCCATTTATAGTGGGATTTACCCATTTATAGTGCATTTATAGTGGAAAATGACCATTTATAGTGAACATAGCTATGGAACATGGCCATAGAAATAGTGGATTTACCCATTGAAACATGGTGATTCTCCATAGTTATAATCTGGTTGGTGGTTTGGAACATGAATTTTATGATTTTCCATATGTTGGGAATAGTAACCCCAACTGACGAACTCCATCATTTTTCAGAGGGGTAGGGCTCAAACCACCAACCAGTACTTTGAATAGCATAGCAGAGCGGATGGCCATGTCTGATATAGGTTTCAATAGCTATGCCAAGAGATAAAAAGTGATGGACCCTGAAGTAGATGTTTATAGAATTATCAATTATGCAATGCATGGCAAATCATGGCAATTTTCTTCAAGGTGGTTAAGTGTGTACATGGAAATTGGAGACCTGGGTCGGTGCTGTTTGCGGTGGACATCATCGACTTTCATGGCCATTGGGAAAAACTTCAGCCTCAGGTGGAAATCGATGAGATGGTCATTGAAACGTCTCAGCGCTTTTTCCAGAGCTTTTCCTCTGCTTTTGGGTAGCTTGGACTGCCGGCTGGTGAGCTGCAAAGTTGAAGGATGTGAAGGATGTGAAGGTAAACGTAGTTGAAACGAGGAAGCTTGACCATAAACTCATAAACTCTACCTGTGCCAGACATCACTAGACCACACCTCAGCACCCACAAGATCTTGTTGCTGGAAAGCTCTCTATGGCGGGTTCCGTCCCAGTTCAAACCAGCTCAGGAACTAGTCCCTTTTGTGACTTGACAGCTTTTAAATCGGTGACCAATGGTACAATGTAACAAATGTAACAGTGGACTCAGAGAACCATCGAGAAGCACTGGGACTTCAGGCACCCTCGTCACAAGCTGATAGTGGCTGATGCAGTACGTTGGGTGGAGCAAAATTGGCGAGAAATGCCACTGGTCCTCAGTCGGGGATTGAAGGGGTAGGTGGGGGATGGCTCAGAGATGAGATAGCAGGATACATGATAATTAGTTGATAATAGTTATATTATGTGTATATATATATATATATATGCTCTGCAACGCTAGACAATTGTCTTGAAGGGACAATCCTGATCTTGTCCTGACCTTTTAGTCTTGGTGGTGACATCTATATGTTCCAATATCTTCCAGGTTGGGCCATCAAATATCCGGCTTTTGCCTTGCAAGTAAAGAAACAAATTATGTTTAGTACGATGATAAGGTAAAGTCGGTACTACGTGGGTTTGAAACAGCTGGGGATGTGCGATTCAGTGGTCACCGGGTGAAGCGAGAGTCAGCGAGAGGCAACAGACCTTTGACCTTTGCATTATCGACTCCACTGATGAGCCCTTGGCATCCTGGCACTTCTTGGCACATCTTGGTCTGGAAATCTAGGGTGATGGTGAGAGGGTGGCGCTCAGGTCGTATCTCTATCAGGGTTACTGTTGACAGCACGAAATATGTGCCCTCACGGTTGTTGATGTCATCTAGATTTCGAATGGATGAGGTATTGTGTTCAAGCTAAGTATGAGATGAACACTGCAAACTACAGGATTGAGAGCTTGCTTTGGTTGTCTTTACAGCAGCAGATGCCACGATTCTATACGATTGCTAATTTTTCCAAAACCTCGCACTACTTGATTTGTGGCCCTTTCCTGTGGAACGGGCGTTTTTGTCGGCCACTGTCCTTCAAAACCTCAAGGCCAGCGTATGGAGCGGCAAGTTTTACAAGCACTTAAAATCAATGCTTAAAGCCCATGGCGCCGTGGTACAGCAACTTGGTGGCAGTCACAGTGCAATGTGCCCAAGGTTTCACATGTCACAGTCTTAGCTAAAAACTCTTTAATTACAGAAGTTAAGCGCGGTTAATGGTTTAACTATGGTTTATATAACTATGGTTTAGTGGTGTTTAGCCAACATCAACTTAAATGTTAAACAAATTCTTCAAGAACTGCTTGCCAATCAACATCACTGAGTTCCCTTAGGAATGTTGGCAACCAGTTGGACACTCTGGCGGAGTTCCGTGCCTGGCACCTGCCGCTGTTCCGGCAGCGTCGTTTGATCAACTGCCTGACCGCGGGGGCCCGGGACGGCAGAGAAACCTTGTTGGATCGGTATTTTAAGAGCTATACATTGGGGGTTTGAAATAGGCATAATGGGGAATATGATACCATATGATAATCATAATCATAATTATGGGATTATCATGGGATATCATAATTATCATAATCATAATGGGGAATATCACCCGAACAATATGATAATCCAAGTTTTTTTAGCCAACAATATGATTTGTCTGGAAAATACCCGAAGAAATTGCTACAGTATCGAATACGGGAAATCATGATAAACCAGAGGATGGAATGGGATAGGGGTGCCCTACTTTCAGACAAACCGAAATGGATTGACTCGCGCTTTCTTGGGTGGCCACTCTTGATTCATTGAAACAAAACTGGTGTTTCTGATTATATGATATTTTATGTATTATTATGTATTATGTAATATTCTCTATTATTCTAATTCAAACCACTATAGCTTTTAAGAGTTGTTTTTGCTCTTCCCAACTATAGCAGGAATCCAACACTGACAGGACGCCGGACTATGAGTCCCCATACTTCCTGGCGTTTCTGGCAGATGTGGAGATCAATCCGGTGACCAGACGCAACGATAAAAAAATCACCAGGCGTATCACGGTCACGTAAGGGTTGCCCTTTTGGACATGTGCATTGGTTTTTCTATGATTTTTCTCCATCCATTTCCCCTGAACACTTCCCAGATTGAAGTTGGAGCATGACACTGTGCAACTGTCGGAGCGAGTTTGGTGATCACCATGTGTATCCGAGGTGAACTGGACATGGTGGACTTCCTTGAACATCTCCACCATCTACTACCACCCCGGTCTACATGACGCGTTGCTGGCCATTCCGAAGGAAACCATCGATTCTTACGTGGATGGCAAAGACCCTTGATATCCCTTAATGTTTGCTGGTGGGAAATATGGCCAGGGTTCACCGTAGATTGATGGGTATGAATCAGAAAGCTCCAAGGAGTGGGTGCCCCATGATGCCGTGTATTCCAAGCAGCACTTTGGCGCAGCTGTAAGCCAGTCAAGATCACCAAGATCAGGCTTTCATATTGGCTGTGCGTGTTTTCATCGTGCATTGGCTGTGCATCAGTTGGGTAAGCCCCAGCTACAGCACCTGCGCCCTGTGAAGGTGACCTTTGATTTCTTGGACAAGCAGTATGGATATCGTCATCCCGCCCGAGTCGGTATCTCGAATCTCCTGCGGCTGCAGCGCGGATGACCCGCAGATTGTGGACATGGCACACTTCCCGCAGATTGTGGACACGACGAACGCGCTACAGGGATGAGACATTGGAATTGCTTGGATGAGAAAAAGGTCAGGTCACAGTGCTGCATCTCCTGGGTGAGGATGGATGATATGAAAGTGTTCTGACCAAACATGCCGAGGGGGACTCCTGTGGAACATCATGGTGAGTCAGAGTGGAACATCATGGTGAGTCACAGTGCTACTGCTGTCCATAATTTTGATGTTTGAGGACTTGAGGCTTCATTGATTCAGTGAAGGTCCTCCAGTTTTGGGCAAACGCATTCGCAATGCATTTGGAATGGGATATCCTGCTCCATTATTTTCGCCGCCAGTCAATTGATCATCAGGGATCGTCGAAGGGCTTACACTGGCAACATATCTCACACCGCTCATTTATCAGCAAGAGAAAACACCCCCAATCAGAAACCATTTGGAGTTCAGAATAATTCACAATACATCAGGGCTAAAACATAAAATGCTCTATGGAAATATCTTTCACCAGGACCTGTGGGGAAGCAGTTGAAGGTTGGATAGACCATATAGCTCCCATACCTGCGCGCATGGCTAGTTTCAACTGCCTGGTGACGTTGGACATCATTTGACTTAGGTGGCCTACAAGCAAGCTCCACTTCGGTCCAAGTGGTGCGCGGGGGACATGGGGAATACAAACTGACAGGATTGATGGGCAAAAAACATGTTTGTTTCGACATCTACAAATCCAGCTACATCAGCTGATGGACTTGGCATGAGTTGGCCAAAATCAAATGAACATAATGAAACAAGCATCTCGATGATGTCAATTTCAGATGGAGCATGTTATTTATGTTTGAGTTTCCCATTCAAAGCTCCATTTATGGACTAGTTATCGGTGATTTCCAATCAACGCAGCCTGCTTGCAGGCAGATGCTCCATACAAGGAGTCTTGAGCCTAGTTGGGGCCTGGTTTGTTGATCAATGTGTGTACGCGTATACTGTGCATGTGTATATGTGCGTATGTGTTTATAATTGTTTGTATGTGTATATGTGTATGTGTTGACACTAATAGCTGTAACAGCGAGCACAATCTAGAGCACGGTTTTTGGCACGAGGGAGAGCACCAAAAAGCACGATTTTTGGCACGAGGGAGAATGAGAGCACCAAAAAGCACGATTTTGTGCACGAGGGAGAGCACCAAAAAGCACGATCTAGAGCACGATTTTTTGCACGAGTGAAAGCACCGAAAAGCACGATTTTGTGCACGAAGGAAAACACTCAAAACAACGTTCGCCCAAAATATAAAGAAATCATTTTGTTGACTGTTACAGCTATGAGGACGGACTCAATGTATGTGCGCGTACACCGTGTGGATATGAAAGATGCTAACATTGTTCATTGTAGATACAGTAGGTGACACGACAAATCTAGATCAATACACACCAAGTGATCCTGGGAACGCAGGCAATCCAATGAGGCAAACTACCAGGCTGAGAAGCTGGGGGCCCAGAGCAGCACGGGCATGCAGCTGTGGCTATTTTGAGTGTTTCTAATGGGGAAAATATGATAAAATAATACAAAATATGGCATTTCCAATGGAGAGAACGAATGAAGATGATGATTGATCGTTTTTTGTACCCTATTTTCAGACAAACCGAACCCTATTCAGAGGGAGAGGTTGGAAACAATGGGATTATCGTGCTAGCTGCTAGACTGTCACTATGCTAGACTGCTAGATTGATTGCGCTGTCCTTTTGCAATAATGTCAATAGGTCGGATTGAACTGTGGGAAGTGGGAACATCATGTTCCCTGTGCATTCCAGCAACGTCAGCATTGGGATAGATGGAGATGGTTGGACTGGTACAATCTGACGAGGCAAATAGAGAGATATAGAGAGCTCCGGTTCGTTGACAAACTCAAATCTGGTCCTTCTAAGGGCACTGCATGAAGGAGTGTTTTTTTCTTTTGTATGTCAGCATCCAACTTGGGCACACCAGCACGCCTTGGTCTCCCCTTCCAAAATGGACCAGACATTTGGCTGCCGCATCATCTTGTGAGTGAAATTTGCATCCTGCCAAGTTCTTTTGCTCCCGGCCCGCTTGCGAGAGAGTCCGCATTTGAAATGATCGCCATCATTTGCTAATCATTTGTTACTTTCATTTTTTGGGCACGTTCAGGCTGCTTCCAGTGTGGCCCTTTTTTTGTGTAAACTAAACCACCGGAACGCGCAACCATCGTGCGTTGGTGACATTTGCTAAACATGGCGGATTCTTGGTTGCAATGCTGGATTTTCATGACATGCTTTCCACTTCCTGGGGGCAAGTACTGTTTAGCAGCATGTTTAGGTGATATGCATTGAAATACGAAAACACATGCGTACTGGTACGTTAAAAAAAACAACAGTTTGATCGATTTGCCATTACTTTCCCACAGGTTCCCGCAAACAAGCCATGCAAACTGTTTTCTTGACATACATAGTCTTGTGCAAATTAAAGATGAGTGAACTGCACCCCACCAGAATTGCCAGCGCATCTCTCTACCTACAATTCAACATCATTAGTCACAGTAGTAGCTCATTTGGCATGGATTATGCCATTGCATACCTCCAGAGTTCAACACATTTGAGGTGTATTGCTACAGCTTGCTTTTGGTATGGCTTGCAATATACTGAAAGTGCCAATCCACTTGCAGTACTATCCAGAGTTGGGATGAATCATTCAGCAGACGAAGAATGATGGATGAATGATGGATGATTATGATTCATGATTGATTACGAATGATTAATGATGAATCATGACTGTGCAACTTATTACCAGCACGAACATTTCCCATGATTTTCCAAGCTCATTGATGTGTCCTTTATGACCTAAGGACTATGACAAGATCCCAGTGGCCGTGGTGGGCACTTCCCGGGAGGCGATGTTGATCAGGGAGATCGAGGACCATTTTTGCTGGTTCCGCCGCCGGCTGAGTTATAAAACAATGGGTTTATCTTTAAAAAAATGGCGTAGCCTCTGGTAAACATACAAAAAGCTATTGAAAATGGCCATAGAAATAGTGAGTTTTCCCATTAAAAATGGTGATTTTCCATAGTTATGTTAGTTTACCAGAGGGTACCTCCAATTCGAATGGATTGATCATCATAGTCCCCATGAACTGGCAGGATGATTTTGGGTATACCCCAGCCATCTCCAGCCCACGGTAAATAGAAAGGTAAATGCTAGCCACAAGGGGGAAAGGTAAAACCACTTTACGACTATATTTGGCCGAGTTACCCCCTTGTACCGGGGGGTGTTGGGAGCAACCCTGGTTGGGGATGAACGGGTTCAGCAGCCATTCAGCAGCCATTCAGATACATATGGGATGCTTTATGCAACAAAAATGGAGGTTTAATCAGCATCAACAGTGCGAGAACTGGAGATGTGTTTCAACAAATATGATGAAGTGATGGTGTGCGAATATAAGAAGCAAACGCGGGGGAAAGACAGGAATCGAATCAAGTCTCAACAAAATAGTTGGAAATGAACCCGACAAGAATGGGTGCGAAAGCCAAAAATCATAACCTGCAGTAACTTCGAAGCCTTTTTCTTGCAGAAATGGGTCACAACTGCGATTTCTAGTCCAAAATCATCAATCATCTCTGGTTCCATCCGTTCCCAACGGGACACTTCTGCTGAACGGCCACCGACTCGTTGCCCTTGGCCCGGTGAGGATGGACATACTTCAGATGACTTCATGGAAGTCAATCAGGGAAATGGGCCAAAGAACTTCCGATACAAGGCGCTGGGCGGGTCGATCATTGAGTTGAGCTCATTTGGAAAAAGGCTGAAAAGGGATGAAAAAGGTTTGTTTGGCATTGTTTAGCAATGCTGTTGTAATTGGTGAATGTTAAGTCTGTTTGTCCTGAAACCTCTTAACCTTGAGGGCATTCACAACAATTGTGTGACTGAGGAAGCATATGGTCATCCAAAATCCGACGGCTTTCCCAATCAAAGTTAAGAATTCGGGATGTTTGAGGAGCCCCCCCTATTAATTACAAGGAAACTTCGATATCACCAGCGCAATTCTAAATCTATATATATATATATAATGTATATATATATATGTATATATATATGTATATATAAATGATCCAGGTTGATACCTATCGTTTCTTCAACATGTTCCGGCATGTTCCGCACCGTGTTCACTTAAAACGGCGACGCCTGTCCTTGTTTGATTTGTTTGGCCTTCCGGAGGCAGCAGCCATGACCTGCGGCTTGCTCATGTTGGGTGCAGTGATCTTCTTTTTCTCCGATCCGTGCCGTTCTCCCATGAAACTCTTTTCAAGCTCCGATATTGAGTGCCTGGGCCAGAATGGGCCGGACCTCTCCAGCCTTAAAGCCTTAAAGCATTTGAGGCGCATTTTGATATACTTCAAATACAGAAAACGTGCAAAGGATGAGACCGGCGATGTTCTACTTCAAATTGTTGTTTATAAGTCATGGTTTCACATCTCATTTCGGAAAACAATGCTTATCAGTTTCATAATGGTATCCCCCATGCCATTATGTTGTAACCAGTTCGCAGCATTCAATGGATTTGATGGAACATCCAGAATCCAGAAGAAACCATGGGTTTTGGATCTTTTGTGCCAGTTTAACCACAGGGATTTTTCTGAGTTTCCCTTCAATCAATAACTACCATCCCAATCTTTACAACGCCTGTCCTGAGGTTGGTGGAAGAGAAACAGCTTGAAGCGGCCTCACGTCACTTGAAGTCCATCACCTCCCGTGCGGATGCTGACAAGTGCCACGCCCGGAGAAGGGGGTGGAAGTGGGTGGAGCCGTTGTCCAGAAGAAGGCCTCCTTTCCAGGTTGATGACTATCATTTACCCAGAATGATTGCTGCACATGCAGCGAACGGCTTCATGACGTTGGTTTCAGCTGCGCCCATCATGGACTGTTCCAGTTGATGTCAATTGAGCCAACCCCTTCACTGTTAAGGGACGCTTGCCCGGCATGAAAGCGATTTCTGTTGAACTCTGAAACGTAGATTGCCTCCAGTACCTGCTCGTTTCACCCAGTTTGCCCAGCAAACTTGCAAAGTAATCAAGCTATTGTATCACATGTGGTTCCGCAATCCCACACTTTTGTTGGTCATCATTTGTTCCGGTATAAATTGAACTTTGGGGGTAAAATATGCCCCGATTGCTGGTCATGATGTGTTGTCTATATACCACTACATCCCCACTTACAAATTACGTCCGTCATATTATTGTATATGTAATATATATATATAATATATATATATATATCCGTTTTATTCTCCTAATTACTGGTTTGTAACATTTTGATCCATTTTGTTTCCCATGTCTGCACAAAGTCATCCTGTCAATGATTCCCTGCAAGGATGGTGGCACAAGCTATGGCCAAGGCGGGACATATTCCAAATTATGCAGTAGTTGGTTTATCCTTTAGAAAAAATGAGGGTTTACTTCACCATCCTGAAATCTGAAATGGAAATAGAATGTTAAGATTAGATAGCCCAAAAATTCGGGACAGCATTCATTTCTCATAGACAATCTGTGAATGATGGTGGAAACCTCTTAGTACTGTAGCATGTTGTAACTGGGCAGTGACCGTGCTGTTACCAGCATGAAAACTGAAGCTGGTGAAAGTCCAAGCCATATCCCACAAGGGATAGATGAAGATCCAAAAAATGCAGCTAGCCATATCTCACCGCTTTCCTGTACATCTTTCTCATGCTATGACCAAACACAATTTTGACAAACATAGATGTCATATTAATATATATGAGTCATATGTGCGCATATATATATACATGAAAGAAAGAAGAATGTGGATCATTTGGGGGTTTCTCCATTAGTGTTCAACAACCCGCCATAGACATCTGGCCTAGCTGTCGGTTCCCAGATGTCCCCTGCAGGCAAAGCAAGAGCGAATTGAGAAGCTCAGTGGCAGTTGAATGGGACTTGGGACAAACTTAGGAAGAGGTGCAGCGTTTCTGCAGAGATAGGTCCAAAATCGTTCAAAGAACTTGCCGAACGGATCTGAACAGATACAGAGAAGCACTCAGAGATATTCGGATTCACATGAGACCACAAATACCCAGCTTCTTAAGGCACCACAAACTCCACAAGTTGGAAGGAATGCCACCAGCGATGCGTGGCTCGGAATCTCCGGGTATCTCCGGGTTGGGATGTTGGGATTGGCTCGGCACAACCCGGCCAAGCCAGCAAGACACTTCTGGAGTTCCGAGCACGGGAGAGCTCGAGAAACTCAGGGTTTAGGGTTTAGGGTACCCCACACAACATGCCACAGTTAGCTGCAAGATCCTTTGTTGCAATGGTTTGCCTCAGGGAATGACACAAAAAAAACGTGAGACACCATTCAGCCAGGCTGATTGCCTCAGTAGGATCCATGCACAGCAACAGACAGCTGCCATGCTGATCCATGCTGTATGTCAGATGTGTGTTCCATTGAATACACAAATAGAGTATACAGTGATACAGTGGATAGTTTTCCACATATGTTTGCAGATCTCCAGCTTGCATCATGGCATGAAATGGCATGAAGCGTGTGATGAAGCTGGAAGGGCTGCTCCATATGCGGAAACAGCCGTTTTGAAAAATTGAAATCCGAAGGGCAAAAACATAAGGGCGCTTCATCCCCAAATGCGAAGCAACTTGTTCTATATAAGTGTGATATGATGTTGGGAAGTACCAATATTTGATGATATGATAAATGTCAAACTTTTTGTGGATAAAACTTCAGAAATTACAGTAGCGACTGTGTTAGTGTCTATGAAGGGGTGCAGCTTGAGGCAAGATGCTTGCGACGACTGGTCATCTTGGAGACTTCTTCCAAGCAGAGACGCTTGGAGAGATGATTCCCATGATATATTTCGGATTTCTTAAATCTCATTAGATAAACCATTACCATCTGGTTATTTAACATAGCCATGGAAAATCAACATTTTTAATAGGTAAACCATCTATAAATGGGTCATTTTCCATGGCTATGTTAAATAACCAGAGGGTAGATACCATTAGGTTCCAACCAGCCACACTATCTCCAAAGAAGGGTTTGGATTGTGAATCGCCCGAAAAAACGCCCAGGAAGTTGGCAGGACAGGCCCGAAAGGCTGAAGTGGAGGACATCAAATGGACTGCCAAGCAGAAGCTTGGCCCACGCTTGGTCCCGGACTGGTGGAAAAAAACCTACGGGGAAAACCACGAAATGCTGGCGAAATGTCCCAGAAATGGAGCAATGTCCCGGAAGATCCTGAGGAAACCACCATTTCATTATACCACCCTCCACTAAGTATACTAAGTATTCCAATGGCTGGAAAAATCCAGAAGATCTCGCTAACAAATCGACGCTGCTATGAGTTGGGGATTGGTTGGGGGATGGTACCAGAAATATCCAGAAATGGTGTTACAACCCAGAGGAAAGCACCAATATTTATATAAGACTATATGAGGGTAACACCCTGATGTTTCCCGATGTGCCCTGTATAGGCTTTCCCTTAAAACAATCGGTTGCAGAATGAGATAGGCCCCCCTTTGCCCAGGTTCGTTTTAAAGTAAAATTAAACGCCAGGGACAGCATATGTATAATCTATAAGGTGATTCAAAATGAGTTGGCATGACCATGTTGTTTGAGACATGCCAGTGATAGAGTGTGAAGATGACTGTCTTGCCAAGAAGCACAGATTTTCAGTTTGGGCCAGGACACTGTTCAATATGAATCAAGTGAAGGGTTTGCAGCTTGCAACATGTAGAGGAGCTGGTGCCGAAATGAGAAGGGCAGTTTATTTTTGTTCCTTCTGGTTGGCTACCAACCACCACCAACGTTGCCACGACATGAAGCCCTCATATTTGGTCTCGTGTTTTTGCTTTAATATATATACATATATATATATATATATACTTAATAATAATTAATGATAATAATAATCATCATCATCATCATCATCCTCAGGTTGCTCCATGCTGCCGAAAGTTTCAGGCATTCATTGACTCTACCGCGCGGCACTGAGGAAAGCCGAATACTGGGGAGGATCCAAAGTACAACAAGCACGTGCCTTTCATGAAATGACCAGGTTGCCTTCGCTCACCCTAGGTGTTAGGGGCCCTAGGGGCCCTAGGCGAATTGAATTTCAAAATCGCCTTGGCAAAACCATGCCAAACCAATCATCCATGTGTAAATCATCCCACTTATCCCAATTACATGGTGTGAATAATACCAATTAAATCATACCACCCATGTTAGATATGTTAGGTGGATTGAAATCATCCCATCCCAAATTGATCCAAATGGGGCATGTTCTGGGACTGCTGGGGGATCAGAGTCGGCTGTACCCAACATGGAACGACTGCTTCCTCGGTTTGTAAAACGCACTGTGTCACAAAACAGTATCAAATGATATCACTAGTATATCATTCAAATGTATATACATACCAATATCATAAAAGTGTGTGAGCATATAGATGCATATAGAGTATTTACATATGTCACATAAAAGGATAATAAAATATCTATATATGTATATGCACAAATCAATATATCATATCGTATCCACCTTGGACCGGTCAGCGCCTTGGCGCTCACCCAGCGAGGTGACTTCCGGAAGGCTTTCTGCGTTTTCAACGTGCAAGAGACCGTAGACAGTTTGGGCGGCACCGGTGTCGATATTGACGGAGTGGTGCCTCAAGCGAAGGTTGTGATGTTTTGCAGCGATATACATGTGTTATCATGTGTTTCTCTTATGCGGTATGTGTATATATATATATTATACATTTATTATATATATATGTGTGTGTTAATATATGATCAGATTATATGTACGTACTCTTTATTTGTATAATTAGGTAGGACGGATTGTATGAATATGCATTGTCATGATTTGTAATGTATATAGTTGTTTTGTTGGTTGCGTTACCCTATGTTTCATTCCTGTTGTAGCCCGATATCCCGCAAAATGATCCCAAAGTTGAACATCGCTTCGTATGTTTCATCATGTTTCACACTAAGACTGCTAAGAGCATCAATTTGTGGGTCCTTTTGAATCACAACATTTTTTGCCCAATGGCTTTATGGCTGGCACAGAGGTCCGCACTTGCCCCGAGCCACGCAATGACATCTCGGAATTTGCCTGCAGCGTGAATGCAGAGACCTTGGCCGAAATGGTGGGCACAGCGGCCACATGGCTCTCCAGTGCCGTCTCATCCTGCCACCTGGCTGAGACGTCACGACGTCACTGAAAGGATGATGGAGCTGTAGGGGGAATCATGCCCAAGCGATACATCTTTGCAGTATGACCTTATTTCAGGTGAGGAGTTAATAGCCATTCGTGCTTGTGTCAATGCATGGTTCAGGACGTACAATACCTTAATGTACCTTACAGATACCTTGCAGTTTCGTAGGGGAACGTGCAGGCAACGCATTTTCAGAATCATCTGATTGTGCGCATATAATTCAGTCCCGCCTCATTCAACACCTCGACACACTTGAACTGTCTTGCACCGTCAAGACATGGGTCCCAGGCGACACCTTCCCCAACGTGGGCGCCGAATGCGGCGCCGGCGTCGCCGGGATCGTCGGGGCCCTGGGCGAAATGGCCGCCTCAGCCACCCTGGCGATGACCAGCTGCAAGGAATTCCCCATGGCAGGTGCCTTTGGGGGGGTGGATGGGATGGATGGGATGGGATGATGATTTTGAATGGCGAAATATAATGATAAATATATATATATATTATTTTTTAGATGGGCTGAATCCACCAATCAGATGGGTTTGATGGGTAATCGAATGAATTAATTAAATGTGTGTCCTAAAAGTTGGGCACAGCACATTATATATAGAGAGAGAGGGAGAGTATATGCTCCGCTCCGGATGAACTAAGTAGTTGGGTTTTCGACATCATGTTCTAAAAGTGGGGTGTATACCTTAAGGTTGTATTATGGCAACTGAGGATAACGCGTTCAGGGTGCCCCAATATTGGACCAATCACGACAAAGCCGTTTAAAGATATGAGAAAAACGTAGGTTCTACATATATCTGAAACAGGAGGCAGGGGGAATATGGAAGATTTCAGGTTGAGGGGGAAGGAAGCAACCAGAATTGTCGGGGAACGAGTCACAATACATAAGGAGTACATATGGGGGCGGGTCCAAATCTGCAGGCTCTTCGGAGTCGGTTTCAGGGATACTGTAAGATCGGTGATTTCAAGATATTCAAACCATCATCATCAGTAGTGACCTTTGGCATGGAGCCCACTTCTGACCAATCTAGCTTGTTGCTCCTCAAGCCCCCCCGATTTTGATCCATGATATTCAAGCGGAAGTCCTAGCAGTGTAACTGTGACATCATTCTACCCATGGCCCTTGATCATTGCCTGATTTTTGTCCATCCTTTCAACACAATCCAAGCATTCGCAGATTTATGGCATTGGGCTTACCACATTTTTTCGGGGTCCCAAAAAAGACAGATATGTCTTTCCAGGATGGTAGTTCGATGACGGTTTCCCCATCATTTCCAGCTTTCCATTTGTTCAATTTATGACTGCCGAATCTAGTGGGAAAATATGGGAAATATCGAAATTAGATTGTCCAAGAAATGGTGGTTTCCCTGCTATTGTGGGGTTATATAAGTTACATCCACATATCTGTTTGAAAATTGGGTATAGCATCAATTAATATAGCTTTTGATATAGTTTAATGTGTACATTACTCTCTAGTTATTTAACATATATAGCCACAGAAAAAGGGCCCATGTTTGATGATTTATGATGATTTACCGAACTTTATAACATGGTGATGTTCCAGTTCGCGACGTTAAATAACCAGAGGGTATATGGAGGTATCCTTGAGTACCCTATAAATCATCCATTTATAGATGGGTTGTTCCATTATAAATCATCACAAATCATCCAGCCATTGGGGTACCCCCATGGCTATGGAAAGCCCCGTATCTTGTCATAGCCAGTTGCTGAACCCTGGCGACTCAACCAGGCTTCAAGGCGGATGCATATGGAGATTCCTACGGAGACGCGAGAGTCAACAGCCTTGGCGAACCCGGGATCAGGCAGGTGATGGTATTAGTGAACTCCTTGGCAAGGATGGCAACGGTTATATTTATTATACACATGGCTTTAGATATGCAATATAGATTCAATATAGTATGTATATATATATACAGTGTATATATATACACAAAATTATACATATATAATCATATGTATATATGCATACATTTATTTCCATATGTGATGTGCTTGGTGATGCGTTTTATTTCTGAGCGGTACCATTGTAACCTCATAGTGAGTGACAGCGTGTATTTTGTCTCCAGGGGGGTTCGCCGTTGTTGCTCCAGCCAAGCCAGTGATGTTCAGGGTGCATCTACTGATCCGTCCGTAGGTTACATTTAGAATATGCATATTGAGGTTTCCTAAAATGGTGGGTACCCGGGTACCCCAAATCATCCAAACTTATACTATTTTAGTATTGAAGCCCATGGTGACTTGGGGAGCCCCTATTTCAGACAAACCCATATGAAACCATACGAACAATTATTCGCAAACAGACGGAGAGAAGGAGAGGAGTATATACATGCACCCACTCTTTCTCTTGACTTTTTCATCTGCAGTATTTGACGTAAGTACATCTGCAAATGTGAATTCATGGGATATCAGTTGGTAAAACTAATATATAGTGGATAATTCAACTATATTTACCAACATGGTATATCAAAGTTTATCCATCATTTTCACGGATATCATGGTACATGGTACATGGTATAACCTCGTCCGTCGCCAGGATGTCCCGCGTGGGCAACAGCGGCCCCGACCGCCGACTCTTCATTGGAACGGGCATTGGTGGCATGGGCGTCCAGTGTGGCGTGGACGTTCCCGGGCCTGAGTTTATGGCAGGGGCCGGTCACCCTGTTGATTGAACGTAAGCAATGCAAAAATATAATGTAACAGGAAAATAGATGGGAAAATAGTAAATAGGTTGTATGCAAAGTTTGATGAAGCCTCTCTAAATGATTCTAAATGAGCAATGTTCCATGATTTTCCGTTGCAATGTTCAAATGACAGGAGGTGATTTGCTGATTCGTGTGCCCATTTGTATCAGACATGACGTCAGCAGCTGCGTCCTCCTAAGGTGGGCTTCATCGCTGACAACATTTATGACCCTTGGCAACGGCCAGGGTCATATGATGACTACTTAGATGTTGCCAGAATTGGCCAAGTGATTGATTGGCTAACCACTTACCATGACTCGCAAATTCTGGCAACATCTAAGTAAGGTATTGGTAAGGATGGTGATACCGACAATGGCGGTTGTTTACCCTGCAGCTGAGATGCCACCAAAAAGTCAGCTCCATTGCGGACTGCCGGACTGCTTTGGATCTTCGAAATCTCACCGTTTCACATCCTTGTTCCACGGGTAGAAGCATCACCATGTTTGGACAATCCCACGGGCTGGCCAAAAACCAACGCCCAGCCACTAAGGACACCATTTTCTACATCCAGCAGGCTGTCCAGCTTGACACCTGCAGTAAGCGAACCCGCTATGGTCCTTACAACTACCTGACAGGACGACCTGCGCGATTCACATTTCCTTCATCCAGAGTTGATTTGATGCGAGGGAGGGCTTGTAGAGGGCTGGCTATGTTCTTTTTTTTCTTGAGGAAGTACATATGTATTGTACTGATTAATATTGCATTATATATATAGCATTATATATAGCATTATATAGCATTATATATATATATGTGTGTATTGATAAATAGACCACATTAGGCTCTTGGAGAGACCTGGCATGCCTCGGTGTCAGGAGTGCCGGAGGCTGCCTGTGTCCTGGACATTGCCGGCGCCATCGCATGGATTTCTCAGATCGCCACCTTCGTTCAGCCGCTTGGCATGGGAATTCTTCACCATCGACGCGGGAAAAGTTGGGATTTCGCCAACAAAAAGGGACAAAAAGGGACAGTTAGGGTAATCCAATGTAATCCATACCACCCGCCAAAGTATGAATTATGATTCCAACTTGTGCCAATATGTCCCAATGTTGTTTGGCAAATGTTGGGGTTTACTATGGTTTACTCCATCTCTCGGGTGAACTATTGTTAGATACATTAAGATACTTTAGTATTTCTTTTTAATACTTTGCTATCAATGGTAAAATGTACTAACCATTACTAACCAGTCAAAAAAATGATTTTTTGACAGGTATCTAAGATTCAGCATCATCTACAGACCCCAGATTCCAGATCAGATCAGCCCGGACATGTTCGTAGTATCGCGGCTGAGGCAATTGGTGAGTCATTGCCCTGATCTTCTGGAGACCCGCTGCGATGACCCAAGTCCATTCATACTCCATATACATCATTACACGATATTACACGTCTACATATAGAAGATCTACAACATATACAACATACGCACAGAACATATACAACATATACATACATATACAACATATACAACATATACAACATATACAACATATACAACATATACAACATTATACAACATTATACAACATACGTATATGTATATATATATATGTACATACATATACATATATACTACATACATACTACATACATAATACATACATAATACTTACATATACATACATATACATACATACTACATACATAATACATACATAATACTTACATATACATACATATACATACATATACACACATATACATATATATTTCCATATATACATATGTACATATATGAGCAGGGACCCCCACACCCCCCACCCCCCCCAGCCAGATGGTTCCCCCCCCCTTGTGGCAGGGGAGGGGGGGTTTTCTCAGCAGCCAAGCCGATTGTTGCTGGAGGAATGGTTTCCATATATATATAATATGTAAGATATAAATAGAATATATGCAATATATATATATATATATTTATAGTATATATATATGTTTGACACATATATATATATATATACATATATTGAACATTATTGAACATATATATATATATATATCGTATATGTGGATTTTGATAGAATATAGATAGTGTATGCCACATGTACTGTATCCACAGTAGATGTAATATATACAATATAGGTAAATATGTTCGTTGAATAAATTTTACATAGTATATGTGGTATATTGAATATCGACAGCAATACACGCTGTATATCTAGAGTTTATGTGTGTATATATATATGCATATATATATATATACATATATATATATATGCACATATATATGCACATATATATATATATATGTGTACACACATATATATATATATATACGTGTACAGTATGTACAATGTAAACGAAATATGTGATAGATACAAGATCAAGATATCAATATTTAGTATCTAGAATGTGCATATATATATATATACGTATATATATTGTTTTCTATACATACATACATACACACACATACATTCATACATACATACATACATTCATACATACATACACACACATACATTCATACATACATACATACATTCATACATACATACACTCATACATACATTCATACATACATTCATACGTACATTCATACATACATACATTCATACATTCATACATACATACACACACACATACATACATACATTCATACATACATTCATACATACATACATTCATACATACATTCATACATACATACATTACATACATTCATACATTCATACATACATACATCATACATACATACATACATTCATACATACATTCATACGTACATTCATACATACAAACATTTATACATACATTCCTACATTCGTACATACATTCATACATACATACATTCATACATACATACATACATTCATACATTCATACATTCATACATACATTCATACATTCATACATACATACACATACATGCACATACATTCATACATACATTCATACCTACATACATTCATACATACATACATACATACATTCATACATACATACATTCATACATTCATACATACATACACACACATACATACATACATTCATACATACATTCATACATACATACATTCATACATACATTCATACATACATACATTACATACATTCATACATTCATACATACATACATCATACATACATACATACATTCATACATACATTCATACGTACATTCATACATACAAACATTTATACATACATTCCTACATTCGTACATACATTCATACATACATACATTCATACATACATACATACATTCATACATTCATACATTCATACATACATTCATACATTCATACATACATACACATACATGCACATACATTCATACATACATTCATACCTACATACATTCATACATACATACATACATACATTCATACATACATACATTCATACATTCATACATACATACACACACATACATACATACATTCATACATACATTCATACATACATACATTCATACATACATTCATACATACATACATTACATACATTCATACATTCATACATACATACATACATACATCATACATACATACATACATTGATACATACATTCATACGTACATTCATACATACAAACATTTATACATACATTCCTACATTCGTACATACATACATTCATACATACATTCATACATACATTCATACATACATACATTCATACATACATTCATACATACATTCATACATACATACATTCATACATACATTCATACATACATTCATACATACATATATTCATACATACATATATTCATACATACATTCATACATTCATTCATATTTTCATACATACATACATACATTCATACATTCATACATACATTCCTACATACATTCATGCATACATACATACATTCATACATTCATACATACATTCATACATTCATACATTCATACATACATTCCTACATACATTCATACATCCATACATACATAAATTCATACATACATGCATGCATGCATGCATACATGCATACATGCATACATGCATACATGCACATACATTTTGTTTTATTACGTTTACATATATCTATATATACACCATGTAACCAAGTAATATTTTTTTTGCGGGACACTGCCAGGAGCTTCCCACGCTCTGCGGCTCCAGCTCCTCGGGACTCTTCTCCTCAGCCTCGCAGATCGCCTCCTGGGGATCTCAGGTGGCCATCGCCTGTGGCGCAAGTGGCTGGGACCCGACCCGTTTCGGGGACCTCAAAAGCGTGAAAAAAGGCATCAAAACCACAGGATTTTGTTGGGAAAAATCGGATTTTATGGGATCTTATGGTGATTTTTATGGGATATGAGTGGAATTTGAATCGGATTTTAATCGGATCTTGTGGGATTTTGTGGGATTTTTTGGAGATTAATAATGATTTGCCCATTAGTTGAGTACTTTTTTGGTAATTTTAACCGTTTGCTATGGAAAACCACCATTAGGTAAATCCTCCATCGAACTAAATGGGCCATGTTCAATAACTATGTAACAAATTCACAGAGGGTATGTAATTAATATGAATTCATATCAGATAGTTAACTGATAGTTCCTATATTTAATTATCCTGGTACAGGAAAATCAACAAAAAGTATCTAAATTATGATTTTTGAATAGATCCATATATAAATATTTATATATATATATATATATATGTTCAGTGATGGAAGATGACTTAGTATGATTCTATTTTTGTCATCAATGGAAATGATTTCAGGTGACAAATGAACATAATTGGCTCGGGAATGTTAAGCTCTCATCTCCGCAACCCGCACGGCCCTGTTGAACTCAGGGATTGGTCCTTTTCATTCATGAGGTGTCAACAAATATGGAGATTTAACTAACAAGAATGGAAAGTTTTTGGGGGGATAATATGGGGCCAAATGGGGATACAAGGGATTATTTGGCAAGACAGAATGAGGAAATTTGGGTGTGTCTAGAAATGGAGTAGTTACCTTCAATTGATGGCATTCAACTTGTAAAACGGAATATAGTCATGAACCAATGGAAGGAAGGGGGGGTCCACATTTTCATACCCAGATTTGCACAGGCATAGCCACAACTGGATCCAAAGGTGAGTCTGTCACTGTGATTGACCGCGTGATTGTCTTCGCCGAAGACTACAGTGTGGTTGCAGGCACGGTTTCAGCAGGTTCACCATTGCGATGTGTTTCCTGTTTTGTGAATTCAAATCAATCCATTCTAAAGGATAGCCGGAGCGAAAGTCACTCAGCAATATTCCGATCGTGTCAGCCGGATTGAAATTGGAAATCCAACTGAAACCAATTCATACACAATGCCCACGTATCCTTCCCAATTTTCCCAATTTGCCCGTGGAAAATTGGAAAATCCTTCAGCTCGCCTGTGTGGAGTCAGAGCTCGCCCGACCATCAGGCCGCGAGGTTGCCTTTGTAAAACTTTGCTCGGCAGCAATGAAGGCGGGGCACCATAGCTTTTCCCCATCAGAAATCGCCAGAAATGACACCAGGATGATTTGGATTGTGCCTAGGGCCAGCCATCCAAACGCAAAACCTTTTTTTCAACGGGCGAACAATTACAGCGAACAAAGGTGCATGAGGCTTGAAATCGGTGGGGTGGAAGCCGTGTTTGCTATCTGGATTCCTCACCCTCAGCTTGCAGAAACCAAATCAATAGGTAGGTGTTCAATTTCCTCTACGTTCACTTGAGCTGGGCAGGCACCATCGCGACAATATCAAAGCTTCCAGTTCTATCTACTTTGTGAAGTCTGTGGTATGTGCAGATAGATGGATAGATGGGATGAAATGAGATAAGATGAGATGGATTAGATAGACGCCGATAGACGATAGAGATAGATCAACATTGATAGAGAGGCACTAGAGAGATAGGGACAGACTAGAGAAGTAGAGAGATGGGGAGAGATGCACGCATGCTTGTATATAAATTTATACACACATATATAGAGAGAGAGAGAGTTACACGCACACACACATATATATATATAGAAGAAAATACTCGATCAACTCCTCACCTTTGCATGCGTATCTATGATGTTGTATCCAATGACTGTATAGCGTACATGATTCTCATTTGGCGTCAACACGGAATAGACGAATCAATAGGTTATCTTTCAATGATAACATGTTCTTTTATCCTGAAAAATCCGGGATGAAAACTCAAGACTTGGCCAACGATGTTTGGCTCAAGATGCCTGCAAAAAACAGTGCTATCCGACAGTGCTTTCCGGATTTGGCATTGCATTTGGTATCTTGATCATCAACACCTTGTAATCAACAGGATTTCTGGTTATTCGACGATTTCTCTGGTTATCAGCCGCATCTCGGCTCTAATCAATTCAACTGTGAGACCATTGAGCTTCCTGGACTACATTGCATTGTGCATTACATCTAGGGGTGTTGCAATCTTTCGTTCGCGCTTAGCGCGTCCAGCACAGCAGAAGCAAGTTTGTGATCTTGCTATAGTTCTTTTGTATCGAAGATTGTGGCTTTGGGTGGACTGTCGCGTGTATCGCGTGCCACTGTGTTCCTGTATTTGAAGCATAGGAGCTCTTGCACTATAAGTTCCTCGTGGTGTAAAAGATGAAGCGCGACGTGCCAGCCACTCCATTCAAAGTTGATGGGCCGAACTCAACTTGGACCCCATCATCTGATTCACTTGAAAACCCGGTAGGTCAATTAGCTACCATGACTCAAGCTGGCGCTCAGGAGGTGGCCACTATGACTACCCTGGCAAAGCGAGGGCAGAGGTCATCATCGTCCAATGCAGGCGGAGCAGCACAGCAGGGTAGGAGTACATCTACGGGTCAACAGATTCCACCAAGTTTGCATCAGTACAATGCTCAGAATGTTCAACAAAATTTGTTTCAGCAACAGGTCAATCAAGTAGACCCTGAACAGTTGGAGCAGTTGTTGGATTGACTGGTGAGGGCAAGGGTGGAAAACAGTTATCATCAGATGAGGGAGGCCGCACGACAAGAGGTCGAGCACATCAGACAACAAGCCGGAAACAACCAAAAGGCATTGCAAGACCATGTTTTAGAGAGATTGCAACAACTACAGCATGAAAAGCAAACAGTTGAAATGAGAGAACAACAAAACACTGAACAAGCCAAACAATGGTGTGAGCAGATTCAACAGCAAGCGGATGTCCGCATTGCACAGATGGCAGAGAGCAACAGGCAATTGAGACTAGAAATTCATGAGGTTCAGAAGGCTGCAAAAGGCCAGGTGGCCTATGTCGCCCGACAAGCTGAATTGGATCGGGACAGGGCTGTGAAGGAGCTTCAGATGCTTGGAGCGAAATTGGAAGCCGCACATCAGCAGTTGAAGAACTCTGAAAGGGTGGCATCAATGGCTGGTTCAATTAGTGGTTCACCTTGTGTTGGAAACCCTTTTGATCATCCACTTCCACATACACAGTCTGCACAACATACCGAGATCATTTCAGTTGGACCTGGAGCTAGTGTCGCCAACATCAACCCCTTAGAGGTGATGTTTTGTTCATGCTGCGGTTCACAAAATGTGGTTGGAAGACCATCATGTTGGAGATGTTCTACATGGTTCAGTGCAGTAGTTGCCAACAATGGCGCGGACAAGAATCTCTTGCAGGGAGATCGCATTGGTGCTGCTTCATGTCCGCCTCCAAGTTTGCCCCCATCAGAGTCGTTCAGGTTCCTAGGAGCTGGAGCTGCGAGCGCGTCTATCGCGCATGCGGCTGTTGGCACTGCCCAGGCATATCCCTTGGTTGGAAGCGCGTCTATCGCTGCGCCAGCATCAGGGGGGCTTTGGGAGGAGCTGGAGTTGGTAATGGTGGAGCTCCGAGTGGTATTCCTGTTGAAGACTATCGCAACCTTGTGCTAGATGGGCCACAGATTCAAGGTGGACACATTATACCCACTGCCAATGGCACTGCACAGAATGATGTGAAGTCTACCATGGGAGGACACATACCTTCAAATCATGGCGCAGCCGAGTTTGCAATACATACACCCAAAAATGGTTCATCATCAAATG
The DNA here is from genome assembly GCA_947184155.2 of Cladocopium goreaui. Taxonomy (NCBI): domain Eukaryota; class Dinophyceae; order Suessiales; family Symbiodiniaceae; genus Cladocopium; species Cladocopium goreaui. The sequence continues at coordinate 51,862 of CAMXCT020002199.1, forward strand.
GCCCTTCATCTTCGCAGGAACTGATTGATGATAAAGCTTTTCAGCCTCCAACGGATGGCTGGTTATCAGATGGGAAATCTGAAGAGGATGTTTACAAGTTGAAGCGTTTGAGGTCAGTGGTAGTCACTAGATTGCCCAATGATGCAACCTCATGCAGAGAGTGGCGAGCGGCATTCCTGGCGTCGATTTTTAGGATTGACCTTTCAAAGACTGATTTCTTGTCAAATGGGCCACATATGCAATGGAGGGCAGAGGGAAAAGCTTTTAGAAACTCTTTGCAGGCATCAGAAGACTTTATTATGCTGAACAAACACATAGCGGCGGAATTGATCAAACCCGAGGTGTTGTCTACCAATGTGGAGCTCGCCCACGAGATCACCAGCTGGGTGGAGGGCTGCGCAGCAAGGGCTGAGGGGCCTAAGGGCACTCCGCTCCTGAACCTCATAATGTCGTACTATGAAACGGGTTTGGACAGGGCTGTGGCGTTGGGCCAAATGCATCTTTTGAATCTCCAACTGGAAGGGAAGGGGATCAAAGAGTTAGAGGAGTTCGTCAAAAAGGTGAATTACGTGTTGCATGGTTTCAAAACTGCAGATAGACCATCCCCAAGGACAATGTTCGAATGGTTATGGCATCAGATCAAAGGACTGAATACCCTGAGACACACCACTGACAAGGTCAGAGAGTCTAGCCAGAGGTCAAGGAAGAGGTCTTTTGATTGGATTTGGACTCAGATTGCAGAAGAGCTCAGAGAGAAACGCCATGACATGAACTATGATATGAGAATGTTGTCAAGGGACTGCGTGGAACACCCCCTCATCAGTTAGCTTTGCCTGCTACTGGAGAGAAGCAGACTAGAACTTCGAAGCAGAAGAAAACTGCTGCGGTTGCCCAACCTGTTGTTACCCTTGGTCCGGTAACAATTCAAAGCGCAAAGAAGTCTCCCTGTGCACGGCATACTGCTGGCCTTTGCAAATTTGGAGATCGATGCCGTTACCATCATACAGGTGACCCTGGATCAGACGCTGCTAGAAAAACCTACTCAGAGTTCCTGAAAAACAACCCAAAGGGGGGTGAGTCTTCCAAAGACTCTGGCAATCAGCCAGGCAAGGGAAAGAAAGGGGACACCAAGGGCACCAAGGGCGGTTCAACAGCCCCAGCAGCTGTGGCTGCAGCAGCGTCCACTGTGACAATCACTGAGGTCGAGGGCAAGCAGGTTCAGAAAGCTTGGCAGTCATTTTGTCAGTTCTGCGACAAGGCCCTTCCTTCGTTGAACGTGTTCTTGAAGTTGTCTGTTCCTATTCTTGCCACATTGATTTCATCAAATACAAATTCCTATGATCAGATTGGAGAAACAACAGCGGCTTCAGCGGTTTATCCTGCAATTCAGAACTTTAAGAAGTATTCCTTGGAGTTCTGAGGGGCCACTGGTGCTGCCCATGACATTGGAAGTCTAAGGGCACTGCAAGACCAAGGTTTGAGCAGAGACATGGTTGAGCCATGGATAAAAGCACTGCAGAGCCCCGTGAGGCCCGTGAGGTTTGCAACTGGAGGAGGGCCGCAACTCTCCACTGAAGCATTGCGGGTGTACACCAAGGAACTGGGTGATTTTCATATCCATATCCTTGAGAGCTGCCCCATGGCCTTATCGATAGGTCGACAAGTCAGCCGTGGACGCACATTCATTTGGCAGCACGGCCAAAAGCCGTACATTGCCCTTGATCATCGTCGATGTCGTGTATGGTGCCCTTCTGAAAACAGATGGTACGCCAACAGGGTCCAAAGTAACGTTCCAATCTTTGCCATTGACAGTCCATTGAAGCCTGCAAAGGTGAATAAGGATGAACCTAAGTGCACTCAACTTGAACAGCCAGCTGCATGCGCCGATTTGAGCACTGAGGACTCCAAAGCCGTGTTTTGTGGATCATGCTTGGAGAGACAGTTTGCTTGCGTATGTCATGATACTGCTGTAGAATGTTTGGACAATTTTGACACCACTGGACATAAAGATCATGACGCTGGTTCACAACTCGCCCCGGTGCGCGATCTTGCAGATGAGTGTCAAGTACCAGATGTTGATGTAAGTGACATTGCAGTTCATCCATTAGCCTATGATGCTATTCAGCGCCGAAGGCAACATCATGCAACATCAAAAGGACAACAGACGGAGAAAGTGGGAGAGATTGAAGAGCGAGAGACCACTGTCTGTGACATCAAAAATATTTGACAGGGGGGCAACTGCCGTCGAAACAATGATGAGTGGCCTCAGAGACTTGTACAATGATTGTGCCACTCAACATGACGAACGTAGATGCAGTTCGTAGTTTTCCGAGAGGGGGGAGAAGAAAATACTCGATCAACTCCTCACCTTTGCATGAGTATCTATGATGTTGTATCCAATGACTGTAAAGTGTACATGATGTCATTTGGCGTCAACACGGAATAGACGAATCAATAGGTTATCTTTCAATGATAACATGTTCTTTTATCCTGAAAAATCCGGGATGAAAACTCAAGACTTGGCCAACGATGTTTGGCTCAAGATGCCCGCATAAAACAGTGCTATCCGACAGTGCTTTCCGGATTTGGCATTGCATTTGGTATCTTGATCATCAACACCTTGTAATCAACAGGATTTCTGGTTATTCGACGATTTCTCTTATATATATATATGTATAAATACCTGGAAAGCCATCATTAGTGCTTTAATCGTTTGGAGCCACTTGTGTGAGAGTTGCTACGGCTCTTTACCGTCTCTTTTCAACAAAATGTCGAAAACATACAGTTTTGCTACGGGTAGGTTTGTTTGAGAGCTGCTACGGTTTTTTGCGTTTTTTTTTAAACAGAATGTCGAAATGGTTTTGCTACGGGTAGGCTTGTTTGAGAGCTGCTGCGGTAGCTACGGGTAGGACTGCAACGTTCTTTTGATTTTACCATTTTTTGGGTCATTGCTGGTAAAAACAATATTTTACAAAATAAATGATCATTAAGGTTTTTTCCCCATAATAACCAGAAAATTTTGTGTTTTTTCTTTCCAGGTGTATATTATATATATATGCATATATGTATGTGTGTGTGCTACTATGGCGCTATGTACTATCTGAAGTTTTGTCCCAAGGTGTTTGATGTGGAGTGCACCTGGGTCTCCTCAACCACCTCCGACCTCTCCGCAGTGCCTGGTACCCATGTTCCGCAAGTCGCTTGGCAGCCGCTGGTTGGTTGGGATGATAGTAACCATGGACCAATGGAGCCACCAAAGAGATAGAAAGGATATGAGAAAATGATTTGTTTGGCCCCAGAAAGATAGAAATGTAAATTCCTACTTGAATTGTGATAAATTACTGTTCGGTCTTTTCGGGAGTAGTTATCAATGCATCACTGTTCTAGTATGTTCTAGTAACAATAGTGGGAGTTTACTTATCTACTTTTTGGGGTTTGCTACTATGGGCAAGTCGCTGTGATTTGCCCATGGGTTCCCTCCTTCAATGCTGGGGCATGATATTGGAAATATCATGTCCGAGCTGAAAAGCTGCCAGACATTGCCGTATAATGCCATATATATATATATATATATAATCCCCCTTGACTGTACCTGTATGGAATGGAAGAACCCACTCCCCGTATGAAATGGAAAAACCAACGTCATTTCATACACGGCCCATCTTGGAAAATGGGGCAAAAAACCCTTAAATTTTGGTGCCATGTTGCACCCCTCCATTTCATACAAAACGATGGTAATTCCATTGTATACAGCTGCATTTTTCTTTGGAATCATTAGTCCCAAAATCGGCATTTCCATAATATAAATGTTGTTTGCTTTACTGTTTTTAATCAATATGTGGTCCTGGAATACGGCTACCATAATATACAAGTAATAAGGTAGGATGGAGAAACGTTAAAACTTAGTCAGTGTTGATGTATCAATTATGTAGCCTTCCATTTCATACAACATACATATCACTAGCTGCCTTTGTGATCCATTTCATAAAAAACATTAAAACATTAAATGATTTAAGTCGATGTCACGACGTCCCCCCCTGCGGTATTTTCTGCATGGCATTGGCTCAGTTATGCTCCTGCGGGGCACATTTCTGTGCCATAATTTTATCTTAGAATATCTTAAGATACCTTAAAATGACCCCCTCAAAAAAACAACAAATTCCATAATATACAAGTCAAATTTTCTTGGTTTCAAGAGTTCATTTTTTTGCCATTTCCATAACATACTGGCGAAGCATTTCTTTGCATATCCGGCCTGCTAGGTAGTACAATGGTGGTATTCCATAATATATAAGACCAAAAAAGGATCCATTCTATACAAATATTACTGGACCCAACCATTACATAAACCAGTTTTTTATGGAATGGTGGGGCACGGGTTCCTACCCATCAATCAAGGGGGATTATATATATATAATATATCTGCATAATTTAGAGCGAGGGCTGACGAGGTACGAGGTGAATCTTTGCAATTTAAGCAGCCCGTGAAAAAAAAACTTTCTGGAGCCCGAAAAGTTTTTTTTATCGTAATTTCAGTCAGTGCCCTGTGGTGGCATGCCCGGTTGTTCCAGGACTTCCGTTTTTGTTCTACAGTGAAACCACTGTTTAAGAATCCACTGCATTAAGAACCTCAGGGGCTGGATTGCTGGATTCAACTCTGTCTACCAGCTAATTGAAATAAGAACCCTAGGGATCCCAGGTAGCGCGACTAGATTCTAAAATTGCTAAAGCTTGAGGTGTAGCGGGGTATCTTGGTGCTGCTGCTGCAGCTTCTCTTCTCTGGGGTCGAATTTGGGGGGAATCGAGCCCCTGCAGATCCGCTTGTAAAAGAGGCATCTCGGAAACAGGAAAAAACTTTTTAGGCCCTGAAAAGTTTTTTCAGCATCCCCAAGCCTCTGGAGCCCAGAGCGTTGCTGCAACGACGACAAAGATAATTCAAAAAAGCTCAACCCAAAAGGAGGCAGAGGACTAGTTCGAATGGCTTGCGGTCGAGAAAGAAATGGGACGAGGGCTGAAATCCGTTTTGAATGTAACGAGGCGAGGACTGAAGATTTAATCAGAGGGGAAAAGTAGATTTAAGACGAGGAAACCGTTTTGAATTTAAAGTAAATTTTGCAGATATATATATGATGCAAATATGCACTTATATGCATTTATACATAATATTTATTTATACATGGTAACACTACCCCCCGCGACACCTACCTTTCTACTTTTTCTATTGTAATTTAATGTAATTTATAGGGTTTCAGCTTATATGTTGGACCTTCCAAAAAAGATCGAAAAAGTAGACAAAGTATAAAGAGATACAAAAAGATTGCACACCCAATACCCCTTTCCTGTCACGTTTGGATGTTGGGGTCTGCAATCTTACTTGTGGTTCCATTTTTGTTTTTTTTTGACAGTGGTTTATTTTATTACTTATTGTGTTCCTTACTGTGTTCTTCCCTGGTTAAAACTTGGTGCCGGCGCCTCTAAGTGGCCCTGCGTTTGTGAATGCTTCGGATTCGTGAACGTTTTGAGAATCATCAAAAACTGGTGGTTTTGAAGGATTTCATTTGAAATCGATGTTAGAAAAACTGAAAGGGTTTGTCCAGAAGGTGGTCTTCGGCAACCCTTCCAGCACTTCGCACATTTGTTTACGTCTTTCTGGCGGGTCAATTTGTTTTGTTTGCCATATTTCGTCATATTTCCATAGCGTAGCGTGGTGTTGTAGTAGACATGGAAGAGAAGTTCTTCTGACGACTCTAGAGACGTTCTTTCGAAGATATGGAAGTGCAAGAGACTTCTTAGAACATAGCAAATATATATATATAATCTAGCATAAAAAAGATGCACAAGTGCAAGAGAAGTTAACGTAGCAGCAAGAAAGTTTCTGACGTAATTAACAGCAAAAGCGTGTGCAAGTATAAGGACGTTGTTGCCCCAACATGAAGCAATAACAAAAAGCATACGCCGACAGAACAATAAAGGCGGTGAAGATCGGTGAAGTAAAAAGTGCACGAACGCAGGGCCTCTTACAGGTGCCGCCACCCAAAACTTGGACCTTCCAGAAAATGCCGAAAAAGAGAAACAAAAAAGTCAGATTGCACACCCAATACCCTTTTCCTGTCACGTTTGGATGTTGGGTTCTGCAATCTTACTTTGTTTACTGTTTCTTTTTCAAACGTTTTCAAAACTAGTTGTTATTTGTCCCTTTCTTTTCCCAAGACGAAATCGCGAATCTTAAAACCACTTAAGCAATCCTTCACTTTAAATCATTGAAGACAGTACGTAAAATTCTTCAAAAACTACTCCAAGATCATTCAAACTAAGCCACAATTCGTTTAAAAGCGTTCAAAATCTATCTTAAAATCAGTTGATATCTACTGAAATGGCCCAAAAATGCTCTAAAGCCTGCATCAAATCATTGAACTTCTACGTAAAATTCTTCAAACGTTGGTTTAAAATCTAAAAATCATTTCCCAAGTGCTCACAAATAAAAAAATACTTCAAAAATTGTTAAAGTCGTAAAACCACTGCAGATCTACTTCAAATCCGTCAAAATCTACTTAATATATCTTAAACGCATTTATATAATATCTATTCGAAACGCTTCAAAACCCTTTTAGATCACGCAAATTCCTATTTAAAATCTACTTAATTAAGATCCGTCAAATTTGATTCTTTCATCTATTTGAAGCTAATTCAAAACCATTCAACATCTTCTTAAAAAGAATTCTACCTACAATCGTTTCAAATCAGCTTTAAACCTTTCATTTAGGAAAATCTTGGGCCTGCAAACATTGGAAATTCCAAAATAATTATTTTGTCATTTTTTTGCATTTTTGTTGCATTTTTTTTGCATTTGGGTTTGTCATTTTGGATTTGTGTTGTCATTTTTTGTCATTTCTTTGTCATTTCTGTGTCATTTTTTTGTCATTTGTTTGTCATTTTATTGTCATTTTATTGTCATTTTATTGTCATTTTGGGAACGGGAAAATGGAGAAAAAACATTGTTTAAAAATGACTACCATGACAGACATTTTGTTATCTCGTGGCAGCACCAAATACAAGGAACAAGTGGAGAAACTCTTGGAAAGCCAGCCGGCGGTGAAGAAGGATAGGGCAGGGGAGCTTGCCCTGGGGAATTCGTTTTTGGGCCTGCCTGGACGAGGAGTTGTCTCCCGGCTCGGGGTGCAGGGCCGGCTCAAAAACCGGGTGGGGGGGCGGGGCCGGGGTGAAATGGCCCGGGGGGGCGGCTCAGGCCCGAGAAGCGGGGCCGACCTGGAAACTCCAAAAACGCAACTTTACCAGCACGCGAGTCATTTTTTTCGCATTTTTTTTTGCATTTTTTTTGCATTTGTTTTGCATTTTTTTCGCATTTTTTTCGCATTTTTTTTGCATTTTTTTTGCATTTCCCAGACTAGGAGTCATTTTTTTTGCATTTTTTTTGCATTTCCCAAACCGGGAGTCATTTTTTGCAATTTTTTGCATTTCCTAGACCGGGTTTGCCACCTTCACCGCTTGCCTGATCCTTATGAGAAAACGACAAGAAAATGAACAATGCTAGAAAGTAGAAAACGACAAGAAAACGACAAAAAAATGACAAGAAAATGACAAAAAAATGACTTAACAAATGACAAAAAAATGACTTAACAAATGACAAAAAAATGACAAAAAAATGACACCACAAAACAGGAATGACAAAAAAATGCAAAACCAAATGACAAAAAAATGACAAAAAAATGACAAAAATAAATAACCAACAACCCTCAGAGTTTGCTGGTAAGATTTTCATAACCTTTCATCATCCGTAGATTTTGAATGATTTCAAAGTAGTTGTTCAAGGAGTTTACGTAGACTTAATGGTTTCAAGAGAATTTAGTCATTTTAAGTATTTAATGAAATAAAGCACCACGAAGCCCTACCTTAAGAGTGCTTTCGAATACTAATTTAGTATTGTATCCTTTCTTTTTCAAAAACAATAGTTAATCACTATGAAGAAGAATTAAACAGAATTAAGCACTATTAAGCAATATTTTAAAGATGCCTTCGAACACTAATTTAGCAGCATGTTTTGTTTACACAATTTTAAGCGCTTTTGAGCAGAATTAAGCACTATTAAGCACTATTTTGAAAGGTGCGGTTGTTTCCTTTTTTTCATTTTTTTAGCACTAAGCAGAATCAATAAGATTTTCAATATATTCGAGTCATGCTTTTTGAATCGTGTTTGATGAGATTATGAGTGACCGCTTTACATATATAGTAAGAAGATTGCAAGTCGATTTTAGTTGATTTTAGAACTATCCGCAGCACGTGTGCTACGCCCCACAGGTATTCCACTATAAATGTTCACACGGTTTTTTCAGGGTTTACGTAGGGTTTCTTTAGTTGTTTTTCTTTTTTTCGAGTTAGTTTCTTTAGGGTTTTTCTAGATGTTTTTATGGTTTATGTAAAAAGTGACGAAAAACAGTTTTGGGGGACAGCAGAGGTTCACCGCAGAAAGATGTGTCATATTGTGTCATTAATTTTGAAAAAATGAAGTAGGTTTTAAGTGATTCTAGTTAGCCCTTGATTGATTCTAAATGTGGTTCCAGTCGAATTTGAAGTTTTAAAAAAAGTTGTTAAGTGGATGTTCAAGAACTTAACATATATTTTGTGTGATTTCAGGTAGATTTTGAAAAAATTGAATTAGAATTCATGTTGCACACTGGTTTCAAAGTCTGTAATTAATTATCATGTTCCAAAAGTCTGTTGAGGAGGTCCTGGTGGTGTGTATATGTATATATACCCACCTCTCCTGGAAAGGTAGGTCGGGGTGGGTAGCATATATATATATATATAATTATATATGTATATATATATATCATATATCACATATGGCTCTGATGTCCGAACTTTGACACCATAATCCTCCATATGTTTGCCTGTGATCACCTGGTCATCGCAGCACCGCGTGGCCAAGGTGACAATGGTCGGGCCGTATGAAGGCCTGTTGTTGGCCGAAGCCGACACTTGGTTTCAACACCTCTCCTCAACTCTTCAGCTGCTGGCATTGGGAAAAAAGGATCCCCCATTCGTAAGTGGTGAAGAATAGGTTGATAATCCTGGTTAAGTCCGCCAACTAGGCTTATCCCATGTTATCCCATGGTATCCCATTTAATCAGTTGGTTAGAGCAACATCAGACCCTAAGGAGATCAAGGACAACGGCCTGAAGTTGCCCGGATTCGACCAGCTCACCTACTTGGACACCGTGCGTCGCCCCCATGGTACCGGCGTGCGGCGCTTGGGACGTGTGGCGGATGAGGACATCATCGACAAGGCCGTGGAGGAAGCAGATAAGAAGTGGGATCCTGAGAATCATCCCAGCAGCTTGGTGAAGCCGCTGAAATCAAGTGACAAACATGTTGAGTGATTCATCAAATTCATGTATTTCCCCATGAAAATTTAGCATTTGTTTCACATGGGGACTGATATTGACTGATGTTGATTGATGCATTATTAAGGTGGGAAACCTAATAAACCTACCATTTGGGGATGGTTTCTACGATCCATTTATGGTGGTTTAGGGGATGGCTTATTGTTGGGTTTGCCACGTTTATCATAAGTTTCCTGATTCCAATTTGATACTTTTCACGGTTTGTCAGATGGGTTTGTCAGCAAAAGGGGTATTTACACCCAATAGATTGTCATTTTGAATTTATAGGGAAATTCACCAGTGGATGCAATGGGGTACCCTATGTTCAGACAAGCCCAGGTGTGAAGAACACGCGCAGACCATGGCAAAACCCAACTGTTGGAAGGATTTTCTAAGGTTAGGTACTGATGGCTTTATGTATGGCCTTTTCTCAAAACCATAAGGGGTTGCATACCCCACATAAAAGCATATGTTGTTTTGGGATACATTTTTGGGGGATGGTTGTTGGGTTCTTTTTTGGCAAAGGTGTGGCTGTAACCAATTGTAACCAATCATGATCGGGAAACAAGAGATGGGCTAGCGATTCACAGGGGGTGTGGGCGCCAGAAAATGAGACCTGTAAGGTTTGATGTGCAGTAAGACTTGATGAATCAAAAAATATGACAGTTGCATAAGCACACACATATATACATATAATTATATATATATATATGTATGTACGATGCAGACCTGCTGTTGTAGGATCCAGACGGGTGGGAAACGCTTGATCTGTCGTCGAGTCGTCAGAAGTTTACCAGACTTCTAGCTGAGCCTTTGTGGATATGCTGGATATGCTCAGTAAGTGGCCCTCAACTTAGCCAACTAGCTACGCGTGCAGCTATGATTTCGCACGTCCATCAAGCTCTCAGGTATGAAGAACTTGCATCGGGCCCTGGACTCCCTCTACGCCTGGGGTCGCAACATCACAGGGGCCCCCGCCGGAAACAGTCGTCGGGCTTTGACACGAGCCAATCTGAAAGACACGTGGCAGATCTTAGATCTTGGCAGATCTTGGTAGGTGTTGGCAGATTTTGGCAGTTGGTTTTCTGCAAGAATCTCCAAACATTGGATCGGCTAGGCAGCTGCAGACTGAGAGGTTATCTCGTCCACTCCGTAGTCCCTATCAGGTTGGGGAATTAGAAAGGTGCTGTCCTGTGCCCACAAGGCCATGATGTGAACCCACTGGCCAAAATTGTGGCATTTCATTGTAGACACATGTTTCCATCCACTCACTATAGCTTGCGCCAAGTCTCGGTATATGTCCCAGTGCCATGCATGCCTCAGGAAAGGTTGCACTTGATCGAGCCCGCGTTGCAAGAGTATTCAAGCAAGTGGTCCGTGGAAAACTTGGACACTTGTGCATGAGGAAGCTGCTTGGTAGCTGAAGCAGAGGGCTACGTTCAGGGAGGGTTGTATCATGAAGGGCCAGCTTGGCATGTGCCAATGATATCTATTTGTATTCAGTCATGATTGTGGCCAACCACTACCCGGCATCAGTCTTGTGAAGGTGTTTGGTTGCTACTATCTGGGGAGTGGAGTGGTAAGTGGAAGCATTGACTACAGTTTTTTGCTTAAAGCTTGACTTGGAAGCCGCCCGCCTGAAAGGAAGGCGCGCTTTTCCATGACTAGACTATACTTGAGATTCCGCATGGCATTTGCCACATCCATCAGGGGGGCCCCTTCAGCCGAGGCAGCTGAATGAGAGCGCACAAAGTGCCAAACGGAATGACGAAAGGTCAATGAATAATCAATCTTCCTGGAATCGCTCCTTTGGGGGTGTTGCAGTTGCGTGTCGTGCTCCGCCGATACCCCGATCGCAATGATGGAGCTATTTTCAGTCACCAGTTTGTGCGATTCGCCGATGAGCATCGTACGTTGCTGTACTGTATACGCTATTTGGGACTGGGTAGGATGAATGTCAAGGGAAAGTTGAAGACCCCTGACGGACATGTTCGAACTATTTCCGAACCTTAGAACACCAGAAGTCATAAAACACAAAATCCACCTGGAAATCAAACTCACAGCCAAAAGAGCATGGCTCATATTGACTACTACACCATGACTATATGTTGACAGCTTGATGTCAAGATCACCATGGATCCATGCCAAAACTGGCCAGCCATAATGCGTTGCTGAATGTGAGCCATGCCTGGCACAGAAGACCCTTCCCAAATCCTTCTGCCGATTTTGACTTTGCATGTTTTGCCACTGACGCGACCCAAAAGTTGACAGCTGCCACAATGGATTGGGAAGCTGATCTCTCCAGCAGTGCTGGTCTAGGCTCCATGTAAGGTTTTCACGTCACATGATGGTTTCCATGGCACATGTCTAGCGATGTGTCCTAAAAGTGAGAGAGATACTGTCAACCCCGGATTAAAAAACCATGGTTGATTAATTAGGGGGGTACTCCCCAAACAGTCATAATCGGATATCCCCCCAATTAAACAGCCTAGGGCCTAGGGGTTTATTAATCCAGGGTTGACATTAGATTTGCGCAGCAAGGCGCGGGATCAACACAATGGCAGTGAGGCCGGGGATGTGGGTCAGATGGGCCATGCTAAAGTTGAAAAAATTACCCTGTATTACCATGTATTACCCTAATTGATTGGTTAGTATAGGGACTCGGACTATACTACGAAATTAACCCATGCTGTGGAAAACCTATCATCATACGGATATAGGACTTTTCTCATGGCTCCAATGATGTCAGCAATATTCAGCTGCCAGCCTCAACTGGCAGTGGCTTCCTAACAGTTTTTTTATCCATCAAGGCAAGTGGCAAGTGATATTGCGTCAAAGTGGCGACCACAGGCCAGATTTGCGCCTCGTTGCCGCCGCCCGTGCGGGCGCCTGTACTTGTAGAGCTGCTGATGGAGATGGCTGACGACGGGAAGACTGGAAAAATCCAAATCTCAAGTGACTAGTCTCATTACTGTTCAGAGATGTGTCTAATTTGTTTGACGTCTAAGACGTGTTTAGTTCCATCAGGACCTATCCATCAATCGATCAATCTATCTATTTTATCCATCTATATACCATTATATACCTACATATCATCTATGTGTATAATATGCATACACATATCAGGACATATTGAGTCCCTTCATCTATCGCATCAGGCCTTGGTGATTCAGCTGAGGTTGGGACCGTCGCGTAGAGCTTTTTGATGGAAAGTTGCTGCCCCAAGGGGCGAGCCAAAACTGCGACACGACAACGACGGCACAACTTACTGGGTTTTAACAGTTGAGGTATTAAAGCCATGGCCCATTTAGATCCATTTAGAGACTATCTACTATATATTATATATATTATATTATATTATATTATATTATATTATATTATATGTATATATATAATATGTATATTTTATATATTATATGTATATTTTATATATATTATATGTATATATACCTACTTTATCATTATTTGCTATTGAAATGGTGATGTTCCTTTCATGTTGGGAGGGCGCACCACCTGAGGACAGCCAAGTCTCTAAACCGACTGGTTTGTCATGATGATGCAGTTGGGAGCCTGAAAGTTGGAGTTGGAATCAGGAAGAAACGATGTGGAAGATCTTCCGGTGGGAAATGGGTGCACAAGCCACCCCTTTATGTTCCCAGCCTTTGGCTGCCCAGGTGCTTTGCATCGGCTTTGAAGAAGAGCAGGGTCGTTTTGCCAGCGGCGGTGCTGATGGCCGTTGGGGCACCCCAGCTGTGCTACCGAGTTGACTTCGAGACTCTGCCCAGATAGTTGAGGGAATCTGGGGCCATGCCATGTGAGAGGCCATGGCGCGAATTTGTTCGCTGGCGTTTGCTCTCTACCATGGTAATTGAGAATCTTCATGGAGGGGCTTTCCAAGATAGTTACCAGTTCGGACCATATTCTTTCATAGTGTTTCCACATGAAAGGGATGATAGAAACCATCAGCGGGATTTATGTTCAGTCTTTCCAGAACTGCCATCCTTCAGTTTCCACATTATCTCCTTGGCCACAACAGCCAGGCATTGCTTTATGGGACCTCTTTAGCGAGACGTACTTGGGGTGCGGGGTCCCAGAACTGGCTTTGGCACACATGGTTCCTGTTGGCCAGAGCTTCCCTGGTTTCAAAGCTGCCGAAGCTGAGGCTCCTTTCATCAGTGCCCCTCTCAGATTGATGGCCTTGCTTTGTTACTGGGAAGCGATGAAACTCTATGTGCCTCGGCTTTGAGGCTGCGGTTGCTGATGACCCAACAGTCTTGGAAAAAGTTCGCACCACACCATGCCGCACCGGAAGAAATTATCAGTTTAAGTTTGAAAAATTTTGAACCAAAGGCTTGTGTCCTGGGCGACGTATTTTTCGAAAAAGATGCAGGTAAGGATGCTCCAGCTGATCAGGATTTTGGCTCAAGAATAGCTGTTGTTTGCCTTGGTCGAACCAAACTAACCAGCTGCTAGAGGACTAGAGGACTCCAGATGCATATCTAGGGCCCCTAGCCATCAGAACAAATCTTTAAAACCAATGCCAGACAGCCAGATGCTAGACCAGATATGATTGCCAGAAGTGGTATCCCAACCTCCACCAGCCCACCTCCATTTGAGAGAGTGAGAGCCTAATTTACTGCAACTACCCAAAGTTCAAACCAACCTCTGCCAACGTCACGGACTCCACTTTGATACTTTGCAACAAGAGGAAGGCAGCTGAAAACGAAGCGTTTGAAAGAGAATCCGGTGACTTGACGCACAGCACGGCACGCCGTACCTGACAGGACAGGCTCTCTTGTTTCCGAGGTGTGTTGGCCGGGGGCTGTTGAACGTACCTCGTGAAACACAATTGCATAATATGCGATGGCCAAAGGGGACCATTGATTAAATTGGAAAGCATTTTATGGGTTTGTCTGAAGATAGGGTACCCCCCAAGTTGCTGATTTATCATCATATTCCCCATGAAATGGCAATAGTGTTCCCCATGTTCAGAGAACCCCCTGTGATCCCCTATGGCATTCTGCTTGTTGGGATAAGTTCACTTAGATCTTCCAGATGCTGCTGGATGAAGGACTTCCTTGCCGAAACTCCTGAGACTTCAGAGAACTGCCGAGGCCGAGGCCCACAGAAAATGACGTCCAGGTTGTTCATGATTTCCCGTGGTGTAGCAGTGAGATCCGGTGAACAGATATCCGCTCAGGTCTAGGTGGTGTAATATTGGATGTCAAAGAGAGTCAGTCATTCAGTCATAGCCAAATAAGCATGCCTCAATATCAGTGGTACACTGGCACACCATGCTACACCTGGATTTGCTGAGTGGAACCCACAATTCGTATCAATTCGTGACATGTGAATATGATCACGTTCATCCATCATCCATTCAAGTCGTGTCATGAACCCATTTGTCCCAGAATTGGTGGAAGGGAAAATTTACAGGAACCCTCCCCCCATATAAGCTGGTATATTCCATGCTTTCCTGAACTGTAAATGTTCCCTGAAATCAATCCGTTGAAATTTGCTGATTAATGAAATCTCCATTCTGGTTGATGAAGTGTCACTTTCATCCTAGCTACATCACCATTTTCCCATAGTTTTCCTAGTGGAATCATGTTAAATCACCATGTTTTTCATTGTTGTTTTCACTATGTTCTCCATGTTCACATTTTTCCACCATTTTCCCCATGGTTTTCCCATATGTTCCCATGTTTTTCACCATTTTCCCCATGGTTTTCCCATGTCAATTAACTCCCCAGGTTGCCGAAGCGCCAGCCCTCCACCGCGCCGCGTCCACGCGTCGACCGCCGCCATACCATGGCGGAGGAGGGTGTGGCGCCGTCGGCGGAGATCGCCATCGGTGCACGCTTTGGGCCGCAGGATGATCAGCAGCTGGGGCAGCGATTTTTTGGGCCAATACCCTCTGGCAGAATCTGGATCCCTCTGGTAAACGCGTTAAACTGTGGAAAGATCCACCATACTATTAATGGGTACATATGGGTACATCAACTATTTCAATGGCCATGTTCAATAGCGCTGAGGGTATGTTTACAAGTTTACCAGAGGGTATTGTTCGTCCTTGTGCGGATGTCCGCGGCGATGGAGAGATTGTTTGTTTTGTTTGGCCAGTAAAAAGGTAAGATGGGGTAAGGAACTGGAGGCTCCTAGTGAGCCAAGCTACTACGACTAAGAGTTTCCCAACCACATGTTGGGGAATTCAACAGAACATTGGTATTTAAGGTATTATAGTTGTATAATGAGATAAAAATAGAACCAATGGGGAATGTCCGAAAACATTGTACTGTGGACACAATGGGACTATAAGTGGGGATTCACACAACCATTACACTCAATCAACCATAGCTGGGGATATAATGGGATTTTGAATTGAGCATAGAGACAATTCAAACGGTTTTTGCTTGGCCGCCTTATTTATATGGTATTAAGAAACCCCAAGCAGATTCACGAGAATTGCGCGCTTCGTGTGGGCAAGAACCCTGTGACCACAAGAGAGCAGAAAACAATCACAGCATGAGAGACAATTTGTTTCAAGCCCGCTCATCGTTTAGAAAACAGACGTGCAAGCTGCAAGCGCTTCAAATGTATGGTGCGACATGATTGTTCCCCATGTTTCCTCCATCCCAGTAACTAGTGAAATTAGATCATGTACTCCCAGAGCCCGTGATGGCATGGTCATGCTACCAGGTATGAGATTGGAAAACAACTGGGTCACGGCGCGGCTTCACAAGTCTTTTCCTGCAGGCAGGAGGGGTCAACAGCCACCTGGGGATGGTGGAATCTCAAAATCCTTGAGGATTGGTGGACAAGATCCAGTCATAGATCCCTGTTCAAGATCTTCATTACATCTAAAGGCCGTTAAAGACCTAGGTGTGATACAATGGTTTTAATCCTCATTTAATCCTCAACAAACAAACAGTAAAGAAGAGTTTTATAATACATAAAATTCCATGTTTTATGGATGTTTTATGGATGTTTTATGGATGTTTTCATGTTTTTTTCCCTATTGCCAATATGGTTTCAACCACACAAAACTAGGCCGGATGTGGTTCAAATCCCGGCCAGGCGCCTCCGCGATGGTGAGGAGCTGGCTGTGAAGACGGTGGACCTACGACGGCTCTGCATCATGGTTGGAAGAGGAACCAGACTTGGTCCAAGAGATTGAAAAACTAGGATTTCCATAGGATTTCCATAGGATGTCCATAGGATTTTGATGATGTTTGATGATGTTTGATGATGTTTGTGGTTGTTTCTATGATTTTCTTGAGATCTAATGGGGATTTTCTTGGAATTTCTTGGGGGAACACTGGCGCTGTGTACATACTTAGCCGCACTTTTGTGCAGCTGGGCCGTGTAACAACATTTTTATGGTCGTGGAGTCGGGACCATTTGGGACCATTTGGGACCCCCATTCCGGGCAGATTTATGGGATTTTCATGGAATATTCATATGATTTTGAATCCATGGTGCTGGTATATATGCTAACATAAAGGGGGTATATTGATGGGATCCATGTTACCATATATAGCATACATGGATCCTATGGGATATGATTTTGAATCCACTGATTATCATCGTATTTGGGAGTTTCTTAATTATTCGTATGATTCATATGCTAGTTTCATGATATGATTGATCCCCATCCCTAGGTGTTTGATCAAACAGATTTCGGGGCAACAGCGAAAATTTGAAAACTGGGAAATAATAGCATTGTAGTGAAGTGTAGAACATTACAGTAGCAATCTACAATTACCCTTCTTGTGTAATAGTACATATTGGGTGACCAGGAGTATTGGATCTACTAATTTGGATCTGGACATTGAACAAATTGTAGCACCCAAAAAAACATTAGATGTTAGCAAAATAACTGTAAATTTAAGGCATTCTATCCTTTTCGTTGATATTTTCTTAGGGCGATGAGATTAATCTACAGATTAGTCTACAAGACCTTGCTCAAACTGGATGATGGGTAAGTTGACACGGAACCATGATATGTCGGATATGTAAGGTGTAAAAAACCATATGGTTTCCTATAGATGTTCCCAAGAAATCCATTGACCTGGCCTTAATAAGGTCTACTGGGCGACATGCAGGAGCAGCTGGGCCGCCTTGATAGTGAGGTGCGGCGATGCCACAAGTAACCCATGCGAAAAAAAAAGAGGCCAGTTTTTTGAACCTCACTGAGGCAAACTAGTGGCATTTCTGTTTCATCTAGTGAATTTGATTTCAATGTGCACATTTTTCGAGTTGGACCATTGTGATGCCTTTGTGTCCCCATAAGGCTTCTTAGTGACTTCATCATTTCTGTTGTACCGCTTAACTTAATTTTTCATACGGCCAGGTGGGGATTCTACAGGAACTTCACCATGCGACTTGGCACAGTGAGGGTACACTCCGGGGCAGTGGATCCCTTGAAATTACCCATTCTTGCCCATACATAGAAGTTGCGAGTCATGGGAGTAGCAAACTTCACGGACCCCTGTAGCAGCCAAACCAACCTTGGTGAAGATGTTTATCTCAGGGATGTCCTGCAGCTAGCTACCTCAGGAGAGGATTGTGAATTTGCAAAGCTTCCACAAGCACCTCAGCTGCAATTCGGATTGGATCAGCAAGAGCAGGAATAGCGAGGTTACCCCCTTGCTATCATGTGATTGTGAGATACTGCCTTGCACTCGCACTTGAAGACCTGCACATGATGCCCAAAGAGCTTCCCAAAAAGCCCCTCTAAACGTTGAGTTGATTTTACTTTCTTTTCCTTTCGGGGAAAACATCCACAGTTTTCCCCTTTTTTCCGTTGGAGGAGCGAGAATTGGTACTTTCTGATCATGGAGTTGGTTGGTGGGGGCGAACTTTTCGACGTCATCGTCCGAAACAAGTCCCTCAACGAGATGGAAGCGAGCAACTTGGCAGCAGGGGCACCAATTTGATGGGTCAGATTTGCGCTCATGAAGCAGAAGTACCAAATCGGATGATGTTGGAGGTGATTTGTTTGTTGGAGTGATTTGTATTTGTATTAGGTGGATCTTGCCGGACATGCGGAAACTCATTGAATTTTATTGAGATCGGGTGATTGCTGGCTATAGCTATGGTTACACCAGCGCAGTCCTGTAGCTTGAATGTTCCCAAACATTGACCCAATGCCCTCGTTGATCTAAATATATCCTGAATGATTTTAATACTTAATATCAATAGTTGTGGTAACAGCTGACTTCTGAGGACACATTTTCATGCAGCTCTTAGAGGGTGTCGGCTACATGCATTCGAGAGGCAAGACTTTGGCGACATGTGTGGCGTGGGGGGCACGTGGGTACTCCATCCATGTAAACCTGAAGCGGCTATAATCTTTTGCAGAGTCCTGGGACTCATGACAGCTGATAGCCAGAGTTTTTGCTACCATTAGAGTTATCGTGATATAATTATACAATATTATACGATATATTGGTATATATATATATAAAATTATATAAAGATATATAGAAATCAGAATGAGTCCATAATCCAGTTTGGCACCCCCGGTGACTACACACCCCAAAGACCCGACTTTGAAAAAACGGCGGAGGTGTAATTCACCGCGACCTGAAGCCGGAAAACATCCTGGTGGCCAGTTCCAGGCAACCATCTCATGGCCGGATGCTTCTGGTTGTTGGTTGTTTCAAAGTTCCAAAGATCTCCAAATATGTCAAAGATACCTGCTGGTTTATCATGTTTGTCATCTAGAAATTGCCCATTTCCCATAACATCCCAACTTTATCATGGTTATCATCTATAGAATTTTCCATAGCTATGTTACCTATGTTGAATCATCGGAGTGTGTTGTTTCCCATTCCTGGGATGTGTGATATAATCAGTCGGACATGATCATCTCGAGGGACTATTCGATGATACAGACATATTTTCCCCGCAGTGTAGTTGAAACTATACCCAGCAGCTTTGACAAAAAAAACTACTCAAACAATCTCAAACATTCATGCATTCATGGCTTCATAGAAAATCCATGAAAATCCTCTATTTCGAGGATTTCCCCAGGTATCAAACCTCCATTTGTTTGGGAAATCCATGGAAATCCCGTCCATGATTCGTTGATATCGATGTGTAGAGGCCCCATGCGGACGGCCAGCTGTATGACGTCAAGATCGCCGACTTCGGACTCTCGAAGGCGCAGCGATGGTGTGTACCAAGATTTATGGAAGAGACAATGCTATTCAAGATCTATATAAATCAAAGATGTATATATATCATTATAAATCTATATATAGTCTATATATAATCATATAATTATATAATTAGATTGTTCATGATGGGATTTACATGGTTTTTATACACCACATTGATCCACATTGACACATTCGATGGCAGCACTCGAGGCCATTGGCGGAGGTGCCTCCTTAGCCCGCACGCGCGTGGGAACGCCTCAGTACTGGGCACCTGAGGCGCTGCGGAAAGACGAGCCAAGTAACGGGGGCGATGGATGGACGCCCCCTGGGCCAAAATCCCAAAAAGAAGCCATGGAGATATGGGAAACATAAAGGGAACATATGGAAAAAAAATGAAAAAAATAGGTTTTAAACATTTATAGACCACTAAACAAATTATCAAATTGGGGTAGTATTTTTTGGAGATCAAATCCATTTGTCAGCGAATCTGAGTGTGGGATAGTATGAGATAGTATGTTCCAGATATATGGGAAGATGATAATCTCCATGGTGACAGTTTCGCAAGGAGGTTGTGAGCTTTCTCATGCTTTGCCCCCTGGATCAATGGCCACGTAAGGGCTATCTAAATTGGAGGTACCTGCCATATCATTATAAGTAATATAATGATATATGAGGCATCAAAAGACCTATTGGCCATGTATCGAGATATGCCCCCCAGATCTCGCTTGATATGTACAGTGCCTCCATTTTGGGGTCCTGAAATTCACATCAATGGATTTAATGGATTCAAGGCAAACACATGCCCTTCTGAATCTTTGAGATCCCAGCTGCAAATGTTGGATTGCTTGAGTGCCTTAGATGCCAGTCACAACCAAAGACAAACGTTCACCAGTCGCATTTAAAACAGCGTTGAGTCGCAGCCCATCACTATGCCCCATCCCCTTGGAGAAAATGGCCATGAAGTGCCAGGTGCTAGATGTGCAGAAGAGGGGTGGTTCCTACGACCAAGCAGCTGATTTTTGGGGCCTGGGGGCTGTGCTCTTCGCCACTTGGATTGGGGATTGGGATGGAGGGCTGTCAGGGAACCAGCCTCAACAAACAGGGGACCACCTGGGCTGGTTCCTGTCTTGTAATGAGGTCATGCTGTGTGGACGCTACCCTTTTGATGGGCAAAAGCAACCGCTGGACGATCAAATTCGCACGGCGTCTTATTGCATGTCAGGCAGCACAGCTGCATTTAGTCCAGCTTTTTGAGGCCCTCCTGCAGCAAGATGGGCATGACCCCAATGCCATATGGTTTCCTAACATGGGGGCACCCCCAAAATCATCCATTTATAGATGGGATGTTCATGGAGCTTCCATGAAATAAACCAACCAGCGGGGTATCCCCCCATATCTTTGTCACTCGTTCGCACGAGGCTCGCGGTGGCGAGGCATTTCGGAAGCCGCCAAGAGCCTGGTTCGCGGACTCTTGCGGGTGAACCCTGTGGACAGGCGCGCCACGTGGGAAATTCACTGATTGTCCAATTGTTGGTCAGCTATCAGCAGCCATCATCAAAGATGCACTCTTCGAGCTTGGGCCAAGCTAGCTCTTTTGTATAGGTATGTTGGAAGCCACTGTTATTGGAACGCTATGGCTTGCGCCCGGTTCTAAATAGACATGAAGAGAGCTGCAAAACATGGGGAGAGAGAGAGAGAGAGAGTCACAGACTAGCACAATTGGTTCGTCGGTATCATATCAAATGGTCAGTTCAGTAGCCACATATCCTTTTGCAACGGCCTTGACATGACTTACTTGAGTCAGTCTCAGCCATACTGAATGGTTGGATTTTCATACATGTTCACCCCCTGTTCAGCGAGTTGAGGATGCCAGAAGGTGAACTTTCACCCAGAGATACCCAGAGATACCCAGAGCGTCCAACAAAAACCAGTGAGTCAAACGCAGCACTGGGACCCTGGGAGGCTGTCATTGGAGGAGTGCTTGAATCATCCCTGGGTCACAGGGCAGCCGATGCTGCCCAAGACACATTTGATGCCGACGGCTCCTGTGAAGTGGGATGCTAGGCTGCAGGGTGTTTTTCGAGGTGTCAATCTATATCTGGAATGTGTCAATATGTGTCAATACATGACAAAGGTATGTTCGAAGTTATGACACGTGATAAACCTTTTTTTACTAACCGCCATTTCGATTGGGTCATAGCCATGCAGCATACACTATGCCGGGGTATAGTCCAACCTCTTTCACCATTTGGTCATGGGAAACTCGGAGCCAGACACCCAGAAGAACTTGAAGGTAAAAACCAGTGGTAAGGAAAATCATGGAAGTAAAGTAAATATAAGTAAATGGTGAGTTTTCCATTGCCAGGTTTGATCATCCGAGGGTATATGCCGGTAATGTGGCCCAATAATAATAAACCATCCCCAAAATCATCATAAATAGGTGGTATAAATCAGCCTCAATTTTTGGCTAGACTCCTGGACCGATGGAGAGAGAGAGAGAGAGAGAGAGACCATTCCCAGATGGGTGTGTCTGAAAATAGTGTACCCCTAAACTAACCCAATGGTTAATGATCATTATCCCTATTAAATGGCTATTTCATTGGGAATATACCCTATTTTCAGACCATTCCCAAATGGATCTTCCACAACAATCAGCAAGGACATGCCTGGGGAACGGCCCATGGCTGTCATTGCGGAGCACACGGCGACGGATGTCCACCTCTTAAAGGAGCGATGGGCGGATGGTCATAGATGGGTGGCCGAGCGGTGGGTTCTGAGTTTAGGAAGCTGTGGAAAGTTCAAAAAAGGATGTAAAATATGTAAATGAAGGTCCAAACCAATGGTAGAAGTCGAATTATACAGGAAAAGTGAGAAGACTTGAGCGAAAATGATGAGGATCTTTGAGTAGATATGAGATGATATGAGTAGATCATAGTAGATCCATTACTAAAAGTTCCTGTTATCAGGATGCCCTTGATCTGGCCAGGTGGTTTCAGGCTCAGGTGAGACCGAGGTCGAGAAAACGGAGCAGCTTGGTGATGGCTGGCTTTCCAAGGGTTTCCAGGTCCTTTTTAGGGCCATTCTATAGGGGCTGAAGTGCCTGAAACATATTTGCTATGGTTGACAGGAGATGTTGGTTGGTTTTAATATGTGTTGTTGGGATGTTCAACATGTTTCAATCATGTTCAATCATATTCGGAATAGTTCGGGAGAATGAACCCTGAATGACGAGCATATTTGCTCAGGGGGGTTGAAGCCACAAGCCATCATCGTTCGGCAGTAGATTTCAGGGGTGTATGGGCCATGGATCCAAAATGATCAAATTTGCAGATTGGAACAGAAAAAAGTGTTAGCGTGAAAGTGTGTGGACCACTTGGGGCCCCAGTCTTGATCCGAATCCATGCAGACTGACATCATATATAAAGAAGCCAGTTTTTTTTTTGCAAAAAGAACTGCCCCTGAATAGTAAATGCAAGATGTTCAATCTTGGGATTTGTGGTGCGCAGAAAAGTCTTCATTCCCTCGCTGCCAGGATCTGCCAGGTATCCAAGGTGTGATCACTATGTCCATCTATGTCCTATGTTTTGGGAGGTTGAACCTTTGCACATGAGTGAATGTTTTGGATCATGCCTGCGTCAAGTTCCGTTACTATAAGGGTCAGCACCCCAGGCGAGAATTGTATGGCCATGGGAATGTGCTGTTCCGCTGTTCCTTTCAAGACACTATCGATCTATATCGATCTAGCGATTTACACATTGTATGTATATATACTCAATTTATATCAATTTATGGATGTAGTGGGTTTCTCATATTCTTTTGGAATCTTTTGGATATCTCCAAGCATCTCCAAGCAAAAACGGACCCAGGCGAGCAGCTTCAACGAGCTGCTGCAGTGTTTCCGATTCGGACCTTGGGAAAAGCTGCAGCCGTGTCGTTTCTCGGATCGCAGATCGCTTTTCGAGTATGGATGGGACCGGGAACCTGGAAACGCCATGAAGTTTAATGATGGGTGAAAGATGATGAACGATTTTTACCCTCTGGTAATTTAACATAGCTATTGAAAATGGCCATTTATAGTGGATTTTCCCATTAAAAATGGTGATTTTCCATAGCTATGTTAAATTACCAGAGGGTAATGGATGACAATAGATGATCTATAATGGACGATTTATTATTGATGATATTGATGGGTGATCGCGGACGATTGATTATTGATGGATGATGGATGAATCATTGAGTCCTTCATATTTTTCCATGAAAAATGGATGATTTAATGGATTCATCATTTATTTGCCAAATGGATGATAGTTGTTGTTGTTGATGATGATGATGATGATTGTTGTTGTTGTTGTTGTTGTTGCTGTTGCTGTTGCTGTTGTTGTTGCTGTTGTTGTTGTTGATGATGATGTTGATGATGGATGGATTGTGGTGATGGATTGTGGATCCTACGACTTCCCAGGTTAGTTCTCCAAGTAGTCCTGGACCTCATGCCACGCAGCGGCAGGTGTGGCTGCATTTGTCACTGTGAAATACTGTGGTCATGGGATAGTGGGATAGTCATATGCCTCAAAAGCATGGGTTTTACCATGGGTTTTACCATTGGTTTTACCATTGGTTAGGTCCTAGGTGTTGCTTGTCATATTCTCGAATTTGGGGTGATTTTTTCAGGTATCCATTTCAGTATGGGCCTGAAATGGGTGGAGCTACCCAGCAAGTTTGGGGATGATGGCAGTTCCTGTGGCCTCCGTTCGCCAAGTTTCCTCCCTTTTTTGGATCAGGGTGGGGTAGGCCCCCCAAAGTGCCATATTTTGATGGGGAAAGTGATCAGAACCCATTGGATACCCTCTGTTAATTTAACATAGCTATTGAAAATGGCCCATTTATATAGTTGATCTATTAAAGATGGTGGATTTTCCATAGCTATGTTAGTTTACCAGAGGGTATGTGATTTGAATATCTTCGAATCATGAAGCATTGGATTTCGGGGCCGATTTCAGAGGGACCCACTGGCGCAGGGTCCACTGAACCTGGCTCCCTTTGGAGTTGCCGCCATGTCCTTCTTCTGGAGCCACTTGGAATGAGAAATCTGCGGAAAACCGTGGATGTTTGACATGTTCGACCCAAATCTGGAATCATCTGGGGACTACCTGTGAATTTTCCCTTCAATTCTGGAACTGTCCTACCCAGACAGTGTGACTTTGGGGAAAGAAACATTGAATGTATTTGAATGTCATCAACCCGGCCTTTCACCACATCCAAGATCCTCCAAGATCCACTTGTGCTGAGGGAAAGACATGCGGGCCCGGCGTTGGACGTGGGCCGCTCTACTGTTGTTGGCCATGCTCTTCTGGGGCGCTCAGCGGATCAGTCAACGCGATCCCCGCGACAAGCTGTTGCCCGCTGAGGCTGGAAAAACCTATGTGGTGGCACGTGATTGGGGGAATCCTTGGGATGCCTTGATAAGCCATGATGAGCCATGATAGTGCCATAAACCATCCATCATCAAGGATCGTAAACCACAACCCATTGTGAACCAAAATAAACAAATGGTTGAGTTTTCATGGGCATTCGGACATTTGCCAGACATTGTCGGGCGCACGGGTGGGGAGTGAGAGTGTTCGATCCCCTTCTCGTCGCATGGGTTTCCAAGACTCCGCAAAGAAGAATCAACAGGATTGAAAAAATGACAATAAGATCAACAAGACTATCCATAACTATCCAAAACTATCCAAAACTCTCAACTTAACTTAATATATCTTAATTAATATCATTTCATATCGATATATCGTTCTTTCCTCATTGGGGATGCCATGGGACGCCACCGCCAGGTGCATATGATGAATCGTCCCGGCCTGGACAAGCCCACGGATTTCAACAACCTCAGCGCTGAAGGATTTCGCAACAAAAAACCAACGATGAAATCCGTGGATTCCATATGAAAACCCATGGATCAACCAATGGTTGATCCATGGTTTATCCATGGTTTATCCATGGCAAAAATCATGGTTTATCATTGGAAAACCCATGGATGATCATGGATTCCATTGGCTTTCTGAATGAATGTGATCTGCGCATGTTGGTGAACATATGGGAACAGGAGGATTTTTGTTGAAGCTGGGAAAAAAGCCTGAAGTTCTGAGTTGTGTCCCATGGTCCCATGGTAGTTGATCATCATTGTTCCATGTAAATATATGGCAGTGTGGTGGCAGTATCCTCACGTCTTTGTACCTATTGTTTCTGCAAAGTCAAGTCATTAGATTCTTATGGAGCTGAGTCGTGAGAAACCCAGTAACCTCTGGTAATTTGTTACATAGCTATTGAAAATGACCATAGAAATAGTGGATTTTCCCATTGATTGAAAATGGTGGATCTTTCCATAGTTTTTTGTATGTTTACCAGGCCGGGTCACCTATGTCTGAACCGCCAGGAGAGGAGAAGAACTTGTTGGCTGCGCTGGACCAGTCGCCGTTCTTCTACTTCGCTGGTTTGGATCGACCGGCCGAGCCTTCGACGTGTTGAGGGAGTGGAAGGATTTTTTTAACGGTGGGGCATCCAACGGTGGAACCAAAGGTTGTAATTCTGGTTATGGAATGTGATGTATGCAACTGCATTGTGTGATAATTCATGATACAAATTTCATCAAATTTCCGTTTCTTAAGGTCCAGATGATGCAGATGCGTTTAAACAAGGCACCATTGGCTACTGTAATGCTGGCTATGCTGTGCGCACTGAGGATGCGTTGCTGCTAGATGCAGGGGCTAAGGATCCCTACCAGCAGCCGGCTTGCAGAGTTTTAATCACGCTCTCTTGATGCACTGCCATATGAGTTGGCAACGTGTGGCCATGATGTTATTTGCTAGCAGAATCACCCAAATCCAGCAGAAACTGCAGAAGCTGTCCTTGTTTTTTTCCAAAAAAATGCGAAAATGTGATGGGTTTTCCAGTTTTCCAGGCGAATTCTCACTGGTTCACCTGTTTTAAGGCAATCAGGAAGCCTCTTCCGTTTGTCCGAATTGCTCAAGCTCCAGATCTCCATCGCAGGTGGGGGGACCTCACGGAGGCCTGAACCAAGTACCCTCTGGTAATTTAACATAGCTATTGAAAATGGCCATTTATAGTGGATTTTCCCATTAAAAATTGTGATTTTCCATAGCTATGTTAGTTTACCAGAGGGTAAATGTGTCTTTTTCACGGCCTTTTGACTCGAGGATTGCTTACTACGCGTATTCTTCTTGTGAAGGAAACTAGATATGATGTCAGAGACTGTGCTTGCCTGTTTTGGCACCAGTGTGAGCCTAATTGGCACAAGATTGTCTGGCAACATGCTGCTTCACACATATCAATATTTATCATAGCACCTCTGAAAAGATAGAAAAGTACGGTAATTCACCACTATTTTAGTTGGACAATTTTTCTTTTCACCTTTTTTCGGGGTGGTTGCTATGCATGTGTAAATGCATGGACATACAAATGATTATAAATGTATCCCTCCACAATCCTTCATACTTCTGAGTAGGCATGAACTTGTTGATTGGCTGTGCGTTTGGGATTGTTGAAACCCTCGGGATGCTCATCGCGAATCGTTAATACGATATTGGATTCTTCCAAATTAGGGTACCCCAAAATCTGGCAATTTTGAGGATCAATCCCTCACAATTTCAGGCACATCCATGTCATATTGTTGGGCCTACTATATCCCCATCCCGAATTGTGGTTGGTTTGGATCTCCCATCTTTGCTTAAAATCCTATCAGATCCCACTAAACCTGCTTAAATTCCATTAAATCCCATTCAATGCTTCATTGTCAGCGCTTGAAACCACATCCACTGAGGCTCACTGGAGATGGCAAACTTGGCCGTGCGGCATGTCGACACCGAGCTAGCCGAAGCTACGCGGCATGCCTACCAGCAGGCACTGGGCGTGGTCGTTTGTAGTCGTTTGAACACAACCTTTTTTGGCGGAACTTGGACACATCCTGGCGAAACATTGAAGCTGTGGTTTTTGGGCGTTTTACTTGGCCCACACTTTGGGGAAGTTGAAAGAGCTAGAAGATTCTTAGTTTGGTTGTTTACACCAATTGTTTGGTTTGATTCATCATTTCCAATGATTAACCACATATAACCATATCAATAATAAATACTGTTATATCCCCATGGGTATCCCCAGGGTTAATTAATCATTTCCCTCTACAAGGTTGCTCATGATTGGGATTATTCCTATAAATTTATGCTTAGTATTCATCACTACCATATTCCTTATGAATTTATGAATCGTATTATGATTTGGTTGCCTATTTATCCATCACTACAAAATATGGTTGCCTATTCATCAAAAAAATGTTAATCATTTGCCACTAAATAGGAACTCCGATAATTATATGCTACTGACCTATGATTATATCATTAAAATGCCCTATTATAGTCCAATGTTCATAGTTGGTAGTTTAGCGCTTAATGTGGCTAATAGGTATTTTTATTAATATGGTTAGTCCCGTATTGCTACATATTTTCCACACTATCAATATGGCTAATATGGTTATACTCCTATTATCTCCTGTCGATAGGTGAATATGGCTATTTGAACCCGCAATTATTATATATGGTATTCCCTACGAATATTTCATTACCGTAATATGTCCCATGGTTAACGTTCATAGGCTAATACCATATATATATAGTTATATACATATATGCCATCAAAAATCCACGTGTTAATATGACCACATTATTTCTATATTAATCATAGGTTTTATAGCATTAAACATACATATACCATATACCATACAGGATGGCTCCCGCAGTCATAAGTTATTTTATAGACCCCATTAACTATAGTTATATCTACCAAAACTCTACCATAAACTATAGTTAAGCCACTTAATTATAAGGCAACTTTATACAAATTTTGGGGGCCGCCATCCTGTATATACAAACCCCATATATATACCATATGATATTCATCATGTCCCCATGTTTTTTCTCCATAGCTCCATGGTTGACCTGGAGCGCCAGGCGCGGGAGCTCTTCAAAAACGCTGCAGAGGTCGTTAGTCGCTATGCCGAGGTCGGAGGACCTGGCGATTTCCATCTTGTGGCTATCCCATAGGATCCATGTATGGTATATATGCTAACATTGGGGGTATATTGATGGTAAATGTTACCATATATAGCATACATGGTTCCTATGGCTATTGCTATGGATAGGAAAAGGTTCAACCTAAGGAAAGTAGAAAAGGTTATATTGATCACTATCTTAGTACGATTTGTTTCATGTATTTGACTTCTCTTGCCATTTTAGGGTGACTTGTCCTTTTCAAACCGATGCTATCTTGTTTGGTGGTTGCTGTAGGTCCTGATAGAGCTGAATTGGCGCTGCTGAGTTTCAAATGGGGATCAAAACCTATGTTGTGTACCATATTTGGAGGGGTGAACATCCATAAATCCTAGGTTATTACTGGATTGTTAATCCATAGATCTATGAATCCGAGATCTATTTGTTGGTGTTGTTCTTTAACCCGGGGTTTTTACTCCAAAATCTCCAGCCGTTGACGTCTTGCAGGTGGCTGGACAAGTGAGCCACTCAGTGCTGCCTGATCTGCAGCTGGCAGTGGACGAGCAGGCGGAGCTTTATAGGTTCAGGGAGATGGACCTGGCATTGCCGAAAAAGAAAACTGTATATTATTTTGTATCTATCACCATATTATGTAATGTTATACTGATCTATCATCATATTATGCTGATGTATTGCTTTATATGATAAGATATATAAAGATATAGAAAGATCATATTATTAGACATGAAGACCTAAAGTCAAAATTTGGTCAAAGCATGTTGAACTGTTGAACCACCCCAATTTGTGGTACAGTTGATTGCAGTTGGATGAAAACTTAGGTTAAAACTTGTGTTTAATGTCAGACGTCTTGAGGCTAGATCCGATTACTTCCCGCAATAACATCAATGGGAATTTCAGGATCCTAAAATGGAGGTACTGTACCATATAGGAGCATATTTTCTAGGGATATCCTGTTAAAAAAAGGCCACAACGAACCCTCTCATGGCATCACCCAAAGCTACAGATCATGGCTCTAAGGGGGTTGCAGGGGGGGATCACGGGTTCCAACGGGTTCCAGGCACCTGCCCTTGCCGCGGACCTTTTGGAGATGTTGAAGAATTGGGTGACGGACTGCCATGGAATCGCGGTCAGAAAGAAAAACGACTAGGTACGACTAGGTACGACTAGATGATGACATGATGCAAATATGCAGCAATGGCAAATCAAAAGGCTACGGTGCATAAACCATTGTGCGGAGACTCGGCAATAAAAAAGTGTGAGCTTACACTTGGAGAAAGCATTCCGGAAGTAATTAATTACAATGCAATATGTCACATGTTTTCCCATGTTTGTTCTGAACCATGACTCTAAAGACTGGCTCCAGCAATGTTTGGCAGATCACCGCAGGACATGAAGAAAGACAGCGATGTAATTCGAACCAACTATGGAGCGCTGAACCTTGGCGTGAAATCCTTGAAGGGACTATTCGACATGTAGCAGTGGCAGATAGCACTGACTTCATATTGTTGGTCATATCCCCATTGTATATTATCATATGTCAATATCCCATATACCAACTATAACACCAACTATAAGATATAAATATCAACTATATTGTATAACACCAACTGTAACATATCCCCCAAAAAAGGTTGGCCTATTGTGATGGTCATTCCATATTGACTGTTTGTCCCAGGCAGAGCACCATCGGCTCCTTGGCGGATCGTGCCCTGCAGAGCAAGCAGCAGGCGGATGTGAAGCTGGCACAGGCCGTGGCCAACGTGCAGGAGGCGCGGCAAGCACAAGCGCAGCCGCGCGGCTGAGGATGATGTCTGGTTAGGAACTTTTTTTAGATGGATCATTGGATCTAATAGATGATATAGATGGAGGTTGCCAAATTGTGAATGGTGGTTCTTCATATGGCGAAGCCATGTAAAGCCCATTTAATCAAATTTCATCAACCATCCCCATCCTCCAAAAACATCCAAAAACCATGCGCCATTGCTATGGGTTGTGACTATCCCCCAGTCATGGTACGTTTATGATGGGACCTGCGAGGCCATGATGTCTGAGAATGCCACTGAGAAAGGAAGCTGCCACCCGGCGAAGACCGATAAATCGGCAATGCCATGGTGCCTTTAAAAAAAACAAGCTAACATAAACCTAGCCACAATTCAGAAGACATCATTGCCAGTGATCGGAAGAGAATGGAAGAGAGTATATATGTGGAATTGTAGAGTAGCGTTGCACGTTTGCACACGTTTTCAACGGATACCGCGCGTTGGCAGTGCCATTTGATTTGACTATTTTGACTCCGGACTGGACGCTGAGGTGCCTATCAGACAGAGCCACAATTTCAGGCAGGACCATCAAACTCTGCTTCATGCTCCATGATAGCCGTTCATAGTGCAGGATGAATTGACTTCAACATGATTTTTATGCATCGTCATCATAGTTCGTATGAGTCTATAACTGCATGACCGTATCAGTTTACATCATAGTTAATAGATGTTCATAGTCAATCATCAGAGAATCATCAGAGAATACAGATGTACCCTCTGGTAATTTAACATAGCTATGGAAAATCACCATTTATCATGGGAAAATCCACTATAAATGGCCATTTTCAATAGCTATGTTAAATTACCAGAGGGCAATCGTGACATGCTGTAGCCGTTTGGTCAATGGCACCTCGCGCTTCGCAGGTGGCCACCAGGACAGAGGAGGCGGGCCGTCAGCCCGTCTCCGATGTTGACACGGCAGCGAGCAGTTGCTTGGCCCCTGGCGCCCCTGGGACATCCCACGTGGGACCCCTTGAGATTCACAGAAAACACTTGAAGTGAAAATAACAAACACATATTGCTAGAACTCTCGGAGAGGGCGATGGAGAGAGAGAGAGAGAGATATATATATATATAATATATAAATATATATATCATATATATATATATCATATATAACATAATCTGACTTGGCATGAGCACCGTGCTGCGCACCTTGCTGCCATATGGGGGATGGAAATTTTGGGGATGCAAAGGCTGTCCTGGTTCCGTGCCTTGAAGCCATTCTGCCAAGTTGGCCGGAGATTCATAGCCACAAATACAAGCATGGTCATCAGTTATAATTAGTCCCCAGCCCCAACTGCACAATATTATATAAGCAAATATTTATTTATTGAAAAAAATAAAATAAAAAAATAACTCTATTTTGGGGGGATTTCAACCCTGCCACAGCTCTGTGAACACCCATATGACATGGAGATATAGATGAGGAAATAATATATGGATATATAAATGGTAATACATGAAGCAGTGAACAGAACACAAGAGAAAGAGGGAGGGAGGGGGAGGGAGAGATAGATATTAATAGATAAATATTCAAATCATAATAGGGAGCGTTCCTGGACGCGTATCATTTTGGATTTGCACAACGCCTTTGAGAGAGAGGCACAATTCTGGGGATAAGACC
This sequence comes from Cladocopium goreaui, assembly GCA_947184155.2. NCBI lineage: Eukaryota > Dinophyceae > Suessiales > Symbiodiniaceae > Cladocopium > Cladocopium goreaui. Next base: position 83,947 of record CAMXCT020002199.1, read on the forward strand.
AATACCCTCCGACTTGCCAAGGTTGGGTCAACTTCGAAAGTAGTGTGCCTTGACTCCAGCATATGTTCAACAATGCATCGCGTTGGCGAATCAATTTAGTCCAAGGGAAAACCCTTCTGAATCTACTTGATTCAGCATTGAATTGTGTTGTTTTCGTTCCTTTCTTTCAATACCCCTACCTAAACTGCAGCAATTTGGACGAACGGGTCAACAAAGAATTCTGAGAGGTCAGACGGTGCTGGTCTGAGATTCCACTAGCATTTTCTGCACAAACCATGCTGGGTGACTTTCATCAAGAACATTGTCTCAGGTGTCGAACTGGCTACCCAGCAGCTCCGAATTCAATAGGTCAGACATGGCACTGGAAACTTGGTTGCAGATTGCTGCCCCCTCCCAGCCTGCAGGGGTTGGGCCCATGGGCATGGCAACCATCGTGAACCCCCAAGGTGCCATACCAACCTGTGGCCAATGGTGCAGATGCCAAGGTTCGACAGCTGGGCTGTGGCAGTGGGGATCCGCATGGGTGGGTCATGTCTCTGGGATAGTCCAGCAGCCCCCCCAACCCAGGCGGCCGCGGAGCGGGCGGCAAGCAGTTCCAAGCAGCTGCTCAGAGCCTTGCACGAGTTGAGGCGAGTCGATTCAATCCTCGAGGGATGTGGCTGGGCAGATGGGGAACCATGGGGTGAGCTGCTGAACAATTGGAGGGGTATAGGATGCCTGGGGGATGATCTTAGAAGTCTTGAGATGACGAGATATGCATGCAATGTGTGGAATTTCACAGCAATCAAGGCTTCTTCTTGAAGCTTGTCCTTGGGGGGGAATACTTGGGAGGTGGAACCTCCCTTTCCTATCCTTTTCTGCACTTGATTCAATGTTTGGGCTCGCAACTGCGGGCACCTGAGCCCGCTATTTGCCCTATCTGAGGCTATGTCTTTTGGGCCAACATGGATGGCACAGTCGGGAACCTAAATGTGCACAGTCGGCTTCTCCTGTTTTCGTTGCAATAGAAATGATGAACTTTTCCATAACTTTCCTATGGTTATTCTGTTTCACTGTCATGTTTACCCAAACTCTGGCAGTGAGGTCGGCCAAAGTTATGATTTGAAAGTTGCTATAGTTGAACTTGCTGTCATGTCATATCATGTCAAATCCGTTTGTTTTGCACAGCCACGGTAGCCTTCACGTTTTTACCGTAGCCATAGGTGCAGAAACTGGGTCAGATGAAGGTGCAGCTGCGAGGGGTCTTCAAGGGCCCCGGCATGATATATTTTGTTTACATCATGTTTGATAGATTGGGTCATTGCATGTCATTACTGGTTGGTGGTTTGGAACATTTTTTATTGTACCATATAGTGGGAATGTCATCATCCCAACTGACTTTCATATTTTTCAGAGGGGTTGAAACCACCAAGCAGATTACCCACCTCATATCGATTTTTTTTTTCATCTAGATGATTGGAAATTGATGGAAATTGGATCATTCGAGTCGAGCTGGCACAGGAGCATGCCGAGCGCATGGTGTCCTTTGCGTCCAGAACACCCAAGATCAAGGAGCGGTTTGGACAACGATTGAAGGAGTCACTGGGCAAAAGTCATGGATGGCAGCAGTTGGTTGGTGGCACACAACGGGTTTCTGCTGTAGGTGGTTGCTGTCCTGTCTGGGTCTATGTTGTGAGGGCAGACATGGTGTTCCAGCTGCTTTTAGCTCATTTCTTCAAGCAAAAGTTTTCCGCCAAACAAAACTGGAGTCAAACAACAGCGGTTTGATGCGCTTTGTGTCCCATTGGCTCCTGCTGAGGTACGGCATGTTTTGGTCGGACTTGGAACAGCTCTGCCGGAAATACAGTTCAGATCATCATGCTGCCTGGCCTGATTAAGAGGGCTTAGAATCCATAATGTCTGCATATATTAAATACAGTTCAGATCATCATGCTGCCTGGCCTGATTAAGAGGGCTTATAATCCATAATGTCTGCATATATAGCTATCTATATGGCAGTTGTTGTCTTTTTTTGGCCTAGATGGGTCATATCTAGACTTGCACATGTGTAAAACCATATGCTTTTTGGAGAAGTTGGAAGGAAAAGTCCGTAGTTTCAGCCCTCGCACTCCCAACTCAGCTAAGTATCATAACAATTCATGACAATTCATCCTTAAACAGAGGATAGCAGTCAAAGCTCTACTGTGGCCTTTACTAAACCGGCTACTTCTTTGCCGCTGATTCGTTTCTTCTTTCACATGGACCTTCAGAGCCTTCCTCCATCCAAAACCCTGTTGAAAGATGGATTACCAAGAGAAAATTGTGTTGTTTTGTTAACTGTATGTTGTAGTGTTATTTTGTAGTATTTTTAATGATGTTTCCTGTGCGCTGCAGTTTGACCCAATTGCATCCACTTTGGAATCACTTGATGTCGGTAGTAAGAGCCATCGTTATGGTGAACATAGCCAAAGATAGAAGATCCCAATGGAGGCTTCCTCAGCAATTTGCGTTTGCCCAGAACTGGAATAACACCGAATTTATAAACCCCGTTTAATTAAAAATTGGATGGTTCCCCCAAAATAATAATGCTAATTGGCGACTAAAAATGGTCCCCCCCAATTAAGCAGCCAAAGGTTTATTAATCCGGGGTTAATGAGAGTATCTCAAAGTGGTGTATAAAATGATGATAAACCATAGGATTCGGATGGTTTTCCTCCTAAATGTTCAGAGAAACCCAGAACTACAACTATACTGGTTCTATATATATATGCATATATATATACATTATATAATATTATAATATATTATACCCATATATACCCATTACATTTCATCAAACATCCCTCTGGTTGGTTTTATACCCCCATAACTTTGTGCTGCCAAGGCTGCCTCCGCAAAGATGAGAGAAGTGGTTCGAGCAGCTGAGATGTCCTAAGCGTTTGTTTTTTTTGGGGGGGCCTCTTGTTATCGGAGCATATTCTGGTTGGGGGTTTCAAATATTAATTGTTATCTATCAATGCTTGGGATGATTGAGATGAGATGACGCACATATTTTTGGGACGGGTTAGCACATTTTAGGACCACCAACCAGTATCCTGGGTGTGAGCGAAATGTTGAAGTCCCAAAACCATTTTAGATTGACGAACTAGACTCCGATGAAACCATCCCATATTGTTGGACGCCAGAGCACCAGAATGGGATGGCGTCATAGAAGTTTCATCCGTCGCTGACAAGTTTATCCAAAGATTGGTCCAGCTGAATGTGGGAGGGAAGACTTGTTTCACATATATAGACTTGTGAAGCCAGTCCATTGATCATCAGAAAATCCCAATGTTTGGAGGTGAAATCCTGATTTTTGATGGTTAAATCCACCATAAATCCATGGATCGGCCAAGGAGGTGTCCTTTGCTGCTGACATCCGCGACACACATCAGAGCGTTGATGCTGGCGTGCGTGCCGCCCAGAGATCAGGACCAAAAATCACCTGGTGAAGATGATTCGGCACTTGTAAGTCTGGTAATCCCGAAGATGGGGAAGGTGATTCCAGATTTGGAAGATATGGAAGATCTGGAATATATATAAATATATGGTGCAGCGTTGGCCACCCCCCCCCCCCCCCCCCCCCAATGGGTATGGGTGGACAGTATCGTCTGGTTCTTCTGGTCCCCCCCCCCCTGTGGCCTGTGGTGGTGGTATGGTTCTTCTGGTCCCCCCCCCCCCTGTGGCCTGTGGTGGTGGTATGGTTCTTCTGGTCCCCCCCCCCGTGGCCTGTGGTGGTGGTATGTTGGTATGTTGGTATGTTGGTATGTTGGTATGTTGGTATGTTGGTATGTATGTATGTATGTATGTTATGTAATGTAATGTAATGTAATGTAATGTAATGTAATTATGTATGTATGTATGTATGTATGTATGTATGTATGTATGTATTAATGTAATGTAATGTAATGTAATGTAATGTAATGTAATGTAATGTAATGTAATGTAATGTATGTATGTATGTATGTATGTATGGAATGTAAGGTAAGGTGAGCTGTATTAAAAACCCGGTAATACTCAGCTATGTATTCGGTGATCCTTGGTCCGTAGTTCGCCGCACCGCCGCACCTAATTCTGGCTTTAAACTGTTTTGAGGGTAGTCCATTTAGGTGGGGAACGACATCTGGAACGACATCTGAAACGACATCCAAATCATACATAGACATATATGGGAGTCTGTGAAAACCACATTCTATTTTGTTTAGTCTTCCATTTCCATCCCACATGAGCCATTTTTAGCTTTCATAACCCTGTGCGACCGCTTGTGTCTGAGTGCTTAGATCGGTCACAGAGCAATATGTCAAATTTTTGAATCCCACCGGCGATCTGAACGACATCCGAAACGACATCTGAACGACATCTGAACGACATCCAAAGTCGTCCCAGGTGATCATAGACCCATTTGACCCGTTTTGGTTTTCTTTTCTCATTTGGGCTTAGGTAATTATCCTTCACATAGCCTAATATAAACATATATGACCCTTTTATATCGTAGATGTCCCCATTTTCTGTACACAATACAAAACAACCATTCATTGTTCTATTTCTCCGTATCTCAAAAGCATCCAAGATTCCGTCTGGCAATATTAATATATAATCTGGAAATGTGGAGGTCCTATTGTAAACATGAAGACCGCCGCATGGAATTACGATGATTTGTGGTTGGGATCAGCATTTTCAAACCGGGTTTTTAATACGACTCAGGTAATGTAAGGTAAGGTAATGTAAGGTAAGGTAATGTAATGGTATGTATGTATGTATGTACGTAGGTATGTAGGTAGGTAGGTAGGTATGTATGTATGTATGTATATACACCACACAGGGGCATCATACCCCCCCATTCCATGGGGGGGGGGCGGGGGGGGTGGGAACACGGGACACGGGACCATATATATATGTGTGTGTGATTTTGCCGCCTCATATTTTTCCATGGTTTTCCCGGGGTGCTTTTCCCATTTGTGCCATTCAAAATACCTTGGTTGATGGCTTAATAGGGGGTTCTACTTATCGGTTTACTGGGGATTAGTACAATCCATATAGGAATATTTACTAACCAAACCAGTAGAATTAGGGCTTTCATGGTTTTCGACCAGCTACAAAGCCCACGGCTTCGTCACGTTCCAGGAGCCTTCGCTGCCGAGGCTTCCACCTCGCCCTCGGGCGACGTGGTCGCCAGCGATTTTCCCAGCGGCTGACCCGGCGGCGTGGCGAGGTAAACGCGACGCAGGCGGGGGAGCCCCTGGGGCTGGTCATGATGGATTCACGAACACCCTAGGGGTTTATAGGATGTAACGGGTTGTAATTATAGGATATTATAGGGATGTATAGAAGATTATATATAAGATTTATAGCCATATTGAATGGGATTTATAGGGATTTATGATCATTTATAGGGATGACAGGATCGGGAGATAATGACCATAATGGGATTTATAGGGACTGATAATGACCATTAAAAATAATCATAGCCCCATTCGCCAGGGGGGTTTGGAAAAATGGGGCATCCCCAAAACCAGAGGTTTCAATACTAAAATGGTCATCCATGACTTGGATGATTTGGGGTCACCCCCATTTGAGGAAACCTCAATAGGGATTCGGATTCATAGGGAAATATATATATATATACACAGTATATTACAGTAATTATATAGTTTGGATGAAAACGGGAATTGTGATATAACTGTTTTTTCTTAGTGGGATAGATTCCAATGATCTCAATGTGATGTCGGAATGATGGGCATTGCATTCGAGGAACCATCCCCAAATGGCACACATGGCGCCAGACCGCTGTTTTCAGCCAGACTCTGTGTTGATGTTTAGTGGAAACCTGTACATGTATCCTGTCTTGGCATCTTGTTCCCATTTGCAAAAAGTCAGAAACATGTGAATATGTCTGTGTTCATGCTGCTTTGCCAGAACTTTGCCATACTTATATATGATTATATGGAAATCCACCATTTATAGTTGTTGTTTGCATTTAACACCTTAATTTATGGGTAATTTTCCAGCTAGCCATGTTTGATTGCCGGAGGGTATCTTTGAAGCACACGCATCTTGGCCTTGGGCCATCCAGGTACTGAGCTACAGACGTGTGAAATACGTCGTTTCGCAGATGTGGGTGCTGCTCGAAACATGCTGAAATGTGACATCTACTATAGTTAATATAGTACAATCAGTCCACTAAAGTCCACTAATATCCGCCAATCAAGATTCTTCGCCCCGAACCATCGAAAAAACATGTTTGTTTTCCTGTGTGGATTAGATTGCTGGAAGTATGTAACATGCCGGTGCTAGACTCGGAGAAACCAGGGGCACAGTGCACCAAACGCAAGATTGGACTTCGCAACGAAGAATCAACGCCGATGCGATTGTGTAGTTTCACATACAGTTGGGGCATCACAGGAAGTCTTGATTGTTGGCCTACCGTGAAGTGTTGCGGCCGAAAAAGTTCGATCTTGCGGCTTTGCTGTTCCGACTTCTCCACCGCGGCAGTGGATCCCGGTGGGGGCCTGTTGGATGCTGGAGTCCTGGAAAGTCCGTGGAGCGAGTTGACCACGTTAGTCGTCCTCGGTTGACTCTCTAGGACTCCAGCATCCTGATGCAAATGACCCGGAGGGGGAGAGCATCAACTGGTTGGGTTGATACCAAGTTGTGACTACTGAGTAGCAACTGTTGGTAGATCGACTGATTCAAATTGTAATGTGCTTATAGCACATAGTCTCACATAGTTCCATTTAGTAGTGCATGGTTGCAGGTTCATCATCTCAAGTCATCGTAACAGATTCTGCGCGAGCTTGGTGGCCAACCGGAAAAAACGGCTTGTGGAGAGCAGACCTGGTGGGGCGTTAGTATCGAGTCCAGTATTCAACCATTTTGGTGATTTCTTCATTATGATCCACTAGAATTACTAGAAGATACCAGAAGGGTTTGTCTCAGTCTCTGGCCCAGTCTCTCTCCTTCAGGTGTCTCCAGTGTAGTACTCCCCTCTGTGGGAGACTTGATGCGACTAGAGCTAAGACGCACCAAGCAGTTTCTGAAGGCAGCAGGAAGTTGCTGAAGAGTTTCAGCTGTGTTACGGTTCCCATCGATCAGAGCTTCAATCAGGGTATGGGATGGCATGGGAATGTATGGGATAGAGTTCGGAGAAGCATGAACAAAGCAACAACCCTACCTTTGACACAAGCAAGTCATTCGCATGGCAGATGGCACAGATAGAGCATGAAGAATCCAAGTGGACACGGCCAACTAAGCCACACTTCCAGAATTGGTTTAAGAGAAGATTTACAGAAAGACCATGGAAGACTCCGTATTTGGTGCTTAAAACATGTTCAAACCATGATTTCCTCTGGATGTTCCTTCACACCACATTGAGAACCGGCCTGATATCCAAAGATTCTAAAGATCCTGGGCCTTTGGAAGCGAACGACTTGCTGCGCGGAACATCCAGACGTGGACGCCTTTCATGAGCCCTGGGTCATCGCGGGTCCACCGATCCGGTAACGTTGGGGGCTGTGGGGAGAGGAGTTGATTTGATTAGGCCTGGGGTGCTTCCTGGTGCCCCAAACTGTCCAAACATGCCAAATTATATGTTTGACCCCAACACCCAGGTGCCTGGGACACTGGGTGAATTCAATTGGATGTAACCATCAAGAATTATTAATGAAGTCTAAAGCTTTGTTCTAAGCCTTGCGAGTGAGACCAACTACCTGCAACCCTCAAGCAATCACCAGATGCACGTGTGACAGTGACACCGCGTAGCTCCAGCAGAAATTCGGAATGGAACCCATTCAGAAATCACATTAAATCACTAGCAGCTACCAGCATATGGACTTGTCCAAAAATATCAAACATGGAGTGTACTCCAAAATAACAATTTGAATGGGGAATACAGGTTGGCCCCTGACAGACACAGGCTGCCACAGGATCCTCTCCCTAGGGATAAGTTGGTGAGAAAGAAAAAATATAAAAAGCCCATTTATGACCATTGGGAGGGGGCAGAAGTGAGTATGTTGGAGGATGGGCATGGATAGGCTGATAAATTTCAAATCATAGACCTATTTCCACATCAAAATATGCAACAAAAGATTCAGTCAGCTCTGCTGGGGCTTTGCCAGTCGAACCTGAAGCCGCTGGGATGTTTTTGGCGGGGCAAACAGACATGGCCGCCCGCAACTTGTTGCCTCGAAATTTAGGGGGTCCAAACACCCCACAGAGGCTGTGCGCCGCCCGGAACGGACCGGAACGGTCGCACCGCGGCGTGGGAAAAAGAACGGTTGCAGCATTTTCGGAGCTCAGTACTATCTCGCGTTGAATGAAGTTTGATGTGGGAGCAGCATCATGATGATGATCATGATGACGACGACGCTGATGACGACGACGATGACGATGATCATGATCATGATCATGATCAATGATCATGATCATGATGATGAGGATGAGGATGAGGATGATGATGATGATGATGATGATGGTGATGATGATGATGATGATGATGAGGAGGAGGAGGAGGAGGATGAGGATGAGGGTGAGGATGAGGATAATGGTGATGATGATGCTGGTGATGATGCTGGTGATGATGCTGGTGATGATGCTGGTGATGATGCTGGTGGTGATGCTGGTGGTGATGCTGGTGGTGGAGGAGGAGGTGGAGGAGGAGGTGGAGGTGGTGGAGGTGGAGCCTTGCATTTGTTTTTGTTGGCAGACTACTGATACCGTTGTTTTGCCCAAGCAGGGCCGGCTGATCTTTATTTAATTTTGTGGCTCCTGCCGCCAACTGGTGCGCCAATGGTGGTCACAACAATGGCTGGAATCATGCGATGCTTCGGCTGCAATCGGTTGCAGTGGTGTAATTTGTTGAATTGATATTGCACAACCTTGCATATGTCCTATGTTTTTTAAGGATCTAGATTGTCCACATTTTTTTGGGGGTTGGATAGGTGATTTGTGCCTGATTTGTTGGTGAGCCCAGACAGTAGCAGGCCACGCCAACATGGCTAGCCAATGCATGACGGCTGAATCTAAGGAAGTTTGACGATCGCGGCTGCCAGATATTTGCAGTATAGCAAGTTTTTCCCCCCTTCCAGTTGAGGATATTGGGGGCCTCATCACAGTGAGTCAAGGTCCCACTTCAGAGTGTTGGCGTACACTGTAAGGTTCTAGATGTAGACAGTGTTGGCCAGCTAATTCCCATTATCATGCTGGGGGGCTAGCACGTTTGCCTGCGAATGGCCTGCAGACCAAACCTAAAATCAGCGTTAGATCATTCTCTCAACATTTGAAGCCATTCTTGTTTGGAATTTACAAGCGTTCTATTTACGGAGGCATTTGGGTTTTGCCACAAATGTCATGACAGGTATTCCAAAATCGACTGATATTTTCAGGTTTATCATCAGTTTCCCTTTTCTCATGGACATTATATTGAAGTTACTATCCCCCCAACCTAGAACCCACCAAATAGGGAGTTGTGGCAAACTCCCCTTGTTTGATACTCAAATCATGTTCTCAAATCATAAAAAATCATATAAGATCCCAATTTTGAATGCTGAAATCACCATGTTTGTTGCTTAAATCGGGTCCCAAAAAGATTTTAAACTGTGTCCGCAATGTTATATCTGATGTTTCCCTCAGAATTTCCTAAGCCATGGGGGTACCCCCTTGCATCATCCAGTCATGACCATGACGACCAGTATAGCAGCCATGGTGACTGGGGATCCTCCATGACTTGACCCAGGCCTTTGCCACAGCTGAAGCTAACAGCTGGACCTTCCTTGGCTCAGCGCCATGGAGTGGACGCGACCGTGCAGCGGCCGCGGTCTTGGGAGGACGTGTCTTCATGGCCGGTGGCTGCCTGGTGGCATCGTAGATTGGGAGTTTACGAATCCAAAAATGAGGGAGTAGTTTATTAATGTTAATTAAATAATTATATCACAAAACATTCGCTAACATCTGGCTGTTGGTTTGACATACATTGGACGGTGCCATTTGCGATGATGACCGCGGATGACGAGCAGATTTTCTGGGCTTTCACCAGATCTTTCCAGCGATAGACCTCCACAATGATCCGAGGCAAAAATCATGGGAAATCCGTGTGATGTTGTGCTCAGATGCAGTGAATGTTCTGCTTTTGAGGGCATGTGCTTCTAGAATGTTATACTATGCACAATATTCACGGATATATAATGATATATGATATATATATATATATGTGTGTGTGTGTGCGTGTGTCTCTGTACACAGGCGGGAATTGATAAATATAGAATGATATACAGTATATATATATACATACATATATATATACACATACATACATATATATATACATACATATAGATGCATATACTAATATACTCGATGCACAGATGTGGGTAAACCTACGGGACAGCACTGCGCTCTGAGGTTATGACTATCACAAGCACCTGCCCCCTGACGTGCGGTTCAGAAGTCCGGGGGTCCATTAAAAATAGCCATGTCAGGGGGTTAACAAATAGGGTGTTGGTAACCTCACTGCTTTAATCATTGGGCATTATGACATAAGCCATTTTATAAGGATACCGCCAGAATACCTATTACCAAGAAACAGTTCATGTGATGTCATAGGGTTGCCTGAAGCTAGGATCATTCGAGAATTGCGCCCCAAAAGAATGCCCCACCATTTGCTGTTGCTGTTGTGCCCCTCAAAAATTACCCTGTTCGGTTGAGAGGTCATTCTGTAGATTCAACCTGCAAATAGGACCCAAATGAATAGGCTCACTACACAATTTTCTTGGTGAGAACAGACCAATTTGGTACTTTTGGGTGGTTTCCATTCCAACCTCCAAGCCCAGGAATGATGTTTGGTCATCAGAGGCAGGCTTGACCAGTCAGATGTTCTCCGCATTGGGTTCCAGACGTGTCAGTGTTGGTCAATTCATACACTGAAAAAAATGTATGCACATCCCTTTGGTACACAAACATAACCACGGAAAATCACAATTTTTAATGGCTAAATGAACTATAAATGGTAATTTTCAATGGCTATGTTGGTTTACCAGTATTGGTGAGATGATTGATGCTGGCGAATACGACAAATGAGCCAGGCTCCAGGCTCTAGGTTTGGGTGCCCAGATTCCCCATAGCCCGATGGTAAATGGACCTTGAAACAGCCTTTTTGGCAAGCGCCAAATAGAAAAGCTGCAAACCTGGAAATTATAAGGGAAACATTATCTATACCATTCTGGAAGCACTTTTGTTTACCCTCTGGTGAACTAAAATAACAATGGAAAATCACCATTTTTAATGGGAAAATCCACTATAAATGGCAATTTTCAATAGCTATGTTAGTTTACCGGAGGGTAATCTTTTTTAGGGTTAGTTACTATAAAACGTGTTGAAGTCGCTGCCGCAGCCTTTTCCAGGATGGAATCACTTGGCAGCAAGTTTCTGACCACGCCAGCTGGACAGCGAGATCGGGCCATGCTGTGGTCGCCTTCAATGAACAGATCTGGGTTTTGGCAGGTGAGAATAGTCCCATTGGTGACTTGGCAGCAGCTGTGGTGTGTTTCCCTTCCAAAGAAACCTCCTGCAATGACAACCGGGCGAGCTGCAACACTCCAAGCACTGCATTTATTTGTGGCTACAAGCAAGGCGCTCTGGTTTTATGCATTGCGTAGAGTTCATGATCAAGACTGCCAGAGGTTTTGCACTTAGCTTGTTTCTTCATATTTCTTCCACTAGAGCCCTTGGGTAGCACAGCTTTAGTCAGGCATGCTCTGGGGAACTTTGCTGCAACCATGCATGTGTATATCAGTTGCCGGCTTGATTTTGGATGACGCGCGGGCCATTTCGAAACCCACCTTCAGGCCACAAAATACAGGGGGAAACTTTGATTTTTGGAAGTTACCCACATTCCCAGTCGCCTGTCTTGTCTTGTTTTGGTGTCAACGTCACAATCATGGCAAGTTCCTTTGTCAATTCGCCCCACGAATTGCCCTTGTTAGGCTTAGTAGATGTTAGTAGGGGTTGTTGGTGGTCAGCAGGACCTTACCCTTGTTATGGCGTGGGTCATCCGGGTCACATTGGGTCACCTTGAGGAGAGCTGGTTGAATTCCCATTGAGGTCAAAGCATTTATTTCAACGACGTTTGGGCCTCACGAGATGGCCGTCAATGGGAGCAGCTCAGCGGAAGCGCTCCGTGGTGCAAGCGGACCAGCGCAGCAGCTGCCGCGTTCAACTCACAGGTATTTGTCTCCCGACATTGAGAGATGGTTCCAGGCTTGGGGCTGCAGTTGGGGTTAAATGTGTATCGCCATTGGGATAAACCTCTGAGATCAAGTTGGGATACCCTCTGGTAAACTAACATAGCTATGGAAAATCACCATTTTCAATGGGAAAATCCACTATAAATGATCATTTTCAATAGCTACGTTAAATTACCAGAGGGTACATCCCTATAATTGTGGTCAGTTATAGGGTCACAGTGCATTCATGGTGTATCCTCGCCCATGGGATGTTTTGCGGAGTGGCCTGTTCAGCAACCCTTTGCAGCTGAGGTGCTGGGTGGAGTCTCTGAGTCAAACACCTACTTGAACGATGTTTGGTCAACGGCCGAAGCTTTGCTGATTTCATGGGCTCAGTTGCTACATCCAGGGCTCCAGCTCTCTTCGGGATCAGTGGCCCAAGTGGTCCCTTACAACAATCAGTGAACCAGTAATCAGTGAACCAGTGCTCAGTGCATTGACATGTCACCAGATTATATATTGATGATATTGATGCATGTCAGATGCGTTCGCGGTCCGCGATAGGCAAGAATGGTTCGAACAGATTTACTCATATGCATATATGGTCCCGTGTCCCGTGTTCCCACCCCCCCCCCGCCCCCCCCCCATGGGATGGGGGGGGTATGATGCCCCTGTGGTGGTGTATATACATACATACATACATACCTACCTACCTACCTACCTACATACCTACGTACATACATACATACATACATACCATTACATTACCTTACCTTACATTACCTTACCTTACATTACCTGAGTCGTATTAAAAACCCGGTTTGAAAATGCTGATCCCAACCACAAATCATCGTAATTCCATGCGGCGGTCTTCATGTTTACAATAGGACCTCCACATTTCCAGATTATATATTAATATTGCCAGACGGAATCTTGGATGCTTTTCAGATACGGAGAAATAGAACAATGAATGGTTGTTTTGTATTGTGTACAGAAAATGGAGACATCTACGATATAAAAGGGTCATATATGTTTATATTAGGCTATGTGAAGGATAATTACCTAAGCCCAAATGAGAAAAGAAAACCAAAACGGGTCAAATGGGTCTATGATCACCTGGGACGACTTTGGATGTCGTTCAGATGTCGTTCAGATGTCGTTTCGGATGTCGTTCAGATCGCCGGTGGGATTCAAAAATTTGACATATTGCTCTGTGACCGATCTAAGCACTCAGACACAAGCGGTCGCACAGGGTTATGAAAGCTAAAAATGGCTCATGTGGGATGGAAATGGAAGACTAAACAAAATAGAATGTGGTTTTCACAGACTCCCATATATGTCTATGTATGATTTGGATGTCGTTTCAGATGTCGTTCCAGATGTCGTTCCCCACCTAAATGGACTACCCTCAAAACAGTTTAAAGCCAGAATTAGGTGCGGCGGTGCGGCGAACTATGGACCAAGGATCACCGAATACATAGCTGAGTATTACCGGGTTTTTAATACAGC
>CAMXCT020002199.1:97788-110452 GCA_947184155.2 Cladocopium goreaui
TTTTGTTCTTCTTTGAGGCTATAAACTGTGGATCATATTTCACAGCCCACAGCCATGTTTTGAGGAACTTCTGGAGGCCCACACGACAGTCTGGACGCTTCTTTGTCAGACTATCGCCCAGGTCATAGTCACTGGCCACCCAACGTAGTTTGGAGCCAGCACGCTGAAGATATTCTCGAAGTTGAAGAGCTTGGAGAGCAGAGCGAGTGTTGCTCAGGCCAAGGAGAGGACTCTCATTGTAGAGCACTGCATCGAAACCACCTTTGCTGTCAGTGCAAAGAAGTCCTTCTACTTGTTTCACCATCTCTTCTGAGAATTCCACTTTGTTGGCATCGCGAGGACGAAAAAGTCCAGCACCATGAATTTCGCACCAAAGAAGTCGGGCGCGGAAATTCCAATCTTCACCTTCAAGTACTGCTTGAACTTCTGCGTCATTTGATCCAAGAGCTTTGCGACGAAGCTTCCAGGTTCGCCAAGCCAAAAGAGACATGGGGCAAACTTCTCCTTTAAGAGCTTCAGGACCGCTCATCAAAGTGATGATCCCACCAGTTGAATCACCTTTGTCTCGATTCGCATGCGCTTGGTCAGCTATTGTTATGAAGCAAACATCGCGCCAGGTCTTCGCCGTTTTGTGCTTGAAGAACTTGAGCTCATAGGATTCACGGCGAATTTCGCCAATCATACGTTGAATTTCCATGGCATAACTCATCTTCCCAAACTTAATGACTTCAGTGAGGAGGAGATTACAACGAGCACAAAGTCGTGGCTGAGTTTGTATTGCCAGCCATTGTAGTGCGCCAAGAGCACCACGGCAAGCTGCAATTTCATGAGAGGTCATTCGTGCATCTTCTAGTCGTAATCTATCTGCAGAGATGTCAAGGTCCGGCAGGGAGTCCACATAGTACTGCTGGTTGACGGTGATGACAAGGTCGCCATCGTTGTCACGTTTCACCTGAACATCAGTGCCAGCATGACGATATGCAGAGTGTTTGGCTGTTCCCCATCGGTACGCTGCATCTATTTTTCTGCAAACCTCATTCCACTTTGCATTGTTTGAATCACCAGTTCGGTGAAAGTCATCCACATGGCCGCCCATCATGCCAATGGTGAAGGGTTGCTTGGTCTCAGGGTCTTCATCATACCAAACCCAAAGACATCTTTCACCCAAGGCAGGATATCCGCCAAGTCCAGTGAGGGTCTTGTGCAGGTCGAGCCAGAGTCCACGGGGAGCAGTAGTGCTACCGTAGATGTTACGCATGACTTTCATGATGCCATTGCTGTCCAACCCAAGTGCTGTGCGAAGTTCAGCTACACCATAAGTCCACAAGTTGGCATCAGCGGACGTAGGAGCCGTCTGGAGAAAAGCAGTTGCTAAATCCAAACCTTCAAGTTGCCACGAGTGTTGACAAGTGGCCTGGTAGAGCAAGTTGCGAGCCAACATAGATTGCACAGGTGAGGACGTTTTGTAGTCCACATTGCCAATCTCAGGATGTTCAAAACCCAGTAGCACAATTCGTGCCTTCACCTTCTTGAGACCATCTGAAGTATGTGTTGTAGAAGGATTCGTTGAAGCATCTTGTCGCGCTTCATCTTGATCTTCAGGAGGCACAAGTTTCCAGGTTAACACCCAGCGAGCACGGACAATGCGTCCACTGCCCATTGCTTCTCGCACTTCATCATTTCGGTGGCAGGCTTTCACTGCTTCATTCTTGAGGAAGCTGTCAATTTCTTTCCCCTTGGCACGTGCAAAAAGTTCACGATGTTGAAGAGACAATTTGCTGAGAACCACTTCAGAGTCACGCATCTTTTTGACCAGATACGCAGTGGGGCTTCTGAGGAAATTCTTGAACTGCCGGTTTGACACAAAGTCCAAGTCAAACTGCATGGAGAGGCAGTCCAAATCATTGTCAACAACCAGATTGTAAAAGTCCAAAAGTCCATCATCTGGTTGATGTAGTTCCTCCACCCATTTGAGGTCATACTGAGAGGAGTGTTGTTCCCTCAGCAGGGTTCTCATGTCTTTGTCATCGTTGATCTTTTGCTTCTTAGGGTCTGGTAGAGGTCGAGGAGAAACATCATAGTCGTTGACATCGCGCTCCAGCAACTCTTCAAGGTCAGGAGAGTCAGAAGCCGCAGGTTCCAGTGCTGCAGGTTGAGAAGCACTGCCAGGTTCAGGTAGTAGTTCAGCATCATCATCATCTGCTTTGGGCTTCCAGTCATCTGGAGTCAAGGATTTCTTGCCAACGATCTTGGAGCGTGGTTGAAGTGCAGGGTCAGAAAAGGTGACGCCTTTCTGGAAAACCTTCTTGGCCTTCTTGGCAACAGCTGCAGGCACAGCCGTTGATTCATCAGGTTGATCTGGCAGATCTGGAGATTCACGTTCGTCTTCACCAGGAACCTGATCAGTGATGTCAAGATATTCACGTTGAGGTAGGACATCAGCTAAGGATTTCCATTTGGTGACGTCTTGTTTGTCACACACTTCAAAGGTAACACGCTCGGTGTCGGTGACAGGTCTCACCGAATGAGCACTGCAGCGCAACAGCTGCGATCCCACCAACACCCATAGAATGTGTCTTCTCTCATCGCCTTCTTCTTGATGATGAAGAACTTCATGGAAAACAACACGCCCAGGCCCAATCCAGTGAGGTTTGATGCTTCGCTGAAAACCACCACGTCGGCCAGGAGCAAGTAGATGTGCAGGCCATTGTTTGCGCCAAACCATGACTAAGTCCATAGGTTCGAAGGTGCGCAAAGGCTGCTTCACGCTGGAGTTCTTGAGCTTTGACATCACACGTAGAGCTCGGGTACGACGTGCAACTTCTTCAGCACCTTGTCGAGCTCGAACCAGGGCCTCATACTCAAAGTGCTTGGTGGTGTCCGGCAAGGAGTCAAAGGTTCTGATCTCTTCATCGGTTATGGTGTAGTCCTTGCCATAGCACCACTGAAAAGAGGAATAGCCCTTGGTATACTCAGTACTGTTGAGAGCCGCACACGCAAGTTGAAGAGAAACTCCAAGAGGAAGAGTTGGTTGTCCAAGTTGAATTGCAGAAGCCGTCATCTTCACATCTTTGATTGCTGATTCAACAAGTCCATGAGCCCATGATTCCTTCTCAGCCGGCAAGCTAAGTTGGATGCCCACATTGGTGAGGAACTCGTTCACGTCGGTGGCCGTGAAGACAGAGGAGTTGTCAGGCACAATAAGTCGGGGTTTCGGCTTATCGGCCAGCCACTTTTCAGCAATGGCCTTGATGACATCCTCAGAACTTTCGGACAACATTTGTGTAAGCCCATACGATTTCAGCACATGCACCGCACGGAGCTTGGTGGCAAAGTCAATGAGCAGAATGAACTTGATCTTGATCTTCTGGTCAGGAACATGCCATTCGCTGGAATCAGCTCCAACGATTTCCCATGCCTTGCACAAAGGGTGCGTTGACGCCCTTGGTACTTCACCTGAGCTTTTGCTGCCTTGTAGAAGTCGATCACAAGCATCGCATCGAAGATCGCGAGCCATTTCAATCTTCCATTTGGGAAGTCCAGCATCTCGGAACAGGTGAATCAAGTTCTTGTTCGTAGGGTGTCCTGCTGCACGGTGATAGTGCTGCAGTTTGACATGCCATTCTTGTCGTTCTTGTTCATTGACATCATCGCCATGTTGAGGAGCTTCAAGTATAGAGGGTTCATAGCCGTCAGACAAATCACCATCATCAGGTACAGGAGGAAGAACTTCTTCAACAGGTAGAGCTTGAAGACGTTGAGTCCACTTCACATCACACTCTGCATGCTTGGAGTTCACCACAGCGTCAGGCGAGGTCAAGGCTTGTACATGACGTTGAGGAGCAAGTTGATTTTTCCAATGCCGCACAATTGCTTCCACCATCCGCACTGGATAGTATGCAGAGCGAGCTGTTTCAATCCCCTGTATGAGAGCATGTTGATGATTTCGAGGGCAAACCTTGCACTTGAAGTTGCGATGGAAGAGCTCATCATTGGTGCGAATCTCCCAGCGCTTGTGGATAAACGCTGAATCATCAGAGTTTCGCATGCCATAGTTGCATCCATCGATTCTGCAGCGCTCCCATGATTGGCCACGTTGCAAAAGTCCATGCTGCAGCGAGACCATAGGAGGCTGAGACCATCCAGAACATGGAAAAGTCCACTCCCAGTACACATCGATGTCTGGGTCGTCATCAACAGCATTGAGGATGAAGTCCTTGGCATAGTGCATCATTCGACGGTCTCGTCGACGAAGATCTTCGAGGACCGCCTTGCGCTCATCAGTGTTGTAGTTGACATTGGTCCATTGACACCAATGAGTGCACGGTAGTGAGAGCCAAAGTTTCTTGGGACGCTTGATCTTCCGCAGGCGTTCCATCCATGCAGACTTCTTGTAGAGGTCAAAACCTTGCTTATAGTTGATCCTTCGGGCGGGTAGACCATGGTTGAGAGCCGCTTGAGTCAGCCAACTGTTGTCAGCACATGCAATCTCCCATAAACATTCACGTCCATCCATGGCGATCTGCAAGGCGAGGTGACTCATGGTTGCTGTCATCATCGTCACCATCTTCATGACCTTGGAGCCCATCGTAGTGGTCAAAGGTAGGCTCGAAGAAGTCATTGGCTTTCTTCGGTGAGGATGACTTCGTCGGGTGGTGTCATCCCCTTTCTTGCAAGCACCAGGTTGCGCAAGTCGATCTTTTCCTGCTCGGTCAGGAAGTCCTCCAGGTTGCGACGATCTGGTGAATCCAAAATCGGATCCCAGCTGCTGTCGGAAGGACTTGTCATCGGCGAGCTCTGGTCCATGTAGCCCATGGTGACAACCATCTTCTTCTCCACATTCTTTGAGGCTGCCTTGGACTTTGGAACCTTCAAGGAGTTCTCGACGTTGGGCTTCTCCAGCAGGTACTGAACTTTGTTGTTCAGCTTTTCCTCCGCGGTGATCTTGTCCAGCATGGCTTTCACGATCTCTTCCGTCGGAAGTGCACCACGAAGCATCGGCTGGAGGAGCATCAAGGCCTTCTGAACCATCGCCGCATTGTTGACCATGGTGTGATTGGAAGGAGATCCCTTCCTTGGCTGGTACCACAGGCGTAGGGCACAGACTTCGCACGTGGCCCAAGCGCCGTGTGGGTTGCCCTGTGGATTCCCCTCCACATGCTTTCCGTTGCATGGCCATGTCGCCGGTGAAGCACGAGGGTCTCGAGGGTCGTAAGGCATTGTCCTCTCTGGGTCCAACGGGCGAGCACATGCTTTGCTCTTTGCGTTGGCTTTCACATTGGTCAGCACCTCCGCTTCTTCCGCCGGAGTCAGGCTTTGCGAAGTCGCCATTGCCAGTCGCGGTGGTAGATGCGGGGGCTTCTACACCTTCTTTGTTGGCCGAATTGCCCATCTGAGCCATGTTGCGGCCGCATTGAAAAAGTTTTCGCAACAGTTCTTCACGATCATGTTTGAGAGGAGAAGATGTAGTAGAGGAAGAGGAACATGACTGCTGAGTGGTATAAAAGTCAAGAGGACGAAACTGCAAAACAGGTTGTGCAAAAAGTGGATCAGCTTCAGCAACAACATTCACTTGTGCATGCCCTTCTGCTCTGGTTTGACCACGTGTGAGATGGTATAAAATATCGTACATATAGTGTTTCTTCGGATTGACTGGTAGTTGATATACTTCAGGATTATCATCAACGCCATCCATTGCTAAACCAGATCCAAAATCAACCAACATTTGACAACCATGTGCACCAAGATGATCCATACCAATCAAAATAGGAACGAGCTGTGACTTGTCAAAGTTGGGCTGGTAAAACTCGATTGGATTTGGAAGTGCATACAATGAAAACGTTTTCTTTTGACCAGAAACATCCGAACAAATTTCCAGTTTGTACCTAGCTCTGCCCCACTTCCCATTGCCGAAGCGAAAGTATGGCCGCTGCGCTGAGAGGATGTTCACAGTCGCCTGTCGATCGTGAGACAAAACAGCTTTCACCAGCTCCTGGGCAGAAACTTCAGGTGCTGCAGAGGCGGTTGCTCCGCAGTCCAGCATGCCATGAGCTTGGGAAGCCAAAGAGCTAGAGCCAGTGCTGGTTGATGCCTTCGTCGTTGAGGCCAGTTCCATGCCATAGAGTGCGTAGGCATTCACGGGGTTCTTGCTAAAGCCCTTGCCATTGCCATCTTTCGAATGGTAAGGACTCTTGCCCTTTGAGCTCCAAAACATCTCCTGTTCAGACATGTGGGAAAACTTTGACTTACCTTTCTTGCTTTTGCCTTTGTTTTGGAAGAACGTGTCGATGGGGTCAATCATGTAGTGCATGCCCTTGCCCTTCCCAGAAAACTTGCCCTTGGGGTAGTTCCCATGACGTCTATCAGGACAATCCCTAACCAAATGGTTACCACCACAATTGAAACAACGACCATTGTTGACAGTGTTGACTTGTCCAAAACCTCGATCACGTTTCAATTGTTGGGTTGTTTTCTGGGCCTCTTGCCAAGTGCGCCTTGCTTCGGCAGCTAACTGCTCAGCAACCTGTTCAGCTTGAAGAGCATCTTGAAGTCGCTCTTCCTCGTCGGGTGACAAGGTAGTCTGAACTTCCTTGGCAGAGGAGGTTTCGTCGGGCCATTCATGTTCATGCCATTCATCATGATATTGACCATCATTCCACCAACCATCATCGTTTCCCCAAGTCCACATCTCATCATAGTTAATCTCATAGCCATCATCCCATCCATCATCATGCCATTCATGCCATAGAGCATTGTTGGAACTTCCATGACGTCCAGCATGTTGTGAATAACGGTGGCCAAGCAATTGTTCATCCCAAAGTGCCGACAGAGCTTGACTGATGGCTTCGAAATCTAACTTGTTTTGGGTGGTGGACAAAATGTCCCTAGTTTCTTCTGGTGTAAG
Organism: Cladocopium goreaui; assembly: GCA_947184155.2. Taxonomy (NCBI): domain Eukaryota; class Dinophyceae; order Suessiales; family Symbiodiniaceae; genus Cladocopium; species Cladocopium goreaui. The sequence continues at coordinate 104,693 of CAMXCT020002199.1, forward strand.
GCTTGCAGCCTTCAACAAACGCCAACCACGTAAAACACCCATGATGAAGGAGTCTGCCAAAGAAACTTCTGAAACATCTTGGGGTATTTTGGGCTTTCCCGGATCACTTTCAGGTCCTGGCGCAGAATGCTCAGAGGCCGCACCAACTCGATGACTCGGTGAGGAGCCTGGAGCCGCACTTGCAGGAGGTTCAGCGCCTTGCTCAGGAGAGGCTGCAGCTGCCGCAGTAGCCGCAGGATCATGCTGATGTTCCGCATCACCAGTAGTGACATCCATGCCCCCCATATAGCCATACTCATAGTCATCATCCCACCAATCCCATTCAGAAATAGGTGGCAAACCAAAATTTCTTTCAGCAGGATCAATACCGGTCTGTTCTTCCCATAGCCGAATGAGGGCTTCAGAAAACTCTTCATATCCCAAAGTTTCACGTACCAAGAAATTTGCCATTGACTCACCAGGCTGTCGCCTAAATCCCAGGTATTGTTGAAGAATTGCAGCTGTATTTGGTAATGTCTTTCGAACCAGTGGGGAACCAGCTAACTTCTTCAAAAGATTCAGGGTGCCGTCCGGAGAATCAAATTCTGTTCTTGACCATGACATAGCTAGAAGACGAGCAGGACCAGATAGTCTTGAAATCAATTTGGAGGCCACATATCTACGTTTTTTGGTGGGGGTCGATGCAACAAACCATGCAACCTCTTTTGTGTATCTACGCCAATTTTTCGCCTGTCCATCCCATGAAGGAACACTCTCATCACTGCGAGTCGCCATTGCTGCAAAATGCAGACTTGGAGGTAAAAGTTGATCGTCTGGATCAAGTCAGTCTCCACTTCGCCTTCACGAAGTCAAACTCAAGGAAAAAGCGCTAAAATGAAAATGAAAGCTCGTGCAAAAAGAATCCAGGGTTGCCGTTCGGCAAAAAGGGTTCACCGCCGCAAGGACGCCGGCCAGGTTCTCAAAGGCTAGGTCGGGTCGCAGCAGGTGCTAAGGCCCCGGAGCGTAGGTGCTCCGCTGCCAATGCAGCAGGCACACAGTGGCAACGTGTTGGGCTCAAACACAAACACCAAATGCAAAAGAGCGCTCAGCTCTGTTTTCACCAGATGGGCGCAATGCCCAAGTCAGCAGCCCATAGGTCGAGGCTGGGTCTTAATCTATTCTAGAAAAAGGGGCCCCTCCTGAGCCAGATATATTGCAGTCAGAGGCAGGTGGTCGAACATGTGGTCGTAGTGGCGAACCTGACATGGATCAGTTGCACTATATCCATTTATATCCCAAACTATGGTTGGTTTGATGCCCCAGTTTTGTTGGTTACCTTGGGGTAAATTAACATAGACATAGAGATGTGGAAAACCCAGTGTTTGTAGATGATGTATCTTTACCCCAGGGCATATCCCTACCCAAAGCCCTGAGCGAGGTTTGGTCCACCACTGACGGCCGCTCCTGGGAGAGCTCTGGTGATGCACCATGGCCTGCGAGGGCCGGCTTTGGGCTGGCGGCAGACGAGAAGCAGATCTACTTGGCCGGTGGGCAGAGTTGCTGGGAACATCCTGGGGAGTCCACCCAACTTGTGGATGTCAAGGTAGATCAAGGCTGTTAGGTCAGTATCACTTGTTCGGTTGCAAGATGTCTCTGGAGGCTTGGTTATTGATTCACATTCTCCCTGTTCTTCAGCAAAAGCGAAGAGGTGACATCTCCAAATGAAGCGCCCAAATTAGTGAAGATATGATACTAGCGCGGCATGACTCGGGTGGGTTATGAAATTGGCTTTCCACATTACATGAGTGTGGTAAACATGGTAAACCCAATATAGAATGTAATTCCAAATTTTAGAGGGTGTGTATACCACCCATTTCTTTTGATATTAGGCATGGCTTAGCCTTTAAGTCATTCTCCTAGCATTCAGGTGTTGTCTCATTACATTCAGGTGTTAAGTTCAGTTTGACTCAGCAGCAAAGCAACTGCATGCACTTTTCCCTTGAATTTTGCAACACAGTCGTGCTCTGGATTTTGCATTCTACTGTTTGAAAGGCTGAGCAAAGTTGCACAATGTAAATGTAATTTTCAATCAAATTGATGTTTTTTGGTTATATTGCATTGGTACTGTGTGTTTGCGCTACGATTCGAATACTTGGATGGTGTTGGCTTGTTTGCAATGGGTACTGCCAGCCTCAAGCCACAAAACTTGCAAACAATGACGCTTATCACACAACATAAACCGATAAACAGATCAACTGACATGGTTTCACGACCAAAAAATCTCAAATTCAGCTCGTGGAAAACCTGTATGGGCAGCGCATGACTTCAAAGCATGTTCATGCACGGCGGCGTCCCGGCGTCCCGGCACCCGTGATGATAAAACGCGAGCCAGTCTTGCACCACCCTTGGCGCAGCGAGCAGTACGGCGCAGTCGTATCAGTAAACAAAATCAGACTTAGTAGCACATGATTCGGGCTCCTGGGGGGTCCGTTCGCTTCATGATGTTCTTGCTGTGGTTTTTCCGGTGAAGATCAAAAACCTTTGGATTGGTGGTTCTTCTGCCATTCAAACTGTGGCCATTTCGTGAACCAATTTGCAAAATCGTTTGCTTTGAGCAGTGTGTTTGTTTGGAAAGCGGCCAGTGTGTATCCCAAGATATGATTTTGCCAAAATATTGTTTTGCCACAATATCATCATTTTGCCAAAGTATGATTTTGCCAAAATATCATTTTGCCAAAGTCTTATTTTGCCAAAGTCTTATTTTGCCAAAGTATTGTTTTTGCCAAAATCCGCCCACACCGCTTTGGCGGTGAAGGCGTGCTTATTGGGGGGCAACAGCAACACTAAATGCTCAATGACATTTGTTAATATAGCAGTCGCTATATCAGCTTTAGCTGGGGGGGGGGGGCAAAAACGGTTTCGCACCGAGACCAGACCCCAAAAACGGTTTCGCACCGAGACCAGAATACGGTGTTGTTTTCGACATTTTTCGAGGATTTTTGGGTGTCTGAGCGCAAGAGGGTATTGAAATGGAATTTTGGGTCATTTTGGTAACTTTCCGGCAATGGAAAAACGGCCAAAAATGAAAAAAACATTGTACATAGCAAGATTTTGCAGGGTTTTTGGATGCCAGAGCATTGAAAACACTGCAAAAACAAGTGTTTTGGACTGACGTTATAGCAAAAAACGTGTAAATTACCGTATGCTTGACTGGAAACATCACAAAAACACTGTCAAAAGCAATGTTTTGGAAGGATTTACTGCCTTTATGGCAAAAAACGTGTAAATTACCTTCTGTTTGACTGGAAACATTGGAAAAACACTGTCAAAAACAATGTTTTGGAAGGATTTCTTATTGAAACTTCTTAGCTTGAAGAGCCCCCACGGGGGAAAACCACCCTTAGCCCCTCTCACGGACCGAAATAAACCTGCGGTGTGGGCGGCCACCCCACGGGAAGCGGGGTGAATATGGTGATGCCAACCGTTTATCGCACATTTCCTGGGGCAGATGTCTTCATTGATTGATATATTGAAAGTATTAGTATCCCTTTGCATCTCAGGATCATCCTTTGTGGGTTCCACCAAGTCACTTCTCAAGGACGATGGTTCCACCGGAACCATCACCCCCTGTAAGTGGGTTAAGCGTCAGCTTGAGTCAGTGGATCTCCAAAAAGACACCAAAAACTCAAGAAAGAGCTAGAAAAGGACGATGGTTCCAGTGGAACCATCACCCCAGGCTAAGATTGATATTTGGAAAATGTTCGGGTAGCTAGTAGTAGCTATCACAGGGGACGATGGTCCCAGTGGGACCATTACCCCTGGAGATTGTGCAAAATGTGGGGTTTGGGGACGACCCAGATTGATATTTTGCGAACTTTTCGGCCTATCATTTTGCAAACAAAGTCTGCCTTTGGTTTTTTGCTGCTTGTTGGAATGTGCTGAACATGCCAGTGCTTGTAGCATTCCTGGCCCACAACGACTGTAGCCAGACAAGTGACAGCAATGGAGCTCAGTCATTTGAGAACCATTGGGATGCCTGTCATCACTGCGAAACCCATTCTTCTTTCGCACGAGGCGGGCTTGAGCCAACATTCTGGAGAGTTGATTTTGCTTCACCTTTCTATGCCTTGAAGCTGCAATGATAAAATATGTCTTTCATAGACTGTGCAGTCAGCCCGCAGCGACAGGCAGCGCCTGCTCAGCCGCCTTTCTGCTTGCTAGGGGTACCCAGAGCTCAGAAGCGGTGCTGCTCGCAGAGTAATGTCGCCAACCATTTGGCTGCTTTGCCATTCCCATCTGGTCCCCACGATGAGCGTTGCATCCCACATGCAGCGCAGCTGATATTCATTCACACGTCACATGGAAGGGTTGTGTTTCCATGAAGCGGGAAAACAAATATCTTCTTGCTGGAATCAATTTCATTGTTTAGAAACCACCATCGATTGCCACCATTCTGGCTTGTGCGGCGGTGAAATCTCATGCTTCCATCCCTGGCTGTGTTGAAACAATCCAGGCGTTTGTTGAAGAAACCAGGGTTCTGGACTCACGTGGTTCTGTGCATCCCCGTTGCATTCTATACCGATTTTTTTGGGGGCGGTTGATGGATCGCCTCAGCGCCTCGAGGCCGTCTTTGCTGTTTTTCTAGAGGTGATCATGAAGGCATGGTTGTGCGCTTTCTTGGCTGGTACAGGAGGTGACGGGGACATACTGCAACACTAATTGCAAATGATTTGTGACAGTGTTTCTATTGATCAGGCCACCTCTGCAAAGGATGAGTTGTAATATCTTTGCCTTCTTTGACCGACATAACGCAACCCCAAGTTCGTTGATATTTATTGGAGACAGACGTTGCCACTCGAACGCGGAAATAATTGAAACATGTTCGCTTGGGACACTGACTTATTCAGTCAGGCTGTAGCCGCCAGTTTCATGTCCAAAAGGTCTGCCTTGTTCGGTGGTGCGCTGCATCTGAGAGAAGACCTCCCACGCCAGGAATGAATCACAAGAGTCAAAAGCCAAAGGCGCGCTGCTATACTGTTTTGGCAAATTGGGTGACACGGCGCGCCTTGACAAATTGGGGCCACCCGGCCCTTGAGATGGGCAAACGGATTTTTGGCAAAACTCAGCTTTGATCATTGAGCATCACAATATTTTGGGAAAATTATATTTGGTCAAAACAATATTTTGGCAAAAACAATACTTTGGCAAAATAAGACTTTGGCAAAATAAGACTTTGGCAAAATGATATTTTGGCAAAATCATACTTTGGCAAAATGATATTTTGGCAAAATCATACTTTGGCAAAATGATATTGTGGCAAAACAATATTTTGGCAAAATCATATCTTGGGATACACACTGGCCGCTTTCCAAACAAACACACTGCTCAAAGCAAACGATTTTGCAAATTGGTTCACGAAATGGCCGCAGCTTGAATGGCAGAAGAACCACCAATCCAAAGGTTTTTGATCTTCACCGGAAAAACCACAGCAAGAACATCATGAAGCGAACGGACCCCCCAGGAGCCCGAATCATGTGCTACTAAGTCTAATTTTGATTTACTGATACGACTGCGCCGTACTGCTCGCTGCGCCAAGGATGGTGCAAGATTGGCCCGTGTTTTATCATCACGGGTGCCGGGACGCCGGGACGCCGCCGTGCATGAACATGCTTTGAAGTCACGCGCTGCCCATACAGGTTTTCCATGTAAAAATCGTTCAGCCAAGCTTGAATTTGAGATGTTTTGGTCATGAAACCATGTCAGTTGATCTTTCTATCGGTT
>CAMXCT020002200.1:0-5000 GCA_947184155.2 Cladocopium goreaui
AAGCGACACCATATGGACAATCACTGTTTTTAATAAGAAAATCCATTTTGAATGGCCATGTTCAAATGCTATCTTAAATTACCGGTATATCATGGTCAGTGGCAGTCAGTGGGGAACTCTCCTACTTTTTGGATCTTATATAAAAACGACGGTCCGTTTCCGCGATCTTTTAGAGACACGGTCAGCCTGAATTGACAGCCGCACAGTGGGCCGGGACTGGGGTGGAACTGCAGCCAAAAATGGACCATGACCTGCATCACGCCGGAGAAATGATGAGATGGAACGTTTATGTCTTGGGGCATATTGATATGGGGTTTCCATAAATGGGGGATCCCCAAGATAGTTACATTTACATACTGGAACATCTTATTAAAATGGATGATTTGGAAGTACCCCCATTTAAGGAAACCTCCATATGTCTCAAACAAATTACAGATCCTGCAAGCACCAAGAGTTGGTTCCTGCAACTCTTTGCTACACATGCCACACATATGGATGAATGCTTCGCAAGACACAACCGAGACGCCTGAAGTTTTTCGACACTAATGTCCAGGTTCCATTGAAGTTGAACTTCAACCACAGGCAGGGTGGCTGGCCTGTGTCGGGTTTGTCAACGAGTTGGAGGTTTATCATTATCAAATGGTTCATCATATTTCACAATCATGGTATATCATTGGCATTCTTTGGATGGACAAGCCATCCTGCAGCAGTTGGTATTGGGATTCCTGGGAATTGCGCAACCATCCAAGTCTGGGGCCGACAGAAACGATGCCGTCTGTGTACCGTTACGATGGACGGCGAAAACCAATGGTAACTTCGGGGACATGAAGCAATGGTAAATTTGATTGACTGGCTATTGGTTTTAAATAGAAAATCATAGAACATCTATGATCATATGTTAATTTGGCACCGTTGGCTTAGCAAGTTGAGATGGCGCAAACTCTACGGAACCCCCTTTCAAGTCCTGATGTGTCCCTTCCTGGGATTTGGCAATGGCAATCCCACGTCCCCCATTGGAGAATCTAAGTGAGATTTGTAGCTGATGAGTACACAGCTTATGTCATATAAGAATGAGATGACAGCATTAAATATATATATATATATATTATACATACTATTTATAGTTCTATGTTTTTTAAATATGTACTGTACTATATATATATATATATCGCGCTCCTGTTTTTGGTTGAGCATGGTGTCCTAGGGTCAGAAGAATTCAACTGCTAGGCCGCTGCTGAGATACAGTAGCATCTATGAGCCTGCGGAAATACATATAATAGCAATATGATAATAGCAGCATGATTATATATATATATATATACACATACATATGTTTACATATAATTATTATGCAATATGTATATACAGTATATCTCCTTATTGCAGGAAATTCCCAGGGGATAGGGCCGCATCATTTCTCTGATAAACCAAAAACGTGATATGCGACAGGCTTGGGGATTCACGGGTGCAGACCCTGATCCAGAAGGCTCCATCTTGAAGGCCGTGGCGCGCATCCAATTCATCGGCAGTGGCAAATTCGGTGAGCTCAGTTGGCTGCTGATGGTCTCGGCGCTCATCGAAGCCTTCGTGTTGATGGGTGTCTGCGGAGATGGCTGGGGAAGGGTTGGAAACTGATGATAAGTGATTGACCAATGGAATTGCTGCGAGGTATTTTATTTTCAAATATTTTCCATGTTTTACACTAGTGTTAGTGATATTATTCATATTTATATAATGAGTCAATCATTTCAAGGAGTCTTAGTTAACATTCATTAGTATGTGTTAATTAGTCACATGTTCAGCAAAATGAGTCTCTTCATATCAAGGAAATATTAACTTTGTCGACATTGGCTGCAGATTTGACCAATCAAATGAAGATTTAGGGTGCAACCTAACTAACTGGTGGATGGTAATAGGTCAAGCATGAAATGGTGGAGAAGTATGGATGATGTTCAGCCAATATGTTTGAAGAGTATCTAAGACGTGTGGCATTGGATTTGTCATGACTTTTAACGCAAAAGACCTCTTGTTCTGTGTTGTGTTCGTACAGATGAAACCTCTGGAACCGGCCACAGGAAACTGAAAAGCGTACTCCAGTCCTTTGGTGTTTTACTTGGCCTGGTGTTTTCATTCTCTCTCCAGCGTGTAGAGATATATGTACGTGTGTATGCACGTGTTTTACAGATGAAATATCTAGAATCTAGATAAAATGATTGTGTATGTTAGTTTTGTTTTGTTGATATGTGTATACTGCATACTGCATGTATCTATGCAACATAAATGAGTTTACATCTATTATATACTTCTATAATCTTATATGTAATATAGAGATGTAATATGTATGTATACACATGAACTACATTTGATTGTTTTTCTCCCCATGTAACTTCACCATATTGGTGACTTCAGTTGACAAAAAATGCGACGCAATGGCATCACTCAAGGGCGTAGATCAAAGTGTTTAAACGGGCTAAGATAGCTTAAGCTCTTTAACGCCCATTATATAGATCTCCATTTCATGCCCGTTATATCCCCCACCGTGAACAAACCATGGAAGCCTGTTTTTCCGTCCTGAAGACATTCCCTCTGAGGCATTGCAAGCCAAGTGACTTTGCATGTGGCCAGATGTCTCTATGGAGATACTCGAATCTACCCGAGATACCATTTGGCAATGGATGTTAAATTGCAGTACCCTGGGTTTGTCCATGGGGGATGTAGCCCCCCAAATGGCGACTTTGATGGTCTAAGACAAAGCCACCTGGGTAGAAGATTTTGTGAGATCATGGGCTCATCTTTCGCGGTTGCCATGCAGACATATGTTTCATGGCCACAGGATGTATTATATCCATATTGGGGGTGGTCAGAAATCTATTCATAGGGATATTATAATATATGGGATGGATGACCATAAACCATATACAATGTTTTGACCATGGCACATGTAATCATATCTCAGCATAATAAAATGATCATATCTATGAACAACTCTCTACTGTATATAATGAAATCATCTGGGACGACAAAGGACACATCGATGTCATGGTAGACAATTGGTAGTTACAACTATCCCACCTGATCCTGGATTTCTGCTCAATTCTTCAATTCAGAATACTGGACCCTTGGAATTCTGAGCCAAACCATCCACGGTGCTAGCAAGTGTAAAGAGGATCATGTTAGCGTAGGAAATTACAACGCTAGTGAAATCGCACGAGAAAAAAAGATGCATACTTAGTTCACGTACACACAGCATTTAATTTCTAGTAGGGGGCCATGCTTGTTTTAACTGTGAAGTTCCCTTGATGACATCGTTATCCATTTAAAAAAATGCCTGAGAATATCCAAGACGGACAAAAATTGACGCTAGTGGCTAGTGGACAACTGTTTTTTGTTCCTCCTCGGTTCCTAATGGGAAGGGATTATCCCAGGAGATGTTCCGCGAAGTGACGGAGACCTCCTATGAGAAAGTGGTATGGCAGAGCGAGGAGGAGCGATGTTTCGGTGTTTCTCCATGAGCTAGATATTTTTGTCGCGTAGATAACTGAATGGGTTGTCCCATACACAAATGTATATTTTATATATTATATATATATGATATATAAGTGTTTGTGTACATACATGTGTTTGCTTATTTCAAGTGTTCTGTTGTACCTCTTGAATCTAAAATACAACATAATACAAGCATGTGTAGATTTTGGCTAGAGTCTGCTAGAGTTGTCTGACGACCCCAAAATGGTGTTGAAATGTGAAGAAATGGATCGGTTCCCGAAACATGACCAGTTCGATGATCTACTTTGGGGCGGCATGTTTCCCCATGACAAGTCTACTGATCTCATTTGCTTCGGAATGTGGGTGAAGAAATCAAACTTGTGTTGGAAATTGCAGAGTGATTTTGGGAAGAAACTGTTTGGTACCAATAAGTAGATGAGAAACAACTTCTAACAGATGATGCGGGCTACCGTTGGAGCTTCATAATGACATGCCGCGCCGTTGTTTGGAGGAAAACTGACTCTTTTCGCGGCGTAGTTGCAATCAAAATGCTAGTAGCCAAACTGAGGTAATACGACTACAGCAATAAATGGAGGTTTCCTAAATTGTGGATACCCCAAATCATCCAGTCGTCACCAACTCGATGGCCATTGATATAGATTACCTTACCAGCCTCTTGACAGCAAGCAAACTGCAAAACAATACCCAATTTGTTGGGTATCCAGTCAGATATGTATATGATATGCATATATATATATATACATATATATGTAATGTATGTATGTATGTAATGTAATGTAATGTAATGTAATGTAATGTAATGTAATGTAATGTAATGTAATGTAATGTATGTATGTATGTATGTATGTATGTATGCATGCATGCATGCATGGATGGATGTATGTATGTATGTATGTATGTATGTATGTATGTATGTATGTAATGTAATGTATGTATGTATGTATGTATGTAATGTATGTATGTATGTATGTAATGTTATGTTATGTTATGTTATGTTATGTTATGTATGTTATGTATGTAATGTATGTAATGTATGTAATGTATGTAATGTATGTAATGTATGTAATGTATGTAATGTATGTAATGTATGTAATGTATGTAATGTTATGTAATGTTATGTAATGTTATGTAATGTTATGTAATGTTATGTAATGTTATGTAATGTATGTAATGTATGTAATGTATGTAATGTATGTAATGTATGAAATGTATGTAATGTATGTAATGTATGTAATGTATGTAATGTATGTAATGTATGTAATGTATGTAATGTATGTAATGTATGTAATGTATGTAATGTATGTAATGTAGTAATGTATGTAATGTATGTAATGTATGTAATGTATGTAATGTATGTAATGTATGTAATGTATGTAATGTATGTAATGTATGTAATGTATGTAATGTACGTAATGTATGTAATGTATGTAATGTATGTAATGTGTGTAATGTGTGTAGTGTATGTATGTAATGTATGTAATGTATGTAATGTA
>CAMXCT020002200.1:10000-50000 GCA_947184155.2 Cladocopium goreaui
GTCTATGGAGGCCACACCTTCAACTACTTGTTGGACAAGGCCTTTCCGTGACATCACGTGATCACCGGCACCGTTGAGTTTGCAACTCCAACTTACAACATCAAGTTCACAAAGCCTTTCAAATATTTTACAAAGCCTGACTTTTGTGCAAATGATAGCATGCGACTTCAGAAAGAAACACAAAGCAATTTCTTTGTTGTCCAAAAACATTTACATGGGCCAAAACCATCAAAACCGATGTTTTTTGAATACATGGGCGTTTGCATCCACAACTCTGAGCTATTTTGGTGTGACGCTTGATAGCGAGGTGTTGATTCGTAGCAATTTATAGATGGGATGCGTATTGCAGTAGTAGCCTAACCAGGTGAAGGTAAATGTCCAAGGTGTAATCCCGCCCGTAGGCTGTCTTCTCATGATATGAAGTGAACTAGACGGGGAAAAATTGCATCGAGAAGTGGTTTTCAGGTATACTTGGAACTTGGGATGGTGTTATGAATTCCGATGGCCTGCTGATGGGCAGGATCTGATCTTCTTGTGCATCGCTGCACCCACAGCAACTGAGTTGGTCGGGTGTCCCATACGACAGCTTTGCTTGATGATATGGATTTAATGACCCAAACTAGGATACACATGGGCACACAAATCGGACATGTCGTGTATTTTTGGATCTGAAACTATCCAGTTTAGGGCGCGAGTAATTTTGCACCACACCCATTTGCTTGTTGCTCAGGTCCCACAGTTTGTCGGCAATTGTTACAGTGTCAGTTTTTGATAACTGTGATGTTGCCCTTAAGTTGCTCTTGCTGACGAATGGATGTTCATGGAAACTGTTGGCATGTCTTCATGCTACCCTCCATTCAACAAATATGGCGGCAGACAGTCCCCCTGGTTATGGGAAAATATCCATTGATATCCTGTAATTGTAGCATCTCGGCATCCAACAAAAAGATAGAAACGTTTTCCATAATGGTATAGATGATATTTCTCCCTAATTCCCAGCTTGCCAATATACAAGGTCATTTTCCAAACAACCGCTTGTTTTGTTGGTGTTTCGGAGGTCTTTGAATTCTTGAATGAGTTCCGAAGGACCTTTGAGGTCAGGTGGGTGGTGGAAGAGTGAGATGTTGCTGTTCATCACCCTTGGCATCCAACATTCGGTTCCTGGATGCTGTAAAGAAACACATGTCTAAATGAGTTGGAAAACCTCCCATTCCCAGTATTGGATGGCTCACGAGGAGATATATTCAACTTGATGATCTTTTTAAGGTTTTGAGCCGTGCACAATGATCACCCAAATCACGCTGTGCATGTGTGAAACATTGTGACTAACAGAGCAACTTTCAGAGGTACCACGATCATAGTCTTGCATCACAGCAAAGCGAGGTCACAACTCTTTACTACAGAAAAGAACTGAACTCTAGATAGAATTTTGGGGGTACAACTACTGTTCGGTTTGTATGCAACAAATAGCATGGCGACAAATAAGCATGGTTTATGGTTTTACCATGTATAAGCATGGTGCTTCGGCCTCTCCCTGGAGCGGTGCCAAATTCTACGTATGGTACAAGGGAGAAACTCAAGCAGTATAGTGTCATTGTCAAGCTGTGATATGCCTCTTTATTGGATTTCAAACCAAACCGCATCAAATTGGATGCTTCAATGCTGTAGAAACGTGCAGGTTCCGGATAGTTTATAGCGACCTCGCTACGTAGCGGACCTCACCATACAATACATTATGGTTTGTGTATGGAGATCATCCCCAAAATGGCCGAGCGAACCTGGTTCAGGATTTATTTTGCAGTATCCGGATCAATCAAATCATATTCCCTTTTTTTAGGTGGTTAGAAAAATGAAGGTTATATCCAATTGTTTCTTTATATGATTGCTCCCAACACCCCAGATACAACGGGGGGAGATTAGGTAAATACAAAGATCAAGTCATTCATTTCCTTCCTTTGTGGCTATCACTTACCCGTAGTAGGTTGGAGCGACTTCATCTTGAAGTGCTTCAATCCCCGTGTTTGATGGTTATACCCCAGTATTTGTGAGCAAATCCCATGAAATCCCATTACACCGGCAAGAGACCCAAACAGTATGGGAGCAGGAAGTCAAAGTACCAGGTACAAACCACTGTAGCTATGGAACAGTAACAGATCAGGTTGGACATTATCGGAACTGCGGCCTGAATTTGTTTTGGTGCAAGAAGCAACGTTATGTCTACCCATCAGGACCTAATACCAGAACCTCATACCAGGACATCTAAGAGAATTCGAAAGATCGTCCAAGGATCGTCTATATATAGGATCTCACAAGCTTCATACAAGAACTTCGTGTGAACATCCCAGACGGAACTTTCACACAAGCACCAGCGCAGAGCATCTGCAAGATCTCAATGCAAGGACCTCTTGAGGATGATTTCAAGAGGATCTCCACGAGATCTTCTCACAAGGACCTGTACGAGATAATGCAAGGACCTCTTAGAGGAGTTCACCAAGATCTCTACAAGAGCTCCTCACAAGGAACTGTAAAAGACTGTGACCCAGATCTTCATGCCAGGACCCCTAAGAGAATCCCACAAGATCGTCAGATAGGGACCTGCTGCTGCTGGAGAGGATCTTACAAAATCTTGATACGAGAACGTCCCAAGAGCATACCAGAAGCTAATACATGGCATCTGCAAGATCTTCAGGCAAGGACCTCTTAGAGAGGATCTGACCAGGATCTCCACAAGATCTTCTGACAAAGACCTGTGCAGAATCATGCAAGGACCTGTCAGAAAAAGGATCTCTTAGAAAGGACTTCACTAGGATCTCCACAAGATCTTCCTATAAGGACCTGTGCAGGATCACGCAAGGACCTCTTAGTGGATGTCAGCCAGATCTTCACAAGATCTTCTCAGAAGCACCTGTGCAAGATCATGCAAGGACCTCCGACAGGATTTCAACAGGATCTTAAGATCTTCATATATCACCGAGCTCCAAGAGAACCATTAAACTCTTGCAAGATCGTCATAGAAGGGACCGAGACCAATAACAACCGTTTTGTGCGACTGCCTGCGCAGCCGACTTGCACATGGATATTTGCGAAGAAGCCGTTTATTTATGCGCAGTCGAAATGCACATGGACATCTCACAAGAGCGATTTTTGCCAGAATTCATAGGAAAAAGGCCAGGGATCAGATGGAGCACCCTGATCTAACACCGGCCTTTAACCGCTACCGTAAGAACCCTTCAGTGTGGACACACTGTTTAGGGAAATATGACATCATTAAAATTCCATAAAACGCCAACTTATCCCGACGCTTCCCTGCCGAGTCCCTGTCACGTCGAAGCAACCGTGAAGTTGAATTGGCCAGGCAAGCGGCCTGTGGTTCTTTCCCATGGAAAAACATGTTATTAAGTTCTACAAGACATCTGATATATGTACACAATACATGTATAGAATACGTGTCTTTAATGCACGTCTAGTGTGTATGTATATGTGTGTGTGTGTATGTGTGTGTGTGCGTGCGTGATACTCATGTAAAGTCATGTAAGAATATTAAATATATATATATGTGTGTGTATTTATATATGTATGTATGTGTGTGTGTATTTATGTATATATGTGTGTATATATATGTGTGTGTGTGCGTGCGTGATACTCATGTAAAGTCATGTAAGAATATTAAATATATATATGTGTGTGTGTGCATTTATATATGTATGTATGTGTGTGTGTGTATTTATGTATATATATATATATGTGTATATATATGTGTGTGTATGTATGTATGTATGTATGCATGTATGTATGTATGTATGTATGTATGTATGTATGTATGTATGTACATTTTTATTTTTATGCATATGTATGTAAGCCTTCCCCCTATATGATATTATTTTTCGTATATAATATTAATATGAAGTACCCCCAAACAAAAACGTAGCGAAATGCATGTTAGTTTTATTGAATTGGGGTGCCAGATTGAGTGTGCTTGATCTGATTTTGAGATGGGGTTAAATCAATGACCGTGGTTTGAGAAAAAATCAGATGTTATTCAGACAATTTTGCGAGTTCAGAAAAACTAAATGCAAACGCTTTTGAACTGTATCATGGTGGTGAGGAAGGCATTGGATGGGTTGTGTGTAATCGTTTAGCTGCATACTCAGTTTGCAACATCCTTCTTCCATGTTTTTAGTCAAACACACATTCATGAGGCATACTGCAAAAAAAAAATCTTGCCATTTTGATAGACTTGTGTGGAACTAAGAGACCAGCAGCGGAAGATGGAAAGAGTACTTGGAGAATCCTTTCTGCTAATAAAACCATATGTTGGCAAAAAAAAATAGATAAGATGTGCTGCATAAGAATATTTTTTTACGGCCTGGTGGTGTTGCAGCCCACATGCTAGATTCCAGATCAGTTTTGCCGTAACCCTCACCTGATGAACTTTGCATAGTGGCACTTTGGGTTTTTTGTGGTCATGTTCAGTGTATGCAAGATAGAGTCTACTGCATCTGCAGGGACTGAACTTTTCAGAGTGGGTCATTCAGCACTAGTGTTTTCTTTTCATTGCTCTCTTCTTATCAGCCCCTCAGACTTCTCTCCCTTGGTTTCCTCGGATTCTCTACTGCCCCATCTTTTCCCGCATCCACTCACCCTGTTTGGTTTCTTGGCATCCCATTGTCGACAGGATGCTCCGTGACTTGATTATGAGATATAACTCTGACGGCGGGGGTCGAGTCCAACAAGTGGAGAGGGACCTCGAGGCAGCTCCAGGGATGGAAATGGGGGATCAAGTAACCTCCGTTGAAAACATCAAATATTTTGGAACAGAGCAATAGCACGATTTGTCCATACCCAAGTGGGTCAAAATCCTGCTATTGCGGAAAAGGCTAGCATATTTTTTCAGCAGATTGACATGTTTCGACTGTTTTGCCATCAATTTCCTGAAGGCTTTGAGGCACAACCCTCAGCCAGTGGGAGTCCTCTCGAAACAACGAATGATTTTGTTCCACAAGGCCGCTCTGGGGCCGAAGGAGATCTCCACTGAGCCCAGGACGTCACTGACATGATGCGCAACAACTTGGGAAAAGTCATGGAGCGGGGAGAGCGCATTGACTCGTTGCTGGACAAGACATCCGCCTTGAAAGCTGAGTCTGTTGGGCACTTGGTGCAGGAACTGTTCAAATGGCAAAGCATGTGCTGTTCGGAGTTGTTTTTTCGGTCACTTTGAAACAAACTTCTGAGCATGATTGGAATGATTGGGTTACACTCCTCTGACTTACTGCACGGTCCGGCCAGCAGCTGTGTCTCAGTACGCCAGCACCATACATCATCGGTCATCAACTAGCGGTCGAGAGTAGAGAGTGCTAAGCATTCAACACCAAGGTGTCTTTTCGAAGCAGTGCGAAGCGATACAATGATGACCTCTGGTGGAAAGACCAACGAGGCCGACTTCCTTGGCTGTTCCTGGCAAGGGGAGGATTTGATGGGAGAGCGCCAGAACTTCGGGAAAGGATCAATCACAGAGTTTCAATCTGCGGGAATCCCTTGCGAATCTTGAAAACTGGATGTAGTGAGGCAGCCACTGCTGGTTCCTAATCGCTTACGAGCTTTTTGGATCATGTCAGTGGTCCCCAGTAGCAGGAAGTCCTTCTGGACACGTTCCTTTTCTGAAGGACTGCTTTTCATAGAACTTTTGCGGTAATGGTTTAATGATCCTGTGTTTGGCAACAGGTCTTGATCGAAGGAAAGAACTCACAGACTTTGCACTGCTTGGGATCTGTTGCTGAAAATGTATACTGTGATGTTCAAAAAAAATAGAAAAGTAAATCACCATTGGAAAAGCAAAGGCTAACTTTACCAGTTTTGTGAACCCATCACTAGCTCCATCCTTGACTTCACAGAGCCGATCTCCCATCAGCCGAACCAGGCAAGATGTTCCTATGCATCTTGGCGCTTGCCATCGTCGTAATCTTGACCTGGCTCATAGTGTGCCCCTGTGCATGGTGTGATGAGGGTTTTGAACCAGTTTGGGAATCCTGCCCTAAACCAACCAGTAGCTTCAGGGATAAGCGAGGATTTGAATCATTGCTCAAATGCCACGAGGGGGCACTGAAATCAGTGGGTCTAAGTGCAACCTGGTTGGGGGCAAACATGGAAAGCTTCAGATTCATGGCGTAAATCTATGTGAGTCTTCTTTCCTGTTTTGAAGGTAGTCTTGACATGTCTTGGCGTGGTTCGGCATCTGTTACATATTTTCCAACTAGGAAAGATGACATCACCTCAAGTGCCGCCCACACACGGGGAGTTTGTCTTTGCTGGAATCCAGTCTTAGCATTTTGCATCCGGCCCCTGTTTTCTTGGATTTGATGTTCCTTCCCATTTGTTAATCCACCATTTTGGAGCAAAATTATTCGGAATCGGTTCTACTTTGGGGGATCCCTGAAGCATATCATGCGTATCTAAGATAGCTAAGTCTCTACTTTTTCCCAAGTTTAGGTTTGGCTCCTGCAACTCTTTCTCTCCATGTTCCCATCCCATTTGCTGTGCGGGCAGGCATAACAGTGAGAAGCTGACAGATTCTCCCCGCTGACCGAAAAAAAGTTGACCGACACGATTTTAGCCCCAGGGTGGTATTTCCGATGATATACAACTATGGGAAGTCGTTCAATAAAGAAATGATATGTGCACCACCACCTCCATTTTGTTGAGGGCCACAACCATGTCGTGGCATGTCTTGTCATGAAACACATTGATATGGAGCTATAGGATGACCCCATTTCACTCTGTAATTGCGGCCGCGTGGGTGCTTTTGAGCTCTATTCTCAGATTGGAGGGCCGCGCCGTAAAAAATTGATGGCGCTGTCGAAAGAGAAAGATGACAAACCAACCCCGGGATCTTGCAGCTCCGCAGGCCTCAGGGCTAGCTTTCAAATTTCTGGATGCTCAGTGGCTGGTTAGTAATGGAAGATGGTTAATGATCCTCGAAGTGTTTACAGCAAGTGAATACCAACTGGCATGGAACCCCTGAAAAATGATGCATTTCATCGATTACAGCCCGGTTGATGTAGCAAACTCAATAAATGTGACCCCCTATTTTTGGGGTGGCTTGATTTTTAATATGGCCCATGGCTTGTAAATTTTGGTAAATGTGGTATGAAAAATTTGGGGGGTTGTCAAATTACCAAGCAAAGAGCCTTTAAAATGAAATTCGGATTTCAAGTGATGACATATTTTCTGGGTGGGCATGTTTGTCTTTGCAAAAACCCGGGTATGGTCATTTTCAGTGCTAACTCACCATCCAATGCTGAGGGCATCTCGGGAGGTCGTCACCAATTCCAACATGCTTACTGGCATAGATAGCGGGATATAAATTCACAAGCATTCTGCAATAGATCTGTTACAGCTTATGGATCACCAGCTTGAAGTTTCACATGGAATCCTCCAACATGGATCTCTGGCAATTTTCCACTTTGAACCCCGGCCTTTGTGGTGCCACATCTTTCGTTCAGTGCAATGAATGTGATATGTGGCTGCCCAATTTGCTACTAGATACGTGGGGGAATCAGACAGAGCACCGGACCGGCACAATTGGAACCACATGCAGTAACAAATTTTGGATCAATACCCTGAATACTTGGATGTGCATAGAACTTAGTTGTTGGCTTTGCATGGTCAGTTTTACACATATATATATATATAAATGTGTGTGTATTCACATGTTATAGAATCCGGTTATCCCATATATATCGCACGTATATTTATTTAATACGGATGCAGATCCAGCTGGCCCCGGTATTTCCCCAGACCCAACTTGGATGACCAGCGCTTAGCTGCAGCATGTTCAGGATGGCCTCTGCCGGTGCTGCTCGGAGTGGAAGCAACTTGACAGAAGATCGGGAAAAGGAAAGGAAAGTGCTCACGACATGAAACTGGATATGAATATATGTTAATTTTAGGTACAACTGCAGGCTACATAAATAAATAAATAAAGACATTAATAAGTAGCTAAACAAACAAATAAACAAGTAAATAAATACATACATACACATACACATACACATACACATACGCATACGCATACGCACATGCATATACATACATACGTACATACATACATACATACATATACAATTACATCACATTACATCACATTACATCACATTACATCACATTACATCACATTACATCACATTACACTACATCACATTACATACATACATACATACATACACACACATACATCTACATACACACATACACATACACACATATACACATTTACACATTTAATTTTACATATATATGTACACATAATAAAAATATATATTTATACATTTTTTTATAGATATATGATGTATATATATATATGTATATATAAACATATATGTATATACTTTTTGTGTATATATATATATTTATATTTATATTTACGTTTGCATATATGCATTGTGAAACACTCTTTTTTGGATGATCCCAATCTGCATTCATATGTTTGGGACGTGTTCAGGCCACCATCTACTTGGGACATTGATTTCTGACGACTTTGAAACATTATACGTTTGCTATCGTTTGATTTTGTTTTGGTGGTTTCAAAAATATCTCTTTTCCTATTTTTCATCACTTGGGATGGTGACTACCTCCTGCGAACCAGCATATGTTTTGTATTTTCTGGGGAGTTGGAAGCGCCAAGCAGTAGACAGGGCATGAATTTTTAACAAGCCTCTATTGCGATTGGTATTGGGCGATGCTCCAGGTGTGATTGGCATTGGACAATTCAAAGATTTTGATTTTTCGGCCACCCTTGTGACCTCCGCAGGTCACTGGTGGTCATGACCAGTCAATACTGACTGTTGTGAGTTTTGTCAGCGGTCCTTGTATTTCCCTTGGCTGTGAAACGTCATCTTTGATAGGCATACAAATGCTGGTAAACCCCTCAAAGGATAAAGGTTATGATGTCATGTTTCTAGAGGATATAAAGGTGAACCAATAACTTTAATACCACAATAGGGTGGATAGACGTTCACCAGGGTACCAGAGCTTCGATCCATGGCCATGTAGGGAGTCCTGCACATCCAGCAGCGCACCAAACATGTCAAAAAATATGACAGGTCACCGAATCTGACTCCTTTCCCTGTTTATCAAATATTGCTTCTATAGCATGCAGTAAGTGACATAAACTTGGCAATGATCCCCAGGCTATCTTAATTTCAGTTTGCTCAGCGTTTGCAACCTGCAGCCTCTGGGTCCGTTTCATGCCTGTACCTACAAGCCTTGGCGAGGGTGACAAGCCCCAGGTTCAGATGGCGCCAGACATTTTAGCCCGAATCCTCAGGGACAGAGGATGGGGTGTACTTCAATATTATTGTTGGTTTCCCCAGCTAAGATTTAACATGTTTCGAAGGCTTTGGGGTAGTTTTGAATACCGTGTTTCAATTCTGGGGGGGACTTTGTGAGATGGTTGGTGGATGGTTCATGTGCCTGAAATATGAGCAGGTACTTTTTGTGGCGGGTGCTTTTGACCAATTTCTATTTTTTTGGACGGGTGACATCCTCCTTTGCGCGTCGAACAATGCTTCAAGTAGCGTGGTTAAAACGTGATGTTGATGTTGGCAAAGTAATCAGGAACCCTGGCTTCATAGTGTTTCATGTCAACGGCATGGTCGGCTCTGTTTCTGGGCACCGAGGAGGCGAATAGGTGATGATTTTAAAGAACTTTGGTGTATCCCTGCTTGGGAAGATTGTCCCAGACCAACATTCTCGGAACAGGTTCAAACCACCAACTAGGAATTTAATAGGGCTCTATAGTGCAGCTTGCATTTTCCAGTCGTTGGGCATTGGGGCTAGCTCGCTGTCAGAGTCAAAGTTCAAGTCAATAGTCAGAAACTCTGTTTTCAATTGAACCAAAAAAACATCAGTTCAACAATCTTATTTTTGGGTTAAAAAAAGATGCCTTCTAATGACTTTCATGGTTTCAACTCGCAAACACGATTCGATTTGTGCTGCTCTTGCAAAGTATGTCAACCAACTCTTCTGGGGGGTCAGGCAGCTGTGCCTCGGAGCGCGGAAGAGGCAGCGTAGCCTGAGCAATGCTTGGAATCCCTAGTTTAGTAGTGGATCTATGTATCAATTTTAGGTCCCATTTAGGGGCTTACAACCTGGAGCGCTTCGCCTTTTCCCTGCATCTTAGCTGGACCCACAATTTCTTTGTGCTGTTCATTGGCTTTCTACTTTGGGGAATGGTGTTGCTGTGTATCTTAAATGTTTCGACTGTGATATTTTGGATGTGTTTTTTGAAGTGCATATGGCTCATCCCATGTATGGCAAACATGGAACTTAGACATTGGATGCTCATTTGGGTGTGATTGAAAATGCAGGTCAGTCCCATAAAGAATGCAATATTAATTTCTAAATTTTGATAAACCGATAAACCAGTACTTTATTTTCAGACAAACCCATTTCACCAATCTTTCTAGGACGGCTTGAAACCAGGAAGCGAAAATGCTGCAAGCTGCTCTTCTTGAGAGTGTACCTCGGGTAGAAGCTGCTGAAGATTCTGCTGCGGTTCCTACTGAAAGCTCCCCGGCTGAGATGCGGCGTCAATGCTGATTCTGTGTTGGGGGGTGCCTAAAAATTGGACATGCCTGCATCTGCTTCCTATTTTTCTTGGGGAGTATGGTTCAACAGTGGATTTAGGAAATTTCAGGATATGCCCATTTTCGGACAACCCCAAGAGCCGTTCAGCCCATGTCTTCAAGATGTGTATGTGTGTGTGTATATATATATATATATATTTATTTATTTATTTATTTACTCTATTTATGTATAGATATACACACACACACGCAACACACAGCTTTCCGTGAGGACAGCTGCGAACCGCCGCAAGTTGTTGCAAACAGTTTTGAGCAAAAAAAGGAACACATGGAGGAACAAATACACTGTCCTTGATTGTGATTGGTTTGTCAACCATTGCCGCGCTGGCCCAACTCAATTGCCTATATTATCCAAAGAGTTGATCTTCGAGCTTATCCTTTGAGTTCACTGGAAATGAGGTCTGGGGTATGGGGCACAACATATGGGGGTTTCCTAAAATGGGGGTACCCCAAAATGCATTGTTTATAGTAGAAACCCTATCAAAATGGATGATTTGGGAGTATCCCCATTTTAGGAATCTTCCATATAGCCAAAACTCTGGTAAACTAGCATAACTATCGAACATCACATTTTTAAGGGGTAAATCAACAAACTAAATGGACATATAGGGGTTTCTTCAAACGGGGGATCCCCAAGTCACCATAGGTTTTAATACTAAAATGGTCTAATGACTGGGATGATTTGGGGGTACCCCTATTTTCGGAAACCTTCATATATTGAATATAGGAAATTATGGCTATCAATATGGAATGTAATAGGATAGAAGTAAACAAACATTGTGTTAAGGACTTCATTTATGTTTCTAGTTTTGGAAATTCTGGGGTATATGAGGGATGTAATGGGATAACACATACCAGAAACTTTTTCTTTGGGGGTGTTTGCAAATGGAATTCTGTAGGGGTACATTATTTTCAGACGAGCTCACAGGAATTAACCAGCCCAAATATGAAAGACAGGGAATTCCACCACAAAAATGCGGGGAGGATTTTACCATGAGATTCTGTATTTAAACCCTGCAACTTTCAAAGGCAGTTTGAGGACCTATCCCTATTGTTGGTGGTGATTTCCCTATGTATATCCCTATATTTAGGGGAGCTTAACCAATATCATGGAAATTTCCATTGAGGCTGCAAAACCTGCGGTATTTGAAATTCAAAAAAGCAGCCGCTTGCAGCCACTTGCAGCCACTCGAGTGGCCGCAAGTGGCCGCAAGTGGCCGCTAGGCAAGTGGCCGCAAGTGGCCCGTCGCTCTACTGGTAGGATTTGAAATTTCCAGAGCAGCGTTGCTTGCAGCCATTTGCATTATTTGCAGCCACTTGCAGCCACTTGCAGCCACTTGCAGCCACTCGAGTGGCCGCAAGTGGCCGCAAGTGGCCGCTGCAGGGGCAAGTGGCCGCAAGTGGCCGCAAGTGGCTGCTTGGACGGCAAATACCAGCCCGAATGGCCCCACCCTTGAAAACTTGAAAAAAATTGCTTTTCTCGCGAACTGCATTTTTTCAAGTTTTCTTTGAAATGTGAGGTGAGAGTTGAAACGAAAGGAAAGAAATAACAAATAGGAAGGAGGAGTTTAAACGAAAGGATGGACGCAACGAAATGGACGAATTGAAAAGACAGGAAGAGCTAAACGAGCAAGACAAAAGAGTTGATACGAAGGCACAGACGCAACAAATACAAAAAAAATAATTGAAACGGAAGGAAACACTGAACGATCAGGACATAAGAGTTTATGCGTAAGAAAGGAAGTAACAAATGGAAGAGAAGAATTGAAACGAAAGAAAGACGTAGGCGCAGACGCAACGAATAGAAAGGAAGAGTTGAAACGGAAGGAAAAACGAAACGAACAGGACATAAGAGTTAATACGAAAGAAAGGAGGTAACAAATGGAAGAGGAGACTTGGAATGAAAGAAAGGACGCAGCGAACGGAAAGGAAAAGTTGAGACGGCACAGGAAGAATTAAATCAGAAGGAAGGACGGAGCAAACGGCAGGGAAGAGTTGAAACGAAAGGGAAGAAGAAGCGAACAGGATATAAGACTTGAAACTTGAAACGAGCGGACGGAAGTAACGCATAGCAGGGAAAAGGTGAAACGAAAGGAAAGACGCAATGAACGGAAACGAAGAGTTGAAACGACACGAAGAGTTGATCTTACCTACACGTCACATGTCTCTTCAAGACCTGCCTCTTCAACTCACTGAAGGAGGGTGCTGGGAGCTGAAAGAAGCAAAAAAAAGCTAGACAATAACACTCAAGCATGTTAAGGAAAAGCTCTTGGAGGGAGTGCCCCTTCGGCGGCCCAAAAGTGGGTTTTTTTTAGCCTTTTTTGGCTTTTTTTGATTTTTCTAGTATTTTTATTTTTTTTCTAGCTTTCTTTTGTTTTTTAAAGCTTTTGTTAGTATTTTTCAGCTTTTTGTAGTTTTTTCTAATTTCTTTCAGTTTTTCTGAATTTTCTTTGGTTTTCAAGTTCTTGTAGCTTTAACATGTTCTCTGACTTCTAATTTTCCTTCGGCACTCCCTGTTTCTTCTGTGGATTTTGAATTGATTGTATGGAGTGCCCGTTGTGAGATCTCCAAAATGAACCAAATATCACGCAGAATAGGATTGGATTTTTCTAGCATTTTGTAGTTTTTGTTTGGATTCCTTCAGCTTCTTGTCGGGTTCCCCTGGGATTCCTTTAGCATTTTCCAGCTCCAAATTGTTTGAAGCGACACCTCTTGAAGAGGCATGCCATATGATCCTATGAGTTGAAACGAGTGGGAAGAAGCAACGAACGGAACAGAAGTAACGCATGGAAAGGAAGAGGCGAAACGAAAGGAAGGAGGCAATGAACGGAAAGGAAACATTGAGTTGAAAAGAAAGGAAGGACACAATGAACGGAAAGAACAAATTGAAAGGGCGGAAACAGCTAAAATCAGTTTGGTTCGGCCGGTTCGCGGCTGTTGTTTGTCGACCGGGTATACGCTTGTGCCCCCTACAGGGAAGAAAGGAAAGAAGTATGTTTTCGATTTTTATCGCTTTTACCGTGGGTGTTGGTTTTTTTTGATTCGTACCATGTTTTCGTGGATGCTGGTTAATTTCTCGGTGTTTCCCACTGTTTGCCGCCCGTGTATAGCAAACCCTTGGCACTGCTTCACCAGATTTCCAGCACTTTTGGTTCGATCCGCATCATTTTTTTCAGCCGAAGGGGAGAGATGAATTTTATCATAGTTAGGTTGAATGCTTTTGTTATAATCAACCAAGTAGGAAATCTCTTGGACCACGGCCAGCAATGAACGACTTGAAACGAAGGGAAGCAGTAAGGAACGGGATGTCAGAGTTGAAACGAAAGGAATGAAGTAACGAATGAAAGGAGAGAGTTGAAACGAAAGGAAGACAGTAACGAATCAAAGGAAAGAGTTGAAACTAAAGGAACGGCCGAACGGAAGGATTGAAACGAAAGGAAAGAAGTATATAAGGAATGAAAGGAAAGAGTTGCAACGGACCGACGAAAGAATTAAAGTAACGAACAGATTGTAGGAGGCGTAAGAGGTGAAACGAAGGGGAAGAAGCAACGAAGGGGGTTATAAACGAGGTGAAACGTAAGGACGGACGTAACGAAATGAACGACTTGACAGCAAACGGAAGGAAGGAGTTGAAACGAAAGGAAGGAAGTAACTAACGTGGGGGAGGGTTGAAACTTAAAGAAAGAAGTAACAAACGAAATAGGCTAGTTACAATAAAACATGTAACCGAAAGGATTGTATATGAGACGACTGGAAGGACGTAACCACATGAACGGCTTGAAACGAAAGGAAGAAGTACATGAACGGGATGGGAGTGTTGAAACGAAAGAAAGGAAGTATCAAATGGACGGGAAGAGTTGAAACGAAAGGAACGCTGTAGCAAATGGAAGGGAAGCGTTAAACGAAAGGAAAGAAGTAACGCACCGGGGAAAGGAGTTTCTAACATTATTTGATGCTACGCTTTGATACGCTCTGAGACCTTCTGCATGTTTTACATAGAATGCATTGATGCTACTACCCAACAGCTTCTCCTTAGGCTTCTAACTGGTTGCTGCTAGGCTCTAAGATCTACCCAACTTGCAAATACTCTACCATCATTGATTCTACGCGCCAAGATCTGCGCATTATTCTTCCAAGCTTCTACCATCATTGATGCTACGCCCTAAGATCTTCTCTTCAATCTCCAAACTGCAACTGATCTTCAGTTTTCTACTATCATTGATGCTACGCTCAAAGATCTTCGCTTCAAGTTTCCAACATCAGCCATTCTACGCTCAAAGGTCTTCTCAACTGTCCAACATTGTTGATGCTACGCTTTCAGATACTCTCTTCACTTTTCAGACATCATCGATGCTGCGCTCTAAGATTTCTTTTGTTTTGTTTCTCACATTCTACCCGCATTGATGCTATGTTTTTCGATGTTATTTCCATGTTTCTCCCATTGTACCATCATTGATGCTACGCTCTAAGAACTTCTCTTCAATTCTCAAACATGTTTGATGTTACGCTCTAAGATATTCTCTTCAATTGTCCAACATACTTGAAGCTACGTTCCAAGATCTTTAAATTTGAAACATCAGTGATGCTACGCGCCAAGATCTTCTCCTCAAATGTTCCAACATCATTGACGCGACTCTCTAAGATCTTCTTTTCCATGTTCTGACATCATCAATGCTGCGCTCTAAGATCTTCTTTTCAAGTGTTGAACATCACTGACCCTTAGCTCGACGGGCAGAATCATGGCTCTCATGTTTAGATCTCCCGGCTGCCACCACATCATACCTGGTTTGCCCCAACGTCTCCAGGCACCCCGCAGGAAGAGATGGACCCGGAGGCACAACGGGTTGTGCAAGATGGAACATCAAAGCACTGGAAACAGACAAGAACGAAAAAAGATGAATTACAAGCTTGTTCTTGCTATTACGGGGGCCATTGCCACGATGCTGTCAGTTGGGAGATTTTTCGCGAATGCAGGAGAGCTTGAAGCCTCCTGAAGTTCCTGTGCAAGCGTTGTACAAGGCCGGTGTGCCGGACGGTTGAGAAAATCCCCAATTGACATTGAACCTGGTCCCCAAAAATGGGAGATCCACTGATTTATCCACAGCCCCAGAATTGAGACGAGCGCAGGAGAGTGAAGGGCCTCCTCTTCGGTGGGGTCTCCCCCGTACCGTATGTACGGGGGAGTTCCCACCGGAACTACAGAAGTACGTAGCGCAACACTCAGATCTGGATGCCTTGGGTATTTGGCCATCCCGCGACCAAAATGACCTGCACAGTTGGTCATTTTTACGCATGCAAAATCAAATCATACAAATTGGAGAATCTAAATATTTTCAGAATTGTTTCCAATTTCTGTTGGGATGGGTGTGGGTCAAGGGCCCCAAATCGCCACTAAGAATGGTTTGGTCCTATGATCACCTCATATCATATTTGGGTACAGCTCAAATTCATTGATTCAGATAGGATAATAGGATTTATCTTCCACCAATGAAAATCTGGATGGAAAATCTGGAATCGGAAAATGGGATTCATCCCCAGGTGCCGGTCCCTTTGAATTGGCAAGCAACCTGGACAGATGAGATGTGGAGATCCCTTTGTGAGGCCAGATTTTGTGGCTGATAAGGCTGCGGTGCGTAAAACCAATCATTTGAATCTCATCCCCCTAGCACGAAACACCCCCATTCTATGGTCTCAAATATTTGTAAGTCCCCTATTAACCCATGGTTTCTGGTGGGTGTTTGATATCTAGGGGGAAGAGATTATGGAGGTGATATTTACACGGGATATTTAAGCATCCATACGATATTTGAGTACGTCTGCAATTCGCCCCAATTTGGCTGCACCTCGCAAAATAAAGAGGTACCCTATGTTAGACAACCTTCCATGCGGTGAATTTGAACCCCGAATGCACATGTGTGATTAGATTTTTTTGGGAATGGGCAGCAACAGATTGGGGTGCATGCCAGGGTGATCAGAGAACAGCATGCACCTCAGCTGGCCGCTTGTTGATTAGGTCCGCTGCGCATCATTGTGCAATCTGGGCCACTAGGTTCAAGAAGGCTACTTGGTTGTAGCTAGGAAGTGGCTTGTAATCGCAGGTTCAAACACGGGAAGTTTCTGGTTGGTCCAGTTTCTGTTCGGCATTTCTTTGTGGGAACTAACATTTTGCATCAAATCCCAAAAATGCGGATGGTTAAAGGACCATTTTCCCCATGAAGATCTTTTTCTGGTGATACATTCCATTAAATCCCAATTATATCCCAACTCGGTCGATTAAATTCCCAACCCCCGAATTCTCACAGCAACGTGGCAACCCCCAAAAAGATGGAAAAGTGCCTCAATCATTTGGAGCCGTGCTCTCCCTCGGCCGTGCCAAGTTCCTCCTCGAATTGGACCAGAACGGAATGTGGTGGCTTGCTGGTGGAGTCGGTCGTTTGGGTGGAGGGTGCAGCCAGAAGGAATAATAGGATGAACCACGCAGGGTTATAGATTTACCTGGTTTTCAGGGAAACTGCGCCGAAACCCAAATGAGTCACGCAAAAATGGCAGCAGTGACCATGAAAGATTTAGAATAGATATGAAGGAATCACCCAAACCGGGGCATTGGAGGGAATTTTGGCGTGAAAAAATAATTTTCTTGGCCTTCATGCAAGTTTCCTGTGGAAAAACATATTCTGTTGATCCTTTTTAAAGAGTGTGGCACCTGGTTTGAACCCCACCAGTTGGTGAGCAAGCCAAAATTTCTCCGTTTTTTTGTTTGCGCGAAGTTGTAGTGACTTTGCGTCCTTTCTCCCTCCAAAAGACATGAAACTCGTGGTTTTCCTCAGGTTTAGATGGTCAAAAATGTACAAATCATTTGAGCCCCCAATGAGCTGTCCGTCAATTTTCCCCCTGACCCGACCGATTGAACTTTTGGAAAGACCAAGGAAATCACCAGTCGAGGCGGAAGCCACGCGGATTCCAGTGATAAGTGGTCTGTTGCATTTTCGTCCGATAGATGGTTTTTACATGTTAGATGTCATCCTAGTTCCAAATGCTGACGTGTCTATCTGGGGTTGCTCTGGAGTCGCATCTGTCTTGCACGTAGATATGTTTGTTGCAGAATTGCTGCAGGAGCTTCCGTTGGTGAAACAATGTCCGAATTTTAGGGTTCCACGCTCAACCCCTACCCAAGATCGACACCACTGACTGTCAAGTTTTGACGCGTGAGACACTTCAAAGCATGGAAGACAGCCTACTGGCCTCATAGTATGCTTAGAGTTTCCCCACCACATGATGGTTCAAAATAGCTAAACCAATGTATTTGCTGTTCCCCCTGTGATTTTCTTCCCCGCCTCGGTACCGGAGAAACTTGCCGGGAACAACGCGCCAGATTTTGCCAACAGATCCATTGGCAGCAGAGGTAGCAGCGGCGCCGGCAACTCAGAGATCCTTCTGAGGAAGGATCGGCATGACCATCATCCTTCCTACCGTTGTTCGATGCAATTTTCCTACAAAACGGACCAATGATAGTAGACGTACATATACAATACATGGATGATCACCATCACTATGATCTTCATGTTGAAGTCAGGCGCTTCTGATGACTGTGGCTGAGTTGTTTAGGAGTGCTGCATTGCTGCAGAATTTTCGAATGTTCCTCTTGCTTGTGCATACCAGGATTAATTACAAGGGACAACTAGGTTTTGTTCAGGCGCAACACGTGTTTATCCGAAACTGAAAATCACTTTTCAGCATAAAGCAACAAGCTTTGCTGATCTATTCACCATCTTTGCATATTTAAGCGCTTACGCGCAACAGCCGGCCAGGGGCCCAACCATGGGGGTGTAGTGGTGGCGGCGGACGTAGGTGTAGTGGTGCTTGCAGGGACCAAGACTGGTTAGTGCGGTTGGTTGTTGTTGTGGTTGTTGTTGTGGTTGTTGTTGCTGTTGTTGTTGTCGTTGTTGTTGGTGTTGTTGTTGTTGTTGGTGGTGGTGGTGGTGGTGGTGGTGTTGGTGGTGTTGGTGGTGGTGGTGTTGGTGGTGTTGGTGGTGTTGGTGGTGTTGGTGGTGTTGGTGTTGGTGTTGGTGTTGTTGTTGTTGTTGCTGCTGTTGTTGTCGTTGTCGTTGTCGTTGTCGTTGTCGTTGTCGTTGTTGTTGTTGTTGTTGTGGTTGTGGTTGTCGTTGTCTTTTTTTGTTTTTGTTGTTGGTGGGTTGGAGTTGGTCGGGCGTGGTTTGTGCTTGCAGGTATGGCATGGGTGGGTTGGGGTTGCTTCGTGGTGGTTTGTGCTTTGGGGTTGGTGGGTTGGGGTTGGTCGGTCGTGGCTTGTGCGTGAAGGTTTGGGGTTGGTGAGTTGGGGGTGGGCAGTGATGGTTTATGTTTTTGGGTCTGGGGTTGGTGGGTTGGGGTTGGTCGGTCGCGGTTTGTGCGTGAAGGTGTGGGGTTGGTGGGTTGGGGGTGGGCAGTGATGGTTTGTGTTTTTGGGTTTGGGGTTGGTGGGTTGGCGTTGGTCGGTCGTAGGTTGTGCTTGCAGGTACGGCATGGATGGGTTGGGGTAAGTCAGTGCTGGTTTGTGCGTTGGCGCTGGTGGGTTGGGGTTGGTCGGTCGTGGTTTGTGCGTGACGGTTTGGGGTTGGTGGGTTGGCCCGGCTTGAAGCTATCAGGGCCCATTTTGGGGCTATGTTGGCCCATCTTGGGCCCATCTTGGAGCTATGGTGGCCCGGCTTGAGGCTATGTGGGCCCATTTTGGGGCTATGTTGGCCCATCTTGGGGCGAGGTTGGCCCATCTTGGCGCTATGTTGGCCCATCTTGGGGCTCAATTTGTTGAAGAGAAAATCGTGCAAACACCAGCCACTTTGCACGTCAAAAGCCACCTAGCATTATGCAATGCTCTTTGGACCTCAACAAAAGCAAGCTGTGCGGTAGGATGCTTGTTGCATTTCATGCAGTCAAAGAACCGTTGATGATTGGGGTTTCTACATGCGTCATCTGCAAAAATGAGCCACGCCAACATTCAAAAGGTTTTGTAACAACATGATGTTTTTTGCTTCTCAACAGAGCAAAAAGTGTGTGGGTTCCCCTAATCCTTAGGGTTAACTCATTGGAAAAAAAAATGCTCTTGGAAATGCAGGTGGAGAAGCGGCTCTTCTGGGGTGTCCCCCCGGAAATTGTGAAGAGACTGCGCTACCAGCAGCGGTTTCTTCGCAACAAGATGCCGCAGCTTGCTCCATCTGCTGCCTGGCTAAATTAACAGGAGAAGGGGGAGGCGCCACATTCCCCCTACCAAACCCCAATTTTGGATGGGCTCGCCCCCTTCAAAAACAGATTCTACATCCAAAAAAGTTGAGGCCAAACAAAGGCCTGGGGTGACTGGGGTCCCTCTCTTTTTTAAATGTGTGAGTCCTGCCGAACTAATTGCTTCATTGAAAACGAATACATAATTGATACATTGCGGACCCTTTTAGTATTGCTGAACAAAGTGCCTACTTGAGAATTCATAAGCAGCCATAAATTTTAACCACCTTTTCCCCATCAAAAAAGCACCGAAAAACACATTCAAAAAAACGGTTGGCGCATTTTATTGTGGCGCGGGGGTTTGCTGATCGGTTTGGGGATTTGGCGTTCATTATTATCATGATTGTGGAGGGGATTACTAACCGGATGTGAACATTGGTTGGAATGCGGTCTGAACTTGGGGCCAGCCCTCACCCCTTCCTCAATGGAGCGGCTTTGGCACGCTTGGATAAACTGCATAATTCACCGTGGTTTACCCCACGGAAGGTAAGTAGGATACTTCCACTGTTGGGGGCTGCGCTGAGGTAGGGGTCGACTGAGGCAGGGGTGATAAAACTTTGGCCACGCCCTTGTCACCAAGGAGATACCATTTGGATGGCAAAAGAACGTTAGTCCAGCGATGTGGGCCAAACTTCAAGAGGGTCAGAAGGACAGACACCGTGTGTCATACGAACTGGGACAGATTCGAGGTGGCAGGGGTGCCCGCCCGAATTACGATGCCTATGTCTTCTTAAGCGTGTTTCAACAATTACAAAAAGCGATGCGCTTTCTGTCTTCTTGTTTAACCTTATCTCAGGCTCAAAGGGAACCTCTCCGCACTCAAGACCATAGATGGCTCTGATCCAACTTACATCCGACATGATCAGGTTTAAGCACAAAGTAATCCTTTTCTTGGCCCTGAGTGACCGCTTTCTTGGATTATCCTAAAATGATCCTAAAGCCATGATAAAGTGATATCGCAGCTCTCGACTCTCGACTCAACAGGGGGTGGGCTTCGCCATGCCGTTGTCACACAGGAAGAACTTTGGGAGTTCAAAAAGACTCCAGTGAAGACTCGCGTGAAGGACCACTGCGGACCATGGGGGCCACCTTGCAGAGGATAGCATAAGATTTCGCATCCGGACCCCTAAAGACCCCATAGTTGCTGGGTGTTCACCCAGTTTTTGTTCCATGTTCTTTCAAGGACGGTTGGAGCCACCAACCACACAGCTTTCCAAGAGATGACTATGATTCGTCGGTTAGGGTTCGGATAAAAATGAATTCAAGTTTTAAGTGCTTATTTTTAAAAAATAATGATTGTCCACAGGATCTTCTCTTCACCTTTCTATTATCATTGACGCTACGTGCCAAGGTTTTCTCTTGTATTTTCTAACATGCCACGCTCTAAGGTCTAATCAACTTTCAAACATTTCGTCATCATTGATGCTATACTCCAAACATTCTACCATGAGTGATTCTACGGTCTAAGCTCTTCTCTTGAATTTTCTCACATTCTACCCTGATTCATGCTAGCTGCTACCCTTCAAGTTTCTAGCAAGGTTGTTGCTACTCTCTCAGATCTTCTCTTTGATTTTCTTACATAGTACTGCGTTGATGCTGTAACATTGTTTCTTTCATCTTTTTAGCATCATGGACCGTCTAAGGTGTTCTCTTCATCAACTTTCAAACATTATACCATCACTGACACTACGCTCTAAGATCTTTTCTTCAGCTTTCTAACATACTTGACGCTACGCTCTGAGATCTTTTCTTCAATTTTCTTCTATCATTGATGCTACGCTCTGGGATATCTTTTCCATTTCCAACATTCTACCGTCATTTTGCTACGCTCAAAGATTTTCCCTTCGACTTTCCAACATTGCACCATCATTGGAGCTATTCTCCAAAATCTTCTTTTTTAAATTGTCCCCCGTTCTACCACCATTGATGCTACGCCCCAAGATCTTCCCCACGCTATGGAAGACATGGGTGGCATATGGTTAGCCACATGGTTTCGTGAGGCACGATAAAATCCTACCTATCCAACCTCCAAACTTGAAAAAAACGCCTTTCCAGCAAAACCGATTTTTTCAAGATGCCAACTCTGCCATGTATTTCTACCAGCACGCAGCCACTCGCAGCCACTCGAGTGGCCGCAAGTGGCTGCAAGTGGCCGCTCCAAGCGAGTGGCCGCAAGTGGCCGCTCCAAGCGAGTGGCCGCAAGTGGCCGCAAAACCGCAAGTGGTGCCAGAAAAGCTTCCAGTTAACCCTTCCTGGTTGATGAAAAAACACCATAAATCTTACCTATCCAACTTCCAAACTTAAAAGAAAACAATTTTTCCTCCAATCCAATTTTTTCAAGATTTTAATATTTCATACCTTTCTGGCACCTTGCAGCCACTTGCGGCCACTCGCTGGGAGCAGCCATTTGCGGCCACTCGCAGCCCCTCGCAACCACTAGCAGCCACTCGCAGCCACTCGCAGCCACTTGCAGCCACTTGCAACCACTCGAGTGGCCGCAAGTGGCCGCTAGGGCAAGTGGCCGCAAGTGGCCGCAAGTGGCTGCAAGTGGCCGCAAGTGGCCGCAAGTGGCCGCAAGTGGCCGCAAGTGGCCGCAAAGCAGCGTCACTTGCATCATTTACAGCCACTTGCAGCCACTTGCAGCCACTTCACTTGCAGCCACTCGAGTGGCTGCAAGTGGCTGCAAGTGGCTGCAAGTGGCCGCAAAAACCGCAAGTGGCCGCAAGTGGCCGCTCCCAGCGAGTGGCCGCAAGTGGCCGCTTTCGGCGATTTCAATTTCCACACTCAAAGCAACCTCCCTGGAAGATTTCCAATTGCTATGTTCGATTAAAGGGGGGTAAAGAGAGTGATTATTCAGAGGATGTCATGTATCCTGTAGGGCCGCACTTGTGATTTGAGAATAATTCATTTTCGGATTCCGATATTTGGAGACAACCCCATATGGGAATAATAGGGATTTTACCAGCAAGAATGAGAATTTAAGCCATAAACAGTGGTGATAACCAACACGTATCCAATCAAAAAGTTGTAATATGGCAAACCTGAGAAGCAATAAACTTTTTTGGTGTATGGTTTAGAATGCCCCCATCACTAGTAAGTCATTCGGTACATTGTAGTAGTTCTATGCTTTTGGGTTTGCCACATTACTTGACAACTTGGGCCTGTGCGTGTCAGTGTTTACTAAGCTATCGATACTTTTGGGGCATACCCTCAGGTAAGTCAACATAGATATTGGTTTGCCCAAGAATCGGTATACCACAAAATTGCCTCGTGGATTGGGAAAATTTCTATCAACCCTATTTTCAGACAAGCCTATATAGAACGCCCACCAGAACTGTAGATCACCTTACTTGGGAAACCATCCCTGTTTTTGCACATTTATGTCAGTTTGCTGGGCGGGTAGCTGGATTGTTTCACCTAATCTCAGATGTTTTTTGTGACCATCAAATCCTCACAATGATTTTCAGCTTAACAACCCCTTCTTTTCATTGGGATCGGCAAGATACATGGGGTATGAAGCATCAAACATGGGATATTCAGCAAGCAGCGGATTATTCCATTTACTGGCTGCCCTCCCCTGTCGGGACCTGATTGATGCCGTCCCTTTGATACCAACAAGCACTTCATGTGATTAAAAAAGCATATCACCAATCATATGGGAATATCATGGGATATAATGGGGCTTTGTAGGAGATTAATGGTATACTGGTGAAATCCTTGATCCCTTCCCCCAGTTCACATTAAACACCCCCAGACGAAACCATTGTTTTTCGTTGTGGAGGGAAACACATATCTGAGAATCTGGGGGTGTAAATAAAACTTCTCAGCACAAAACCCCGTTGGCTTTTTGCGGATGACACCCAAAGGGATCAACCTCACACCACCCAAAGGGAATGGTTGAAATCTGTGGACTTTGGAAAGTCCTTAGGGGATGGTTTATGTTCCAGGTAGTTTTGCAAAGTAATCTCTTTGTCACAGACCTTGACCTCGCAAATGATTGGTGGTTGACAAAAATGTTTCCAGCACAAAAGTCTGAAACATAGATGGCCCAAAATATGTCGTCATATCTTTTCTCCCTGAAACTGAGTGAAAAACATTGAAAAAACACTCTCCTAGTGGTGAACCCATTGAAAACTGCCGGGGCCCGGTCTCCAGCTGTAGGTGCAGAAGCTTGCCACAGAGTCCAAGCTTCCAGTCGCCATCGATGAAGGAGCCTCACCTTGATGTGCCTTCTGAAAGGGATGATTCTTACATAAAGGGATGTATTATTTGTAAGATACTTAAGATTCTATAGTATTACATACCAGTAGTACCGCACAAGGCGGTGGCGGAAGTTTCAAAGATAGGTCACTATAGGAGAGGTGAGTTGTTGTGATGCATGGATGGCAGAGCGAATCCACTGATGGACGGAAAAGTGGTTGGAGTTGTGCTTTTTGGAGTGCTTGCAATGGTTGCAGTGGTCACCTCATGCACAATTGTAGTGCAGTCGTAGTTGTAGTTGTAGCGTAGTGGGGTTGTAGTTGTAGTGTAATGTAGTTAGTGTAATGCAGTTGCAGTTGTAGTTGTGGTGTGGTGTAATGAGTGTAGTGTAATGTAATGTAGTCTAGTGTAGTGTCGTGTAGTGTAAAGTAGTGTAGTTGTAGCTGTAGTTGTAGTTAGTGCAGTGTGTAGTGTAATGTAGTGTAATTAGTGTAAAGTAGTGTAATGTAGTTGTAGTGTAGTGTAGTGCAATTCGTGTAGCGTAGTGTTGTGTAATGTAGTGTAGTTGTAGTTGCAGATTGACCATGAACATAGGGTATAATGAAGAAAGCATACTGAGGTTTTAATGGATTGATGATTTCATGATATATAATGATTTTTTGAAGTAGTTGACAAAACATGCTGGGTTTGTTGCGATATTTTGTTGGATATGTTATGGGAGATTCTGCGGGGACGAGTTCAGGAGGTCAGTAGAGCCATTGGATCAACACAAATACATATGTCATAGGGATAAAATCATGGAAAAAAAAAGTTCTTTTCTACTTATCTCTGGTCCTGTCTGTCTCTTTGCTTCCGTTGGTTGAAGATCTGTTGGGATCTCCACGGCTGTAGCAGTGGCGATTTTGAAGGGACGAAAAGATGAAACGTCAAACAATGGCATCGAGATGCCTTCGTCCACGCCCGCGAATTTCTAGGGATTCTATACTGGATCTTCTCTTGAAAGTTACTACTCACTGATCTCGCAAACGTCATGTCATTTTCATACAATCTACATCTTTCTGTCTCACTGTTGGTACATTTCTGGACAGTTTGCTCTCCAATGTTTAGTCATCTTGAGCCAGTGAAAGATACATAAGAGGGACCGTTTCAGCATATGACTATGGGCCATTGCAAGTCAACTTTGAGGGACCTACAAAAAGGGTGCTGCGTTTTCTGTTTATTTAGGTTGGTCCCTTTAACACATCTTGAAACGATGTGGCAGTACTGGAAGACTTGCCTTTCAAGATTCGATGTCCAAGAGTTGCAGCAGAAAATGACAATGTTTTTCCATGTCTTGAATCAAACATCTGCATGATGCTGCAAGAAAAGATATCCAGGCCAAGAGTAGATACCTTTATTTATAGATAATTTTGGAGGTCTAAGCAGCTTGGGGTGGTGAAAAGATGAAGTTCTACTAGTTTTGCGTGTTCTGTCCTGAGTGCATCCTGCACCACTTGAGACCGCATCCTTCGACTACTTGGAACATGGTTTTGCTTTGAAAAACAAAACATTATATTATACAGACATACATAACAGGTTGGCAGGGTTTGGAAAAGAGACAAAAACTAACATGCGTTGGGTTTTCATATGTTTCAGGCTGGTCAGATTCCACTTCTGTTTTGCCATGGCCCTCCGCGTAAGTTTTATCTATTGGCATATTGGGTGTTTTTGTTGTTTTCATGTTCATTGCATTGAAGATAGACCCTGTTTGATTTGGGCCTGAAGCTTATTTGTGCCTGCATTCTGCACTCAGCAACCTTTCCGGGGCAGGATGCTCCGTGATTTGATTATGCGATACAACTCGGATGGTGGTGGTCGAGTCCAACAAGTGGAGAGGGACCTCGAGGCTGGGATCAAAGGTCGGAGTGGATCAAAATAGATCAAAGTCAGGATCACAGTTTATATAACCGTTTAATTGTTTAACCGGTCGTTTAATGGGTTCAGAATTGGTCTTTTCATGTCTTTTCTACTCTCTGGGGTCTGGGTTTGGCCAGCATGACACTTTCGGATGAAAGCTTGGAGCATGCTCACGATATTTTAGGTGTCAATGTCTCATGGGCTGGAGCATGTGAAAATGGTTGCCATCAACCAGTTTCCCGTAGCACCAGGACGTCACCGACATGATGCGCAACAACTTGGGAAAAGTCATGGAGCGGGGAGAGCGCATTGATTCCTTGCTGGACAAGACATCTGCCCTGAAAGCTGAGTCCGTTTGGAACTTGGGGGAACTGTTGAAACAGCAAAGTGATACAAGGCGTGTGCTGCTTGGAGTGTCTTTTGAGATCACTTCGAGACAAGATTCCGGGTTTGATCAAATTCCATGAGCCATCAGTTGCAACCAACTGCAGAGTTTGTCCAGTTATACTCTGGGTCCTGGATATGCCTCAAATAATTAGCGTACAAAAATCATCTCCAGGAATCATTATGAATCATAACCATCATACAGCTTGACATCGTCCAAGTGGCCAGTCCGAGTGGTGCGAAAGTGGCATTTGATGCGAAACGCGTCAGCTGCGTTCCGAGGTGTCCTTTCGAAGTAGTGCGAAACGATACAACGATGACCTCTGGTGGAAAGACCAACGAGGCACACCTGGGCACCTCCTTGGCAGGGTCGAGTCCCCAAGGACAACGATTGAAAGAACTTATTGAGTCTCAATGTATTTTGAAGATGCTGGAAAGGCTTGTGAAATCCATGAATCCTGTAGATATCTTGTAAATCCTTACAGCTAGGGATATGTTGAGAGGTGATGCAGTCTCTGCCAGCTGCTAGCCAGTTACTAATAGTTTACTAGCTTCCCACATCATCCTGGTACTGGTCTGAAGTAAAAGGAAGTCCTTCTTCTGACTTTTCTTCTGCGGGACTGCATGTGATAGAACTTTGGTGGTGATGATTTCATGATCGTTCGGCAACCGGTTTCCTGTTCAAAGTTTACAGTCACAGAGGTCACTGGCTATGCATTGCTTGGAAGCTGTAGCTGAGATTCCCAGCAGCGCCAGGCAAGATGTTGCTATGCATCTTGGCGCTGGCCGTCGTCGTAATCTTGACCTGGCTCATAGTGTGCCGATGTGCATGTTCTGATGATCAATTCGGCCTAAAATCCATGGTGGTTCATGATGGATTTTGGGGTTGTGCTGGTTTGGCTCATTGCCAGCAGAGGACATTGAACTCGGCCAAAGTGAAACTTGTTTAAAGACAAACATGGAAAGCTTCCAGATTCATGGTGTAAATCTATCTGAGTCTGCAGTGTTTTGGAGGCAGTGTTCTTGGCTTGGTCCTCATATCTTTTGAAACCAGGTTCCGAACACATCTTGTTTCCTTGGACTTGCTAAAGATGCATAGACTGTTCGCCTTGTTTTATCCACCCATGTTGGAGACTCTACTAGGAACATGTTCTATGTTGGACCCCTGATGCAGATCTAAGATATCTACCAGATGTTTCCGTCTACATGCTGGCCAGGCACAACAGTGAGAGGCTGACAGATTCTCCCAGCTGACCTAAAAAGAGTTTATTGGATAGGGTTTTAGCACGTTTCAGCCCGGGCTGATAATATACATCTCAATACATCTATGTCTATGTGAAAACATTCAGGAACAAAAACCTCCGGCGATGTTTCGCACATGAAGGCTGCTAGATTCTCACGCCTCAGCTGCTATTTTCAGCTCAGAAACAGCTTTGTTGCTGCTTTGGCCAGACTTTGTGGCCGGAATATCAATATACTATGTTACTATATACATATACACATAGTTTGATACATATGCATATATTTATATATATATAATTATGAATACATATATATATAATTATGAATACATATATATATATATTTAAACATATATATATATACACATATGTATATATATACATATATATATACATATACATAAATATATATATACACATATATACATATATACATATATATTTACATACATACATATATACATATGTATATATATATACATATATATATACTTATATATATATATGTATATATATATATGTATATATATATATATGTATATATATATATGTATATATATATGTATATATATATGTATATATATATATATGGCATTAGTTTTTACCAGCCCACATCCAATCAACTGCCAGCTGCTGCTGTTGCTGCCTGGACTCGCCACTTTGCCAGGCACCTTTTTAGGATCCTTTGTGACTGGATTGTGGATGATCTTCAATTCCCTCTCTTCTCAGCAACTTC
This sequence comes from Cladocopium goreaui, assembly GCA_947184155.2. NCBI lineage: Eukaryota > Dinophyceae > Suessiales > Symbiodiniaceae > Cladocopium > Cladocopium goreaui. Next base: position 38,374 of record CAMXCT020002200.1, read on the forward strand.
ACAGCCTCTTAGGAGTAGAGTTTCGCTGCAGATCTACCTCGGTGGGTTCCCCAGTACAAGACAGCAGCGAAAGTCACCCCAGCTGCCTTTCCATGCCCACTTCTTGTACAATTTCCATTGAGAGCTGCATACGTGAAAAACATGTAACCGCAGCTCACCCAGGCCCTCTAGGTATCTTCCTCTTTTAGCATTCGCCATAGATCCAAAGCGCATCGCTTGGAGTTACAAAAGGCAGTGGCTTTTCAGGGAACACCGGCAGACGGCCGTCACGGTAGCGGAGCCTCAGGCGATCTTTTTTGTGGTTCTTTGAAATTGCAGTACTACAACTTGGGCATCCCAAGCAGTTTAGGCACATGTCGGTGAGTAGGAACAAAGACGGAGTACCCGGCTGGTCGGGTGATCCAGCGTCTTGGCTGGAGTGCCGGCAGGCTGCGAGGCTTTTTGTGGCTTCGACCAAGTACGAGACCAGGTACACGTGCGGACCAAGGCTGGCAGCCGAGCTGACTGGGGCAGCTCGCACAGCCATAGCTGGAAAGCGCAGTAGTTGGTTGAGTGATCCAAATAAGTCCTCCTTTCCCATCTACAGGCAGCAATAGGGGAGCCTGCCTTGCCAGAGGTGGGGAACTACATGAGGCAGTACTTCAGAGTCTAGAGGCACCGCAGGGGAGAAAGCATGACAGCTTTCTGTGTGCGGCACCGGGGAGAATATGAGAGGATGTGTCGCTCCTTGGCCCGAATGGTCAAGGAGCAACAGCCCAGGCGAGATAAAGTTCCACGAGTACAAGCTACTGGGGGCACATCCCGCACAGCTTCTGAAGCTGACCACACAACGCAGAATGGGGAGAACCTAGAGGGCCAGCGGCAGGCAGAAGGAGAAACAGGAGACAATAGTGAGACAGCAGCACCATCTCCCGCGGAGGACCAATGGTGGCACACTTCGCCATGGGGATGGTATGGCAATTGGGGATGGCGCTACCCCGCTTGGTCATCTTATGGATGGCAGTCACAACCATGGAGGGGTTCTACGGCTTCATCACAGGACATGGGAGAGGGCGAAGAGGACAAGATGGTAGAAATTCTACCGGACGCAGTGCTGGGTTGGTTTTTGCTGGAGAAGAGTGGTTTGGACACCTTGGAAAAGTCAGTGATTCAAGGGGAGATCAAAGGCAACTTCACGTTGAGCGGCGTGGAAAATGCCTTGCGCAGTCATTGGAATGATGACCAGGTACGCAAACGTGAAGGTGAAGCTAAACAGCAGGCCAACTACCAGCAGGACTACAAGTCCGAGGAGGAGGAGCCCTTAGATGAAGAATTGGCCATGTTTGAAGAATGGCCTGAGGAACAAAAAGGGTGGTTTCAAGATGCCAGCAGAAGAACATCATGCCTGGGTGCAGCTCCAGCAAGCCAGGCGAACCCTCCGTGAGGCTCGCAATCGTCAGCACGAGATCAAGATGTCTCGCAAGTTCTATAGACCGGGCGCCAACACACAGAACAAGGGCACTGGTAGAGGAGGTGGACCGGTTGGCATGGGCACGGGAGCTCGTCTGCCAGGACATGGCCCATGCTTCAAATGTGGGGCAATGGGCCACAAGGCAGCACAATGCCCCCAGAAGGAGAGTGCCCAAATAGTTGACGAACCAGGGCAGCCGAGTTCACCTTCAATGAGCCCAAGGACGCTCCGGAGAATGACTGCGCGAACACTGAAGATCTCGAAGTGATCTCGAAGTACCAGAAATGGCACTGGCCGGTGAGCTCAGCGTCAGTCCGATGTTCTTCATGGGACATGTCCACAGAAGAGGCTGTCCGACAGGGCAAAGCAGTGATCGACGGAGGGGCCACAAGAACAATGGGGTCACTCCATGCTCTAGAGATGTTGGAGAAGCAGCACCAGAAGCAGCATGGGGTAAGCGGAGTGATGCACATCAATCCCAATGAGCAGCCAATCTTCGGCTTCGGGAATTCCCAGAAATCCCGATGCCTGAGCACATGCCATATGAAGCTCTCCTCGGAACAGAAGAACGTCAACATGAAGATCCACGTCTTGGGTCAAGGAGAAGCACCCATCCTGCTGAGCGTCGACAGCCTCCGACGCATGGGCGCAGTGATCGACTATGAGCATGACCTGGCAGTCTTTCGACATCTAGACTCCCAGACCATCGTCAAGCTCGAGCAAAGCCAGGCAGGGCATCAGCTTCTTCCTTTAGCTGAAGATTTTCTGAGAGCCGGGGTTCAGGTAGGAGCACCGGTAAAGAGCCTTCAAGAACTTTTGTCTGAATAGGATGGCAGACTCAGCTCGGGAGTGCCTGTACCCGGGTGTGGGGCCACAAAAGCTTCAGGCAAATTTGAGCAGGGAAGGCAGTCTCAGAGTAGTTTTCCTGATGTTGCGGTTGGACACGGACTAAGTAAGAAACATGCTCATGAAACAGACACAAGTGACAGGGTTGATCGCAAGAGTAGTTTGTCTCTTTTAGTTCATCAACCAGTTTCTCAAGGGGTTTTTCGCAACCATGAACATGGTAGCCAGAATCAGCAGCACATTTTTCCCGAGAGCGCCTGCGAAGGGTTCTTCGTAAAAAAGCAGCCGTTATACTAGATCTTCACACCTTCACATCTGCTGATCTAGATCTTCACACCTTCACACCTGCAGATCTAGATCTTCACACCTTCTACATCTTCACACCTTCACACCTGCAGATCTACATCTTCACTCCTTCACACCTGCAGATCTAGATCTTCACACCTTCACACCTGCAGATCTAGATCTTCACACCTTCACGTCTGCAGATCTAGATCTTCACACCTTCACACCTGCAGATCTAGATCTTCACACCTTCACATCTGCAGATCTAGATCTTCACACTTTCACACCTGCTGATCTAGATCTTCACACCCTCACACCTGCAGATCTAGATCTTCACACCTTCACATCTGCAGATCTAGATCTTCACACCCTCACATCTGCAGATCTACATCTTCACACCCTCTCACCTGCAGATCTAGATCTTCACACCCTCACACCTGCAGATCTAGATCTTCACACCCTCACACCTGCAGATCTAGATCTTCACACCCTCACACCTGCAGATCTAGATCTTCACACTTTCACACCTGCAGATCTAGATCTTCACACCTTCACATCTGCAGATCTCCTCTCGCTCTTCTTCTATTCTCTCTTAAGGCGGGGGCGGTGCCGCCGGAGCGCCACGAAACGCAACCCTTTCGCACGAAATGGACGTTGGACGTCCAAAACCTAGGTAAAATTGCGATTTTGAAGCGTCCCCGGCAACCCTTTCGCACGAAATGACGTTGGACGTCAAAAACTGAGGAAAAATTGTGACTTTGAGGTGTCCCGCGCAACCCTTACGCACGAAATGGACGTTGGACGTCAAAAACTGAGGAAAAATTGCGACTTTGAAGCGTCCCGCGCAACCCTTACGCACGAAATGGACGTTGGACGTCAAAAACTGAGGAAAAATTGCAACTTTTATTGGTCGCGCGCAACCCTTTCGCACGAAATGGACGTTGGACATCAAAAACTGAGGAAAAATTGCGACTTTGAAGTGTCCCGCGCAACCCTTACGCACGAAATGGACGTTGGACGTCAAAAACTGAGGAAAAATTGCGACTTTGAGTTGTCAATCGCAACCCTTTCGCACGAAATGGACGTTGGACGTCAAAAACTGAGGAAAAATTGCGATTTTACTTTGTCAATCGTAACCCTTTCGCACGAAATGGACGTTGGACGTCAAAAACTGAGGAAAAATTGCAACTTTTATTGGTCGCGCGCAACCCTTTCGCACGAAATGGACGTTGGACGTCAAAAACTGAGGAAAAATTGCGATTTTACTTTGTCAATCGTAACCCTTTCGCACGAAATGGACGTTGGACGTCAAAAACTGAGGAAAAATTGCGATGGACGCTTTCGTTTCTGTACAAGTGTCTGTGTGTAAAAGCGTCTGTGTGTAAAAGCGTTTGTGTTTGAAAGCGTGTGTGCGTGTGTAAAACGTATCTGCGTGTAGAAGCGTCTGTGTGTAAAACCGTCTGTGTGTAAAAGCTTTTGTGTGTAAAAGCGTCTGTGTGTAAAAGCGTCTGTGTGTAAAAGCGTTGCGTCTGTGTGTAAAAGCGTCTGTGTGTAAAAGCGTTTGTGTGTAAAGGCTTTTGTGTGTCAAAGTGTCTGTGTGTCAAAGTGTGTTTGTGTAAAAGCACCATGTGTAAAAGCGTTTGTGTGTAAAAGATTTTGTGTGTACTTTGACCGCACGACATGGAACTGTTAGAGATTGAGGGTGACAATGCTTGCTAGTGTATCCGTGCTAGGACGTGCGGAGCTTGGTTCGTTTGGTGTGTCCGTGAGATCTCGAGAATTGCATTGTGACAATGTCAGTGTTTGTTTACGATGCAGTGGATCTATGTGATGTATAGCACGAAAAAAATATATGTGATGTTTTCATTGAAATGCATGAGCAGTGGACAAAAAAATACTACGGGAATCATTGTACCGTTCAATATTGTACCGTTCTATTTTGTTTTGAAATCAAGCATGTCATGGCATTGTTTTGAAATCAAGGGAATAGATATGCATGTCTCGGAATTTCTGAATGCAAAATGTTTGTTTGAAGTCACGCACCCGTGACGTTTGTGGACGTTTTGTGGTCGCTGTTTCATTTGCTGACGGGAACGTCTGTGCGGATGGAGCATGGGACCGCGTCATCCGCGTCGTCCGATGCCGTGGAACTTCGGATGCAGAGGCATTGCGAGATGATGCAAGATGGTGTTGCCCAGCTGCTGAGTTTTTTGTTACCGAACTTAGGTCGTGTCCGTGGAGGTGCCCAGATAAAGATCGACCGCAGTAGCCGGATTGCTGCAGTAGTAAAAGCGGCAAACATGCCATATCTGCAGCATCATGGTACCGACCTTTGCTTGGAAGCAGCTTGTGGGAGCTGGAAGGCTTGCGTACCGAGTGGCACATGGAACTGAGTGCAACTGGCGCAAATTAATCTGTAGCAGTGTTCGTCTGGAGAGACTGTTCGTGACGAACATGCAAAACCAGTAGCCAACTGTTGTTTGTCTGTAAAGATTTTTTTTTTTCCATCCTGTAGGGACATCGGAGAAATGCAGTGAAACAGGTGTCATCCTTGCCATCATGATATCGAACTTGCTATTGTGGAATCATTCACAGCATTCTTGCACGGACTTCTAGATTCTCTTGGATGCCATGGTACGGAGCCTTTGTTTGCCCACCTGTGTTGGCAACTGAGGTCATCCACGGCATCATGGTGCCGAGCTTATTTTGTATCTCAAAGAGCGGATGCCTTGCATTGGATTGTGCGTTGATCATGGTACTGAGCCTGGTCTTGTGCACTTTTGCGATTTTTTAGCATTTCCATTGCAACTATGTTTGCGCACCTTTGTTTGCAACTGAGGTCACCCAGTGGTGCCGCGCTTTGTGAGCGTCTCTGTGTAAAAGTCTCTGTGGAAGCGTCTGTGTGTAAAAGTGTTTGTGTGTAAAAGCGTCTGTGTGTAAAAGGGTCTGTGTGGAAAAGCGTCTGTGTGTAAAAATGTCTGAGTGTAAAAGCGTCTGTGTGTAAAAGCGCCTGTATGTAAAAGTGTTTGCGTGTAAAAGCGTCCGTGTGTAAAAGCGTGTGTGTGTAAAAGTGTTTGTGTGTAAAAGCGTCTGTGTGTGAAAGGGTCCGTGTGGAAAAGCGTCTGTGTCTGTGTGCAAAAGCGTCTGTGTGTAAAAGCGTTTGTGTGTGAAGGTGTGTGTGCGTCTGTAAAAAGGCATCTGCATGTAAAAGCGTGTGTGTGTAAAAGAGTCTGTGTATAAAAGCGTCTGTGTGTTAAAGTGTTTTCGTGTAAAAGTCTCTGTGTGGAAATGCGTCTGTGTGTGTGCGCATGAAAAACGTCTCTGTGTGAAAGCGTCTGTGTGTAAAAGTGTTTATGTGTAAAAGATTCTGTGTGTAAAAGTGTCTCTGTATAAAAGCGTCGCGTTTCTTCGCGTTCACGGAATGATGGTTCCGCAATGTGTGTGGGAATTACCATAATAAAATGAGATAGCACATGTCATTCGCAGACTCATGGCACTGAGCCTCCTGTGCACTTTTGTTGCTCACATTACATTTCTCCATGTTTTCTTTCTACCCCACCCCTTTCATTCTCTCTCTCTCTCTCTCTCTTGCTTTCTCTTTCTCTCTCTCTCTCTCTCTTTATCTCTGCCCCCTCTTTCTCTCTCTCTCTCTGGTTGCAAGACACATGTCATCTGATGCCCTTTACCAAATATTCTCTTCTTGATCAATCTTACTTTTTCACATCATATTTCACATCATATCTTTCCATAGCTCATATAAAATTCTCCAACTATTCACCGACTATCTTTTACGACTACCATCCTCAGAGCTGCTTGAAAAACATCTTTTTCGCTCTCGGGCCAACCGTCGTCTAGTTGATCAGGTAGCTCCGACCGCCCAAACTCAACCTGACAGGTTTTTGCAGGGCCATGACGTCTCCAACTCCAATGGCGCAGCCCACTATGATGGCAGAAAAGATCAAGCCCCACTACTTGTGCAACAAGCAGGAGTGCATCACGCAGCTGAAGGACTTCGGCGAGAATCCTCACAAGGACCTCTCGCTTCAGGAGCTCCGGGTGCTTCTGCGCGAGATGCGCAAGCGTCTGGGGTTGATTGCCAGCTCTCATGGCCCTTCCATCATGAAGCAGATCAAGGATGCCAAGCGCGACGAGTTGCGTCGCCTGTGCTCAAGCCGCGAGATTCCATTCACCAACCAAGCTTCAGTGGGAGAACTTCGCCTTGCTTTGCGCCAGCATGTGATCAGCAATGCCAATGATCCAGTTTGGCAAGTGGGCCGAGAAGGTGAGCCAGGCACCAGAGCTATGTGCAGCTCCCGAGACCTATGTGCCCGGCAATGCCCAGCAGGCCATTCAGGAGAGCATGAACCGCAAGCCCAAGTCAGAGCAGCCAGTGACCATCAAGAGCCACGAGCCAGACGAGCAGGGCATCCAACACGAAATGATGCACATGGTGAAGAACATGATGGTCGAATTTCATACCATGAAGGAAGAGCTCCAGGAGCTCAAGAGTCAGTCAGAGTCAGCCGCCTCTTCCAAGAATCGCAAGACCACCACGAGCCAGATGAGCTTCGAGCAGGTGGGATCGAAGTAAGTGACTCCACTGACCCCGACACCTATGAAGAACCAACTTGCCTCCACCAGACTTTGACTGAGGCTGAGGGTAGTCAGCTTCGCGAAGCAGCCAATTGGATGCTGCCAGAACAACGGGCAAGTGTGGCCAGTATAAATAGGTTGTTTCTTCTTGAAGTGGCATGTTCAGAGAACTCTACTTTGACCAACGAAGCAAGAAAACAAGGTTTGCGCGCTGAGCGATCAGGGCTGGTTAATGGATGTGATCTCACCACCCCTGAGGGTCTTAGGAAAGTTCTCAAGTTGGTTGAAGAAGGTAGGCCGGAACATGTTTGGATTTCCACGGAGTGCGGTGCTTTTTCTCCCATGCAAAACTTGAATCAGCGTAGTGACCAACAGGTCCAGGATTTGAAAGAAAAGCAAAGAGATGCTCGCAAACAGCATTTGGGGGGATTGGTGGTTGCGTATTTTGCTCGATCTCAAGGAAGTCACATCCATTGGGAGTGGTCAAGGCAGTGTAGAGCTTGGAAATGGAAACTCATGGATCGCATGAAAACCCAAATGAAATTGCATATGGCCATTGTTGGGGGTTGCAGGGTTGGTCTTAAAGACCCCAAAACCCAAAAAGTTGTGGGTAAAGAATGGAAAATCGAAACCACCAATGAAAGGTTTGCGTGTAAGGTTCACCTTCCTTGTCTTCGGGAACAATGCCCCAAAGAACATGTGGTTTGTGAAGGGTCCCTTACTCGCGTGTCGGCCTTTTACCCCGAAACCATGGCTAAGAGGGTCATTCACCATCTCCGCAATCAAGAAACGTGGGAAGAGTTACAACCCCAGTTGACCACCAAGGGTTTGTTTCAAGGGGAATTGTTTTCCAAGCATGGGCAGGTGTATAACCCGAAGAAGTGCAATTGTGACATGTTTCAAGACCAGGGGTTGGTTCAAGTTTGTTCCCACTGTATCCTTCAAAGGGGTGACCACCAAATCTTTGTTGGGGAACAAGAAGGTGAAAATCCCGAAGTGGAAGAGGCCGGAGAAGTTAGGCAGAAGCATGATTGGGAAAAGAAATTCCGTTTAATTCACAGCGCGACTGGCCATGGGGATTTGAAACTGTTGGTTGAAGCTCTGCAACAAAAAGGGGTTGACCCCAAAGTGTTGGAATGGGCCAAATCTTTTCGGTGTCATATTTGTGAAGAACGTAAGAAACCAGGTCCCCGAAGGGTCGCGAATTTTGAAGTGATCCCCAAAAGATGGAAGGTGGTTTTGGCGGATTGCATGGTTTGGAGGGACCCCCGAAGAGATAAAAGGGCTGTTATTGGTTTGTTCATGGATCAGGGGAGTAGATTTTTTGGTTGGGAAAGTCCTTGCTGAAGGGGCGACCGATTACGTGAAGGCTGAACAATACATGGAGTTTTTTCAAACCCACTGGCAAACTTATTTTGGGAACCCCGAAACTTTGAGGTATGATGCGGAAGGGACTTGGAGATCCCGAAAACTGGATGAATTCTTTTGAAAGAAGCAGATCATGTTGGATGCCATCCCAGGGGATGCACACTGGCACATATCGCCTCTAGAGCGTAGTGTTGCATGGCTCAAAGAAAATCTCTCACGCCAGACCGCAGAAGATCCAGATTTCACCACTCAGGATGGCGTTGCCATGGCCATCTCCATCTGGAATCAGAGAGAAATGGTGCGGCGATTTTCTCCATACCAACATGCGCTGGGCAGAACACCGGATCTGAGTGGGCGCCTCTTTGACAGTGAGGTGCAGGGGCTTCCAATAGAGCTGATGGAAAATCCAGAAGGTGAACATGTGGGGCAACAGGAGGCCCGAGTGAAGGCTGAGCAGAGTTTTGTCAGATGGCAGGCGACAGAGCGAATCAAAAGAGCCTTGAACTCGAAAGCAAGAAGCCGGCCCGAGTACTGCCCAGGCGACCTTGTGTTCTACTGGAGAAGCTACATCAAGGCCAAGCAAGATGGCACGCGACATCAAACTGGAGCATTAGGTGGCTACGCTGGGCCAGCCCGAGTTCTGGCTCTGGAAACCCGGAGGGAGGGCGACGGCAAACTGCGCCCCAGCTCAGTGGTGTGGTTGGTGCGCAAGAATCGCCTTCTGAAGGCTTCCATTGAACAACTTCGACCAGCTTCTGAAAGAGAACATGCCATACATGAAGCTGAACGACCACCAAACATCCCATGGTCCATGACGGAACTGGCTCAACCTTTGGGCCGAGAAGAGTATGATGACATTACTGGAGAAGGGGGACCACCACCAGAAATTCGTGGAGCCGATGAGATGGCACGCTATTGGTGTGCGCCTCCTAGACGAAGAATGGCCACCAAGATTTTAGAGAGTGCTCAGCATCAAAAAGAAAGAGAACAGGATCCAGCCAACCAGCAGCGGCTAGCTGTGGACATGCAGGTGGATGCGGATGGAGACCAGGAGGGGATTCCTTCTGCAGCGGCACCAATGCCGGATTCCATCTTTGATGATGTCGAGGAGCCCTCTCGAGAAGCAAGGTCTTGGCCATCCTCTTCGACAAGAACACACCCCGGCCAAGGAGACAGAAGTAGATCACCCATTAGGGCGGAAGTGCGATCAGAAGAGTCCAGCTTCTGGGCAGAGGAGAAAGCATTCGTTCAGATTGAGATTCCTGTGCCCGCCAGTAGACATGGCTGGATGCAGATGGCGAAGGATCCTGAGGCCTATGTCGCCAACATGCTCAAGAAGAAAGGCGTGGAGGTGCACGAGAAACACATGGATGCCGAGACCTTTGACAAATTCCAAAAGGCAAAAGACGTGGAAGTGAAGAAATTCCTCGCTGCGGAAGCATTGCAGGTGCTTCCACTTCACTTGCAGCCCAACAAGGACCAAGCCATTCAAATGAGATGGCTTCTCACCTGGAAAGTGGATGGGGAAGGGGAACAAGTTGCTAAGGCTAGGGTTGTGATTTTGGGGTATCAGGATCCTCAGCACGAATATCGCACCAATTATGCCCACACCACCACGCGCCACACACGGCAGTTCTTGTTTCAGTCAGCAGCGAGTAGAAAATGGTCAGCTTGGAAAGGGGATGTTGCAGCCGCGTTTCTCCAGGGAAGAGAAAGGGATGATGATTTGTTTGTTGTCCCAACTCCGGAATTGTGTCGTGAACTGGGAGTTCCTAAAGAAAGTGTGACTAGACTTCGGAAAACTTGTTACGGTTTAGTCCAGGCTCCTTATGAATGGTATGAGACTGTTAGAACTTTTTTGTTGAGTCTTGGTTTTTCCCAAATGGGCAGTGACCCCTGCTGTTGGATTTTAAAAAAAGGTGACAGGGTTCATGTCATGATTTCGGGGCATGTGGATGATTTTGTTTTTGTGGCTGATGAGCATGATCCAGTGTGGATTGACATCCGAACGCGTATCCAAGATCATTTTCGACGGGGGGAATTTGAAAAAGACAACTTCACTCAGTGCGGGGTTCAAATCACCAAGGATGTGGATGGAGGTTGGTTGTTGTCCCAGCGTAGGTACATGGAAAAGGCCAAAGAAATTCCTGTCAACCAAGAGCGTAGGAAGAATAGGAAGGAACAAACTACCCCTTGGGAGAAAACTCAACTTCGCGGTCTCCTTGGAGCTTTGTCTTGGCATTGTAGTCAGGTTGGGTATCGTCATTCCGCGTATGTCTCACTGTCGCTGTCGGAAGTCCCTGAATCGACGGTCGAACACCTTCTCCAAGCGAATTCTCTTCTCCATAAAATCAGAGACGCGTCTAGGGAACCCATGAAGATTTTTCCTCTCCCTCTCCATGATGTCCGTCTGTTTGCGTGGGTGGATGCGTCCAATCAAAACAGGGTTGTTGGATATTCCACCAAAGGGATTTTTGTGGGAATGGCATCCTTAGCCTTGCGAAAAGGCGAAGTGGCTAGGATTTCCCCAATTTTCTGGCAAAGCTCAAAGATCGAGAGGGTGTGCAGAGCACCAGCGTCAGCGGAGGCAAGAGCCGCGGTTGACGCGGAAGACAATTTGTGGTTTTTGAGGTACCAATGGGGAGAGATGAATGGGGGTGAAGTGGATTTAAGGGACCCTAATAATGTGGTGTGTAAGACCCCCGGAACTTTGGTGACTGACAGTAAAAGTGTTTATGACAAACTTCAAAGACCTTATATTTCCCCTACTGGTCAATCTAAGAAAATCGATATTGAACTTTTGGCCCTGAAGGAGGCCGAACACCAGAATGATTTGGATTTGCGATGGGTGAGCGCCCGGGCACAACTTGCTAACAGTTTGACCAAAAGAGGGGAAGATCACCAAATGAACCGTTTTGGGCTTGCCACCAAACTTGGAGAATTGTGGATGATCCGGACATGTTCAGTGGACGTCGTTTGAAACAACAAGGACGAGACTTGCTGGACTTAGAAAGAAAGGTCCCGGACGTGGAACAGCTGCCTTCTTTGAAAAATTTGTGATTGAAGCTCCCCTTTTTTTGTGCGT
>CAMXCT020002200.1:55000-74125 GCA_947184155.2 Cladocopium goreaui
CACAAACAACTTTGTCACACACCATCTTTCACACACAACTTTGTCACACACCATCTTTCACACAACTTTCCCACACACCATCTTTCACACACCTCTCTCACACACCAACTTTGTCACACACATTCACCATCATTTCACGTGGCAGGCGTGGCACAAACTCACATCCACCTTGGTTTTGCGTGGCAGGCGTGGCACTTATGGCATTGGGTGACATCCACATTCATTTCACGTGGCAGGCGTGGCACAAACTCGCATCCACCATCGTTTTGCGTGGCAGGCGTGCCACTTATGGCATACCTTCGTTTTGCGTGGCAGGCGTGACACTTATGTGACTAGGTGGCGCGCTTGGTCCGGATTTGTCGCCTGTGACGCCGCTGCCCTTTGTGTGGCAGGAGTGGCACTTGGTGACATCCACCTTCATTTCACGTGGCAGGCGTGGCACAAACTCACATCCACCTTCGTTTTGCGTGGCAGGCGTGGCACTTATGGCATTGGGTGGCGCGCTTGGTCCGGATTTGTCGCCTGTGACGCCGCGGCCCTTTGCGTGGCAGGCGTGGCACTTGGTGACATCCACCTTGATATCACGTGGCAGGCGTGGCACAAACTCACATCCACGGTCGTTTTGCGTGGCAGGCGTGGCACTTATGGCATTGGGTGGCGCGCTTGGTCCGGATTTGTCGCCTGTGACGCCGCGGCCCTTTGCGTGGCAGGCGTGGCACTTGGTGACATCCACCTTGATATCACGTGGCAGGCGTGGCACAAACTCACATCCACGGTCGTTTTGCGTGGCAGGCGTGGCACTTATGGCATTGGGTGGCGCGCTTGGTCCGGATTTGTCGCCTGTGACGCCGCGGCCCTTTGCGTGGCAGGCGTGGCACTTGCGTGACAGGCCACCTTGATATCGCGTGGCAGGCGTGGCACACCACCTCATTTCACGTGGCAGGCGTGGCACAACGTTTTGCGTGGCAGGCGTTTGCGTTTTGGTGGCAGGCGTGGCACTTATGGCACTGGGTGGCGCGCTTGGTCCGGATTTGTCGCCTGTGACGCCGCGGCTGTTTGCGTGGCAGGCGTGGCACTTGGTGACATCCACCTTCATTTCACGTGGCAGGCGTGGCACAAACTTCTACAGGCGTGGCACTTATGGCATACCTTCGTTTTGCGTGGCAGGCGTGGTACTTATGGGACTGGGTGGCGCGCTTGGTCCGGATTTGTCGCCCGTGACGCCGCGGCTGTTTGCGTGGCAGGCGTGGTACTTGGTGACATCCACCTTCATTTCACGTGGCAGGCGTGGCACAAACTTACATCCACCGTCGTTTTGCGTGGCAGGCGTGGCACTTATGGGACTGGGTGGCGCGCTTGGTCCGGATTTGTCGCCCGTGACGCCGCGGCTGTTTGCGTGGCAGGCGTGGTACTTGGTGGCATCCACCTTCATTTCACGTGGCAGGTGTGGCACAAACTCACATCCACCGTCGTTTTGCGTGGCAGGCGTGGCACCATCTTTGACACACCCTCTTTCACACACCATCTTTTTCACCACACCATCCTTCACACACCACTTTGTCACACACCATCTTTCACCACACCCTCTTCCACACACCACTTTGTCACCACACTATTTTTCACACACAACTTTGTCACACACCATCTTTGACACACCATCTTTCACACACCACTTGGTCACACACCATCTTTGACACACCCCCTTTTACGCACCATCTTTGTAACACTCCATCTTTCACACACCATCTTTTTCACCACACCATCCTTCACACACCACTTTGTCACACCATCTTTCACCACACCATCTTTCACACATAACTTTGTCACACACCATCTTTCACCACACCATCTTTCGCACACAACTTTGTCACACATCATCTTTCGCCACACCATCTTTCACACACCACTTTGTCACACACCATCTTTCACACACAACTTTGTCACACACCAACTTTCACACACAACTTTCACACACACACACCATATTTCACACACTGCTTTGTCACACACCTACACACCATCTTCCTTCGTCACACGCCATCTTTCACATCGACTTTGTCACACACAACTGTTTTAACTTTTCGATCCTTCACCACCTCCTTTGCCTTTCCTTCCTTCTCCGTCCCTGCTACAACCTTTGGCGCTCATTATTGGAAGAAGTTGCCTTGTGGGGCTATCCGGTCCTTTAATTTCTTTCATCCTGAAATATGTTGGGGGCATTCGCGTTGATGAAGCCATGATGAAATGCGGTTATCAATTTGAGATAATGATATTACAGCATTGCAACTTGGATCATTGGGAGATTCATCAGCAAAAATGATGAGTTGCATTGCAAGCGAGCAACCATGTTCAGATTAGTGGCATTATATGGGTTATGATCTGCTTGCAAACTGCGATGTGCGTTGCATCCAAGTAGACATGGTTGGAAATGAGAAATGGAGCGATCTGCTCAAGGGAAACTGGGAAATCACCGCTAGGCTTCCGGTCACCACTTGCTGGTTTTATTTTCATATCCAGTTGGTGGTTTCAAAAACAAAAATTCCATGCTACCCGGGATGGTGATCCTAATTGACCCTGACAAGGATTTCACTTAATTTGACTATAGCATACTACGGCCACATGTTTGAAAAAAGCGTTCATTACCAAAGAGACTTGTACTCCAGAAAGGACAGTTGTTTCATGGGTGAATTGTGGGATTCTACAATTGGTGCAACAAGTTCATCATAGACTTATCCAATGAATCCAATGTGCTTAATTGCGGTGCAGAAAGGGAATCCAAACAACAAAGAATGATGATCAACGGCTGCCTTTGGGAATCCAAAATGTCGGGTTGCCAATCTAATAGAGCCTATGCCTGGCCCTTGTCAAGGAAGACGAGTTCCTGCAGTGGGCCCATCTTGAGGCCTATGTTGGCCCATCTTGAGGCCTATCTTGGCCCATGTTGACCCATCTTAAACCACAAGATCCGAAAAATGGGAAAAAATGCGAAGAGCACAAAACACCGTAAAACGCGGGAGTTTTTGGCGGGCAAAGGTGTCTCCGGCTGGGGCGGCGGCCCCTCTCTCCTACGGAGAGGAGAGAAACAAACGCCTTCGGCTATGCTACGGCCAGGGGGCCCCTGGCCGGATTAAGCGCTTACGCGCGACAGCCGGCCAGGGGCCCAACTATGTTGACCTGCTTCTTCTTGTTGTTGTTGTTGTTGTTGCGGTGGTTGTGGTTGTGGTTGTGGTCGTTGTTGTGGTTGTTGGTTGTTGGTGGCTGGTTGGTTGTTGGTGGTTGGCGGTTGGTTGTTGGTTGTTGGTTGTTGGGCCCATTTTGTGCCATCTTGGTCCGATGTTAGCCCATCTTTGGGCCCATGTTGCGCCCATCTTGGGGCTATGTTTGCTCATCTTGGGCCTATGTTAGCCCATCTTGGGCGCATGTTGCGCCCATCTTGGGGCAATGTTCGCCTATGTTGGGGCCATCGTGGGCCGATGTTGAGGCATCTTGGGGCTATGTTGGGGCATCTTGGGGCTATGTTGGGCGATCGTGCGCGATGTTAGTGCAAAAACATGTTGAATGTCACAGGGCCAAAAAAACACTGTAAATTACAGGGGTTTCTGTCGACACGCGCACCCCACCGCGAGGTCAGGGGCAGGGGCCCAACTATGTTGGCCCATCTGTTGGCCTATGTTGGCCTATCTTGCGGGCAATGTGGGCTCAGCTTGGAGCTATGTTGACCCAGCTTGGGCTATGTTGGCCTATCTTGAAGGCTATGTGGGCCGATCTTGAGGCCTTTGTCGGCCGATCTTGAGGCCTATGTTGGCCCATGTTGACCCGTGCGGAGCCAAAAGATCCGAAAAATGGGAACAGCAAAAAAACACTGTAAAACGCAGGATATTTTGAGGGTCGGCGGCCTATCTTGGGGCTATGTTGGCCCATCTTGGGGGCTATGTTGGCCCATCTTGGGGCTATGTTGGCCCATCTTGGAGCTATGTTGGCCCATCTTGGGGCTATGTTGGCCCATCTTGGGGCTATGTTGGCCCATCTTGAGGCCTATGTTGGCCCATCTTGAGGCCTATCTTGGCCCATGTTGACCCATCTTAAACCACAAGATCCGAAAAATGGGAAAAAATGCGAAGAGCACAAAACACCGTAAAACGCGGGAGTTTTTGGCGGGCAAAGGTGTCTCCGGCAGGGGCGGCGGCCCCTCTCTCCTACGGAGAGGAGAGAAACGCCTTCGGCAAGGACACGGCCAGGGGGCCCCTGGCCGGATTTATGAGGCTTACGCCTGACAGCCGGGCGCCGGCAAAAGTAGACCCGTCAGCCCGAGCGGGCGGTGGTGTTGTTGTTGTTGTTGTTGTGGTGGTGGTGGTGGTGGTTGTTGTTGTTGTCGTTGTCGTTGTCGTTGTCGTTGCTGTTGCTGTTGCTGTGGTTGTTGTTGTTGTTGTTGTTGTTGTTGTTGTTGTTGTTGTTGTTGCTGTTGCTGTTGCTGGTGTTGTTGTTGTTGTTGTTGTGGTTGTGGTTGTTGTTGTCGCTGTTGTTGTTGTTGTTGTTGTTGTTGTTGTTGTTGTTGTTGTTGTCGTGGTCGTGGTCGTGTTTTTTTTGTTGTTGTTGTTGTCGTCGTTGTTGTTGTCGGTGTTGTCGGTGTTGTTGTTGTTGTTGTTGTTGTTGTTGTTGTTGTTGTTGTTGTTGTTGTTGTTGTTGTTGTTGTTGTTGTTGTTGTTGTTGTTGTTTGTTGTTGTTGTTGTTGTTGTTGTTGTTGTTGCTGCTGCTGCTGTTGTTGTTGTGTTTGTGGTTGTTGTTGTTATGGTTGTTGGTGTTGTGGTTGGTTGTGTTCTTCTTGTTGTTGGGGGTGTTGGTGTTGTTGTTGTTGTTGTTGTTGTTGTTGTTGTTGTGGTTGTGGTTGTTGTTGTTGACGCTACGTTGCAGGCAACGCGGGGGATAGGACAACAGTCGTGTGGAAGACGGGGGCCGGGACTTCGGGCGTCCCGGCAGCATCCTTCGGTGGAAGGGGGCTGACAGCCCGGGTGTACCCTAGGTGCACCGAAGTCGGGAGAGCCGTCGGGACGTATACCGTATACCAGCCAGGTATGGTAAATTTGGGACTGGTTTAGTTTGTTATGATGTTATGATTGCAATGGTCTAGCATATAGTCGGTTCGCCGCAGACGGTTCGTTGTGTCAAATGTTTTCACCGAGGCAACAACGTTGGATGAGTAGAAGTTAGCAAGTGGAGGGGTACAGAGTTACGAGGGGCAGTGATGGGTAGCCAACATGCTTGTTAACCATACATGGCAGCATCCCCGTTTGCAACCTTATTGGTTATCAGTGTTTAGTGTGGTTAGAGACGATCAAAGGCAGTTGGAAACCACGGCCATGTCTGCGTCTGTCTGACGCGTACACGGCGGGAGCGAGCGCAGAGCAGCGCTCAGCGCTGGCAGCGGCGGTGGTTTAGGGCTGCAGCTTGGTGAAGAAAGGCTCGGCGTGGCCGGTCGCTACAGTGCATCGTAGTCGAACACGACATCGAGGTGGGTGTCGTGCCGGCTGGAACGGCGGTGCTTGGGAGGGAGTAAATTAAGGGATCGGTTATTCGTTGCTGGTTTGTGGATAGCTTATGGACGGTAAAATTGGTGGCTTCTTCGTTGACAACCGATGCAGTCTTTTAGGTTCATAAGTCGTTACTGCACGGAGTATTTTTTCCCAAGCTGCAGCTCTACATCAGGCTCACATCAGCCCGCGTTCATTCAACATCCAGCCATCCCCCTTTTTTTGTGGCTTTGGTTTCCTCGGTTTTTCGTGTTTGATCGAGAACATCCCTGTAAGCAACCTGTGGTTCCAAGCTGTAGGTCGGCAGTGTTCTTTTTGCAGACGGTCGCATTCAGACGTCTTGCGTTTTGGTGACAGGTGTTCGAAGGCGAGTCCGGCGTGTTTGCTGGCGGCCTGGCATGTTTGTGGTAAGCCAGCATGTTTGGAGCCCGCAAGAGCTCGTTTCTCCGACATGTTTGCGATGAGTAACGGCTCGCTTAAGAGAGACTGGAGGGAACTGACTGCCAGAGTACAGAACTGACGCGACTGCAGCAGCACTGCATTAGGAGGACTGCTGAAAACTGATCGCGTGACTGCTGAAACATGGTGACAGGTGCTCTGGGGGCGACTCCGGCAAGTTTGCGGGTGGCCCGGCTAGTTTGTCGCAGCTCGCTTAAGAGAGACAGGAGGGAACTGACTGCAAGAGCACAGACCTGACGCGACTGCAACAGCACTGCGTTAGCATGACTGCTGAAAACTGATCGCGTGACTGCTGAAACATGGTGCTCTGGGGCGACTCCGGCAAGTTTGCGGGTGGCCTGGCTAGTTTGTCTCAGCTCGCTTAAGAGAGACCGGAGGAAACTGACTGCAAGAGTCCTGAACGGATATATCTATATATTTATAGAAATATACTTATATCTATATATATATATAGATGAAACAAAATTTTTCTGTATATATAGCTATATTTTTTTTTTTCGCTTGGAACTGAAGTCAAGGCAGGGAGTTCCCAGCGGCGGGCGGCACGGCCGCACGCTGACCGGGGAAACTGGCAGGGCCCCCCTGGAGAGAAGCGCGACATAAATCCGAAGAGCAGGTAGTTCCCGGCAGCGGGCGGCATAGCCGCACGCTGACCGGGGAAGCTGGCAGGGCCTCTCTGGAGAGAATCCAAACAGTTTGAAGAGCAGGGAGTTCCCGGCGGTGGGCGGCATAGCCGCACGCTGTCCGGGGAAGCTGGCAGGGCCCCCCTGGAAGGCATTAGAGAAGCAAATGGTTTTCCAAGCTGCAAAGGTACAGCTGCCTCATATCAGTCTGAGTTCATTCCACTGCCCGTGACTCCTTTTTTCGTTTTGTAGCTTTCACCCGGTGACTTCTCCAGTCGTGAGTCGGCTTTGGTGTTGTTTGTGCAACGGCTCGTTTAAGAGTGACTGGAGGGAACGGACTGCAAAAGCACAGAACTGAACGGACTGCAGCAGCACTGCATGAGTTAGCATGATTGCTACAAACTGCGTGCATGGCAGCTGAAACATGATGACAGGTGCGCTGGCGGGTGACCTGCCTCGTTTGTCGCACCTCGCTGACGCGAGACCGGAGGGAACTGACTGCAAGAGCAGAGAACTGAACTGACTGCAAATGCGTTGTATGAAAGGTGTGGGAAAGTGATTCCACAACTCTGGATATCTGGTGACAGGTGCTCCATCGCCACTCTGGCTGGTTTACTGGTGGCCTGGCTCGTTTGTTGGGCTCCGAGACGTTTTGAAGAGCCTCGACAAGGATTGCGCACCCTAGGAACACAGTGGGCAACTAGAAATGCGACCCCCCAACTGGCGACCTACTCAAGGTCACTGGGCTGGGGTTGCGTCGTGGCTGTTGCAGTGGGTTGAGCGTGGGCAGTTGACCGAAAGCAGTGTCTCGGAACCGCTGGTTGAAGTAGTCTGTGAAAAAGCTTCATTCAACGAATGTTTCAGCAAGTGTTTCAAACACACCGAGGGGGCTAAACTTTGAACAGGGGACAGCAAACACCGCCACTGGTAAACAAAGTCGGGCACGCAGTTTCTCCGCGGCTGTTGCGACAAGGCTCTAGGCTAAGCAAAGAAAGTCGACAGAGAAGTAAACACATACACCCTTCACGAATGGAAGTAACACGCACACCCTTCACGAACGGAAGTAGGAGACGTAGGCGTAGGAAGTGTAAAACCGGAGCACTGCAGAAAGACATACACGTAAACAGAGAAGAAGTAGGGGGGAAAATGTACTGCACAGAGCAAACCCCGGCAAAGGAGCATTGCACAACTAGAAAATGAGTGGAACACTTGCAGTTGTGCTTGTATAAGCAACGGAGCAAGGACAAAATGAAGCACGCCACCACAGACAACGAATTCGCACAGCACGATTGTCCCAAAGCGGACAGCCATGACACAGTGGGATGCCAGAGCCAGTGCCATACTGCGTGAGCATGCTACCAAGGTAGCTGTCTACAGCATAGCAGTGAGCATGGTGTTCTGGCTTGCTTCCCAGGTCAAGAAGCATTGCTGCGCGCAGCAACAGTCAGTGCATGCTGCGCAGAGCAAGGGGTCGCGCAACCGATCCAGCAAGCACACACACTGGACACGAAGGTTGCCGGGGAAATATACATCTTTGAGCTGGGGCATGGCAGTCACCGCAGCATGCTTGTGTGCCAGCGCAAAACAAATAGATTTACTGTTTGCGGTAAATCTCTTCACCTGTGTCTTTGCATGCCAAGCGCAACGTGCTCTAGCCAGCGCACGACTGCGCAGTGGGTGGGCGAGGAAAGCACGTCGAGTGGGCAAAGCTCGGGTGAAAGCAAGGCGGCAACCAGGATCGCCACGAAGTAGAATGCAAATGGTCATTGCCGCCATCTTCTTGTTCTCACCCGCCAGTTGTGTATGTGTGGAATGCGTTTGCCAGGGAAACATCGCAGCAGTGCAACTAGTCAGGAACGCATGGGCAACCGCTCGCAAACTTAGAAACCAGTTGATGCGTGCAATGCATGGCAACACGATGAAGAAAGCCCACAGACGACAAGCAGAAGCGTCCACACCCAGCCAATTCATAGAAACGAGTGCCGGCAGCAATCACGTAGCTAGCAAGACAGCCAGACTTGCAGACGCAGTGGATGCCGCCTCCTCGCTTCGCGCACAACCTAGCAACCCGAGTTGCCAGAAAGAAATGGAGGAGGATGAGGACCGGAAACTTGCCGTCCGTGTGCAGACCCGAATAGGGTGTGAGCTAATCAGAATCCCTGGTGACGGTTGGTGTTTTTTCCATGCAGTACTTCGCCATTGTTGCGGTTGGCAGTCGTGGTCGATACCCGAAGCTGCAAAGTTATACTTGCAAGCCTTAGAATGGATGTGTAAGCAAAAGAATGGACCCAGAGCAGATGAGGCTGCGATTGCCAGTGTGCCGTTTGATGACCGAGAAGCAGGCCTACACCTGGGGTTCCTTCAGCAAGCAGAGCAGTTGGAGGCAGCAGAAGGTTTGACAGCTGCCGAAATCGTGCTTTGGAGTAAAGTGGTGGCGGTTTTGGAAAAGCCACGGATGGTAGATTCCATTCACCATGGGTCCGTGGTAGAATTGTGGGCACTCACACAAGCCTTTGACTTTCACTGTCTCATTTGGAGCCAAGAAGATAACAAAAACATTTGGATCCGGGACATGGCCTACATCACCGATGCAGAAACACAACAGAAGTTGCAAGAACATCCCAATGTCTTAGAACTTTTCCACCGAAACACTGGCATCACCGGGCACTATGACCTCGTCCAACGCGCGGCAGCATTGCGCGAACCATTCCCTGAAACACCATGGTTGGAAACATGGAGAACACAGAGTGCAGAAGCAGTGTTGTGTCTTGCTGCAGAAAGCCTCCGAAACCCAGTGGAAGTGTCACCCATGTCGCCGCAGAGTCAGTCATCGCACGTTGCAGATCCGAGTGCAGTGTGCGACACCCATGCCGCAGGGGATGCAGAGCGGCCAACAGCAGAGGCAGCCGGGCAATCGCAGCAGACCAGCCGCACCACTGCGACAGAATGGGATGCAACAACGCGGCAGCCAAATCGGTCGCAGCAGGTGCATGACACAACTGAAGCCGACAAAGAGGCAGCCACTGGTGTCTGGGAAGGGCATGACGACGCAGAAGCGTCGGAGGGTGCAGCAACCGACCTAGATTCTGAAAGTTTGCTTTCCTGGGATTCAAACCTATCCGAGACCACAGAGGAGGCTGAAGTCGAAGTCACCGTGGACTCGACAAAGACATGGGTCACTGTTGAAGACCGTGACCAGGACTCGAACACTGCCAGCAACCATCTGCAACGGGATGCGACTCATATGCTGCCCAGAAGATGTCCGCTGCGGACTTTGCGTCGAGAATGCGCTGCAACTGTGTGAGGCTTGTGAACTGCCGTTGTGTCGCAATTGCCTCGAACACATGTGTAAACAGGACGCCTGTGCAGTGCCAGAAGCCCTTGCAAACGACAATTGGTTTGGATACCCAACAGAGTTGTTGTACACCCACAGAGTGCGTTGGATAGAAGCGGCAGCTGCTTCTCCGGTCTGGACTTCCGTCATCAATTACTACCTGGAAGCCGACCGAGGCAACTTGATAGAAGAGCACTTGCATCGGCCCGAACACAGAACCGCAATCCGAGGCAATGTGTCTTCCTTTAGCATTCCATGGGAAGAGGTGCTCGCTGCATTGGCCCCCGAGACTCGGCAGAACACCTCTTGTGAAAGGTTGCCTCACCCGCCACATGTCCTCCAAGCTATTGTCAAAGTCAATGTGAAGGGCATGTTATACAATGAGGCAATCGAGTGGGTAGCAGGAGCACGCATCCGACCCTGGGTCGTCAGTGCACTCTTACATCACCTCATCGACATGCAACATCCAATGTGTGCGTCGCACTTGTCGGCAGAGGAGGCAAAAACAGCAGTGACGCAACGTGTGACCTGGACCTATGGGGTGGACGAAACAAGGCCGCTAGTCGACTTGAACGAAACTTCTTCACCGACTGTGACATCAAACGGCGCGCGCCCCTGCGCGCGACGCCAGAGCAGCGCTCAGGCAGCAGCTAATGTGAACTCAGAAGCAACCAGTGCAAATGACGAGACCGATGCCCCAACCATGAGCGGCCAGAGCTCGTTTCAGCCAGCGTCTGAGGTGCAACATTTCAAGTCTTCTCTTGTGAAAACTGCATCCCCAAAGATCGTTTCCCACCTGCAATCCGAAGAAACAACCCAAGTGTACAGCAAAACGGTTCCACAGCATACAAGCCACAGCGATGAGAACGCAACCTTGCACGACATGCCAACCCAGAGCATGTGCCAGATGGTAGCAGAGAGAAAAGATCAGGGCAGCCCTCCGGTGACAGCTGAAGTCATAGCAGACTCGACCTCGTCACAGAAGCAAGAAGTTACAGTGTCAGCGCTTAGCCACGGCAAGTTTCCATTAGTGCATGTAAAGTCTGAGCGGGATGCCTCGCCGGGCGACGACCTATAACCGCAGGTGACAAGCCAGAGCAGCGCTCAGGCAACCACATCAGACAAAAGCGACGAAAAGGCCACATCGGCTCGTCCGAGCCATTCTCGGATTTTTTTTTCTGCCAGTGAAGACGCAAGCCAGCCGCTGCCGCAGAAGCATGCAACGCCCGAGTCAGTCGCAGACACAGCTTTGAATGGCGAATCCTTCGTAGCCAGTGTGAGACCCAACGTATTGTCACAAGATTACACGGGTGCAGGGTGGAAAGACCCCGACGTCGACATGTTGTTGCAATTAAGCAATGCGACTGACACACTCACCATTCGAACCGGGCACAACTTCTGGGACCAGTGGCAGAATGACTTTCTCCCCTGGGCTTTTCCCTTCAGCCTCCCCGCACCCGTCAGTGGTCCGGACTTTCCCCACAAAGAGCGACCACGGAGGCCCGCAGATGCGCCGCATTTGCAACCCTTGGCACACTTGAAACTCCTGGCCGGACGCATTGAGAGTTCAATTCGCAACTCATGGGATCTGATTCCCGGGCTGCGACGATTGACATTCAAATGGCACTCGGTGTGGCAGGGCTCGCTGTGGCGGAAATGGAAGTCACAACGGCAAGCCATTGCACCGGCACCTATGCTCAAGTGGGTCCAAGCGGCTCGTGGCCTCTACAACAAGCTGAGATCCGGCACATATACCACTGCAGGTGGGAAGCCTAAACCTATACACTTTGACACCCGCAAACTCCCCTATGCCCGCGGCCTCACAACCGATGAAAAGGAATTGCTCCAGGACGTGAAAGGCATGCAAGGCCATATGCCTGGAACGATTGAAGTACGACGTCGGATAGGACGTTTCCTCTTCGGGGCCAGGGTTGAGATGGGAGAACCCCTCTTCATCACCATATCTCCCACAATCCGTCATAACACCTTGTGCATCAAATTCAGCCGCTATCGCGCCGCAGATCCGGGCGGAACCGCCGAAGGAGCGCGCGAGCACCCGAAGCTATGGGAGACGGCAGAAGCGACCATCAACGTGCCGCCATACGACACTCGCAGACAGCTCACTGCGAGGGATCCGTGGGCCGTCGTTCTCAGCTTCCAAACCGTGGTGCAGTGCATCTTCGCCAAACTGCTCGGCATCCGCATGTGCTTTCGTTGCCCAGCATGCGATTGCCGCGATGCACGCGGACACGGGTGTCACGTGACGGGGGGCATCCTTGGCATTGCCAGCGGCCTATGCGGAGCAATCGAATATCAAGCCAATTCCACACCGCATTTCCACTGCAACGTGTACATCGCGTCCATTTGGCGACAATCTTTGAGCGAACTTGCAGCCAAACTGAATGACAGCACCATCACATTCGAGGACGTGCAACAATTCTTGACATGGGCACACTCCGAATCCCATCTTGACCTCGCAAGCCATACGCAACAGCAAGACCACCTTGAAGCAGACTGGGCCCAGAACAACTGCAAAGCAAGCCACGATTTTTTGTGTCAGTGGCCCAAATTCCTTGCCGAGGACAAAGCGGCCAGTCCATGGTTGAACGCAGTGGAACCCAAGCAGGCATTGGCCGATGCAAGTCGTTTCATCCACCACTACCGTCGAGCAGCACAGAGCAAGATCAGCCATCAGCAGCTGCACTGGCATCCGTGGAACGTCACGCAGAAGTGTCGGTTGCCAATCGCCGGTTGCAGAAAGAAGGGGGCGCCAAACAAGTGTAAGCACAATTTTCCAAAAGTGCTGAACGAAAAAGTTCGAGTAATTTGCAGAGGGAACGCACGAAAATGTGCACAGAGCACTGCCGGGCGGCGGAATGCATTAGGCATGGTCTTAGACAAAAGAGACGATCCTTGGTTGTCAGGCACCATGCACGCATTCGCCCTCATGTTATTTGGCAACTCACACACCGCGATAAATTTTCGGGTGCCCTTGTCGGCGACCACCCACGACACCGACTGCACCCGAGGCTGCTTGGCAAAGAACATGCTCCCAAAACTGCAACGGGCGATAGCGCAAGCAGCCCGCCGGTCCACCAGATATTTCACCGGCTATTTGCAGAAGCCGCAGCCGCTGGGAAGAAAAGAATTGCAACAAGCGGCCAAGCAATTGCATTTCCTGGAAGAAGCAGCTGCCAAAGATGACCCTGCAGCACACTACCGCAAAGTTGTGCACAGAGTCTTCGGGGATCTCGAATTTCGTTGCTCAGTCCGCCCAGTCACCGAAGAATTCATGCTTGCGGGCTTCAGCAACATGACCGATCCCACCACCGCCGAGTGCATCCGGACTTTTCCCGTTGTCCCGTTTGTAGGAATCGAGTGGGTTGGTATATTAGACCTTGTCACAGACATTCGTCATAAAGTGGAACCCCCCAACCCGCACAAAAGTACTCTGAAGTCATCCGAAATATACGGGTGGCGGGGAACCGACGAGCGGGTGTTTCACTTGTCTCCGTGGGAGTTTATCAAATGGTGGAGTCTTAAAAAATTACAGCCGCCCACCAAAAATGCAACTGAAGACGGACAAGGGCTCAGTGTTTGGGTGAGGAAGCAAGGCACCGACCGGAAACCGGTGGATGGCTGGCAATATGGCCGTGATTACATTTGGAAACATCCCTTGCCAAATAGCCGAGCCGCCAACCTGGTCCGGCTACCGCAGTGC
The DNA here is from genome assembly GCA_947184155.2 of Cladocopium goreaui. NCBI lineage: Eukaryota > Dinophyceae > Suessiales > Symbiodiniaceae > Cladocopium > Cladocopium goreaui. The sequence continues at coordinate 68,666 of CAMXCT020002200.1, forward strand.
AATGGATGCAGTCGAGTGCAGGAATACTATCTGGAAAGACGGACCGAACCGCTGATCCCATATCCGACGACCTGTCCGTTGCCGAAGCCCGACATGTCCAAGGATGCACAGGCGAGGCTCCTCAATGTCTATCTGAGGCCCTGGACACTTGATCTGAAAAGTGCTACCCCGCATGTCCCGCACATCAGTGCTTTAGACTTAGAGATAAGAAGTAATAGTCTCAACCCGAGTACACGCTTGCGGACGAAGACAGCACCTGGTCCAAGAAGTCACCACTTAGCATGGAGAGCATATATCCAGCAGCACGTTGTGTCTGAACATGCAGCTCGCACTATTCGAAACTTTCTGTCCGCAACGGAGTGTGATCCAGAAGAAGTCGACCTGGCCGAAACACCAGCCAAGCCAACAGACCATGAAGTGGATACAACCTGGGTAACTTCTGACACCATCGATAAACTTGTCCGAGGTGTGGGCTTCGAATATTCGAAACGGTCAGGTCCAGCGGTACGCCGCATAGTTGAGGAATGGGAAGCTACTCCGCAGGTTGATGCAATAAACTCTTGGTTTGTAAACACTGGAATAACTGACATAAAGCTTGATCAGAGTCAAAGCAAACGGTAGCAACCGACGCCGTTGCCGGAGACCGAACCCCTGAGCTGGACCTACGGCAAGTTAACGCCAGAGTCTGCCACAGCATGGCTGCAGCGTCTCGCAGAGCAGGGCTCGGTGGCAGTCGATCCAGCCGCAGGCAGTGCAGAGCAGCGCTCAGCCAGTGCAGAACCGCGCGCAGCAAATGCAGAGCCGCGGTCAGCATGTAAACCCACGGCCGAACAACTGAAATTCCTGCGTGCTGTCGTCGACCGCTGCCTCACAGAGGCTCAAGAAGAACAGGCCGAAAGTTCCCGCAGTGAGCCTTTGCGTGCAGTGTTCCACGGGGTTCCAGGTGCAGGCAAAACCCAAACCCTCAAGTGGTTGCGTGCTTTTTTCGAAGATTTGTGTAGGTGGCAGCATCAACAAGAGTTTGTATACTTGGCACCGCAGAACACCCAAGCTGCACTTATTGCTGGCATGACGCTACACTCGTTTGCCAATATCCAGGTGAAAACCAAAACGGCCCGAGCAAAAAACACCAGCACACCGGAACAGTTCGCTAAGTATCAACGCCTACGGTGGCTGGTGGTGGATGAATCTTCGACTGTCGGGCTCGAAATATTGGCCACTCTGGAGAAACGCCTGCAGCAGTCTACCAGAGATCGGGATACGTGGAAACTTTGGCCAGGAGGAGAACGGAGGCCATTCGGAGGGCGCAACCTCATCTTGACCGGGGACTTGTGGCAGTTCCCGCCAGTCAAAGCCACAGCCATTTACCAGAACCCTTTCCAGTCAAACACAACCTTCCAAGTCAACGCACTGCAGCAAATCTGTTGGTCGCACACCTGGCTTGCCATCCCGCACCTGTTTGAGCTCACCCGCGAACAGCGGTGCGAGGACGCCTGGCTCAGCCAAATTCTTCACCAGGCGAGACATGGAAACATGTCGCAGGAAGTGTGGTCTTTCTTACACGGGTTTCCAACACTCCATGCGGGCTCGTGGTCCTTTCAAAACAATGAAGCCAGCTGCGGCCAAAAAACTTGCAACAACCTACATCTTCAACCCACTGCCCCCAACCAGTTGGAATGTGTAATTTGCCACCAAGAAAGGGCACGTCGATGCATCGTAGGCAAAGACCCAAAAGCCGAGCACTTCCTTAACCATCCGTTTGTGCATGGGCTGAATGCCGCCAAGTACATTGCAGCCAACCTTCGTGCCAAATGGGTCGCCAGCACTCGCAAGCACAAGTTGCTTTGGATAATTGCTCAAGATACCCCGCTTTTTCATGTGGAGGCGACGGAATTACAAGCCCGGCGCGAAAATTGGTTACAGCGCCATGACCAGTCCACCGGCGGTGTCGTCGGAATCTTGCCCCTTCTCCACAACATGCCAATCCGAGTCACGCAAACCCTGTCCGATCTGAAAGCTTTCGGGCTCTTCAAAAACACCCGGGGCATCCTTTGGAATTGGACACTGCACGATGTCGACAAAGACGCCGTCGAAACAGCAGAAGGCCGAGACATCGTGCTACAACGCCTTCCGCTGGCATTGTATGTCAGAGTGGCCGGGGCAAACTGGCAACAACATCCAGACCTGCCGGTTGGCGTCGCTCGGATTGAACCCGTCACCCAGACGTGGACGCTGGAAACGAACGGCAAAACTACCGTCTCTCGACGTGGCTTTCCAATAGCCTCCGATTACGCTGGCACGGCGCATTCGTTTATGGGGGCCACCCTCGGTGCATGCACATTGGACCTTGGCACGTGGGATGCCACGACCTCCCGCGAGGCACAACTAAGCGGGTACATGTGCCTATCAAGAGTCCGAAAAAGCGAAGATTTGTGTATAGTCCAACCTTTTTCCCCCAACTTGTTTAGTCATGGAGAGTTAATTGGACCCCACACATTCTTAGAAGTGCATCGCGAAAAGCTGACACTGGCACAGGCCAAAATTCGATTTGAGAAAGACAAGCCGAACAAGCAAAGGAATCGTGACATCATGTTGTTTTGCCGCGGTTGCAGCCCACAACCGCATCTACAAGAGAAACTGTTGCCACTTCGAGAATTCGTTTCGGCCTGGGACCAAGAGGAATGGTACCGTGTACTGTCAGAAGGCATGTGTCGCTTATGCACCCAGTGTCAAACGAAGCAGAGCAGCCCTGCAGCCAAGAGGAAGCCTAAGGAAGTGGGTTCCTGCGCATATTGCCAGACGTTGCCAGCCGACCAGACCGGCTACTGTTCGAAATGCGCCACCATTCGCTTAGCATGCAGCAAGTGTGATATCGGAAAAAAATCAAAACAAAAAGACTGGTAGATTTTACCCCGGAAGAGATCACTCGAAGAAAAAGAACCAAAGAACTCCGAAGAGCACGCTGTAAGAAGTGTGCCGTCGCCCCAGTGACCGCAACTGCAAAACAGGGTTTGTGCAGCAATTGCAACAAAGCCATCAGTGTGCCGCACCTTCTGAACTACAATGCAGAATCTCAAACCGGAGTCTGCCGTACATGCATGGCAAAGCAAGTGCGGGCACCGAAGACCTGCATACAGTGCGCGAAACCCTTGCATGCAAATGCAACTCCAGGGACTTGGTGCACTGCGTGTGCATTTCCCCCTTGCAGTGGAGGTTGTGGGCAACCACGCCCTCAAAAGTCATCCCACCATGCCAAACAGAAACCGCATTGGCTTTGTAAGAGCTGTAATGCAGCGCCCAAATGTGGCAACTGTGCCGGCCCTTTGCCGAGCCACGCAGAGGCAGGCACATGGTGTGCCACATGTGCATATCCACCGTGCAGTGGAGGTTGCGGCGAGCCTCGCCCCCAAAGACCAGCCAACCATGCAAAACACCTGCCGAAATGGTTTTGTCAACATTGCAATGCAGCGAAACACTGTGCCAACTGTGCCGGCCCTTTACCGAGCAATGCAGAGGCAGGCACATGGTGTGCCACATGTGCATATCCACCGTGCAGTGGAGGTTGCGGCGAGCCCCGCCCACATGAAAGAAGATACCACGCCCAGCACAAGCCGCTTTGGTTGTGTCAAGCATGCAGTGGACGCAATGGTTACCCGCCGTGTCCAATGTGCGGTCTGCAACGCCAGTCGGTACCATGTCAATGTCATGCCGCACTGGACCTGCGAAGCCTGCACGGTAAAGTCTTGTCCCAAGTGCGGGGAAGTTCTTGGTGCAAAAGCTCAAACGGATGCATTGTGTTTAGCGTGTGCATATCCACCATGTGAGAGCTGTGGGTCGCAACGCCCGCAAGAAAGTCGTTACCGTGTCAACGTCATGCCGCAGTGGACCTGCGAAGCCTGCTCAGTCAAGTCTTGTCCCAAGTGCGGGCAAATCCTTGGTCCAAAAGCTCAAGATGGTGCATGGTGTTTAGCCTGTGCATATCCGCCCTGTGAGAGTTGCGGTCGCCCACGGCCAAGGACGCACAGTGAATACCATGCGCAGGTCATGCCAACATGGACGTGCGAGGCGTGCGGCGGGAACAGCCATACTGACGGTCCCAAAGAAAAGGCTTCGCAGAGGTTAGTCGCCCATGCATCCGACGCCAGCCAACGGCATATGACATTTTTCCATAGCCCAACATGAGACGAGCTAAGCTTCCAAATGACAGAGATCAGCCACCACCCCCAACCCAGTTAATAATCTACCCCGGCATAGGCCCACGAAGAACTGGCAGAGAGGAACCATTTTTGATGCCACCTTTTACAGAATCCACGACAATCCGAAGCCAGTTCAGAACATTTCTTTGCATGGTCCCGCAAAACCACACGGCAGCGATGAACCATTGGTTCACCCACCGGTTGCTGCCTCCACTACCATCCTAGAAGCCAGTACTGCCCACAACAGGCAATCCAGACCGACACAACCGACGACACAGGGGAACCATTGTGTTAGCCCAGTTAATAAATGTTAATAATCTTACCCAACCCCGTCCCGGTTAATAAATGTTAATAATCTCACCCAACCCCGTCCCGCGAATCCACGGGGCCGCACTGAGCGAGACGAACCATTTTTTCAGCTACCGGTTGCAGAATCCACTACCATCCCAAGCCAGTTTAAAATCTTCCAAATGACCGCGAATCCACGGGGCCGAACGGAGAGAGACGCAGCCACCCAACTTAGCTTGGCCCCCGCTGCTGTCTTGCTTTCCCGTCCACTATTTTCGAGCGAGTGCCGGTGAACCATGCCCCGACACCGAATCTCCTTAGTCGCCCATGCATCCGACGCAAGCCACAAGACAGCGGCCAGAGCAGCGCTCAGCGCACAGTGCAAAGCAGTGGCCAGAGCAGCGCTCAAGCCCGCACAGCGTCAACCATCACCTGACAGAGATCTTGTCCGTCGCAGGCAGAAAACAAAAGCGCTCAGCGCGTGGTCTCGCAACCATGTCGAACTCAGCGCAAATGACCGCCACCGTACGCACCTCACACCGCGCCAGGTCTACCACGAGATCTAGCTGAGTCGGTGGGGGCCCGAACAACCCCTCCCTGTGCAAGACGGGGACCGGGACTTGGGGCATCCCGGTAGCATCCTCCCCAGTGGAGGGGGCTGACTGCCCTGGCTAGCGCAACGCAGCCATAGTCGGGTGAGCCGTCGCACAGACAGACGCAGCCACAGAGCTCGAGACCAAAGAAGCGGTGGTTGTTGGTATCGTTGTCGTCGTCGTCGGCGTCGGCGTCGGCGTCGTCGTCGTCGTCGGCGTCGTCGTCGTCGTCGGCGTCCTCGTCGTCGTCGTCGGCGTCGTCGTCGTCGTTGTTGTTGTTGCTGTTGCAGCCACAGAGCTCGAGACCAAAGAAGCGGTGGTTGTTGGTATCGTTGTCGTCGTCGTCGTCGTCGTCGCCGTCGGCCTCGTCGTCGTCGTCGTCG